>QVRM01000121.1:60000-575000 GCA_003439945.1 Dermanyssus gallinae | reverse complement strand
GCAAGAGCACAAGTATCTTCCTCAAAGACCTAGGTATCAAAATTAGTTCTAACACAGGTGACCAGCGCAAGGGCGAGTTTCTGCGTCAGCAACTCTCGCCCGCAGTGTGTAGAGGAAATGCCGCTGCTATTATCATGGATTGAGGAGTGAGGGTGACCCTAGGCGGGTACAAGTTTAGGCATATAGTAACTAATTATTATTATTATGATTATTATTATTATTATTATTATTATTATTATTTACTATACGTAAGTGCAGCAACAACGTTACACAGGGCTATAAACCGTGCTTACTCAGAAGGCTGTCTTTTTCCTCCACAGTCCGAGCTCCGAGTCCGCTTGTTTTCTATTTACAAGCTTCATGTAAATACTAAAAATGTCGGCGTTTGACACTGGGTCACGATTAGCAGACGCCTTTGTTTTTGCTTCCCGATGGTTATTTATGCAGCGTTTTTATCAGTGTTAGTGGGTTATATCCTAACTCCTATCTATAATTTTATTTCCTTAACTCCTATCTATAATTTTTCTTGTTGCTAGTGTTGCTTTGTAATTGTATTTGTTATTGTTTTTTTTTAATGGCAGAAAACCCATCTCGTATGCGCCGAGTATGCTCCGCGTTTTCTCGCTGTTTCTCGTCCAGTCACTTAAAAAGCAGTCTTTCCACAGTGCGGTCTCTACGGTGAGATCCCGGCTTTCGACAAGCACCGCTTCTACAAGCCCTTGGTAGAGGAGATTGCGTTTCTTGTTGTTGTTGTTGTTGTTTGTGTATTGTTGTTTCATACGTTATCGATAAAAAATGTTGTAGAATATCAATGTTATTATTGATTCTATTGTAGTTATTGCGCTGTTAATAGTTTTATGGTTGTTACTGCAATGTTATTTATGTTATTGTTGTGGTTGTTGTTTCGGTTGCAATCGTTATTGTAATATTATTGATTTTACTCTTGTTTTTGCTGCGAATGCCATGCTGTTGTCGTTCGTATTACCACTGGTGTCGCTTAGAACGCTTTTACTGCGCTTCTTAGATTACTAATCCTATCGTGATATCAGCAACGAGTTCATGTTGAGAAATAACAAAACCACAAGTCTCGTAGACGATCGATCGTAGTTAGTTACAGCCAGCCGGAGGTCGACGACTATTATTAGAGTTTACCGACCGAATCGCCGGCCCGTGCGCCCTAAACTGACAATCCCTTCTATCTGTTTGCTTGACTTTTGTTTGACTGGTGTTTTTTGCGACGCTCTAGGCATTTCACTCCCTGAGTGCTTGTGTGCGTGTATTCGTTTGCACGTGTATACATAAGTGTATGTATTTATTTATAATATGTTGTATGTATCTACGTATAGATTGTATAATCCTACATATACAAGAAGCAATTGACTATATCCCTATCCGTCAACAAGTGTGCAGTCCTCCATTTTGGTCACAAAAATTAGAAACAGGATTATACCATTGGAGGGCATACACTGAAGCGGATCAAGATTTGGGCATGTCCACTTTGCTTACTCCAAAATAGCATAAACACGTAAATGATGCCGTCCTTAAAGCGACTCTTCGTGCAAACTAGATAACGCGTGCCATTGTAATAACAGACTCCGCAACTTTTTTTGAAGCATATGTTATGTCCATACTTAGGTTTGCGTCCCCAGTATGGCACAAGTTCCTAAAAAAAAAGACCTGAAAACGAGGCTGAAGAAGGCGGAGAGAGCATATCTACTTCACATCGCCCAAATCACGAGTATTGTGAATGAAATAAAGAACAATAATTGTAATGATGCATGTTTATTTCGCAATAGATCTGCATTTTAAAATGGCATAATTGTAAATATAATATTGTTATTTTATTCAACGTGAAAATGCCAGCAAAGGCCGTCCCATAGGGCGAAAACGTGCAGAGGCCGCCGGTGCGTTTGCCAGCTCGCTGCGTGGCATTTCTTCACGTCTGCAAGCACAACCGAACGCGGCACTGATCGCCGACCTGGCAAAATTTTTGGGCCGAACACATCAAGTCATAGTAGCCATCCCCAATGTACCTTGTGTACACGTGCCGACTAGCGCATGCCGGTCCATTCCGAAGCTTCACACCCATTACTTCATTATCTCTGCCGGGGCCTCGGCAATTTTTCCTTGCCACTCCACCGGAATATTGCTGAGACGATCTTAGGAAACTGTATTAATAACACCCGATATGAGGCAATCTAGTCTTGATTCTGGCCGTTTCTACTGTCGGCACGCAAACTGCTAGCAGGTTCACAAAAGGGTTTCGTACCGTCCGCAGCAACAAGCTAACAAGCAAAGGAGAACAATTGTGGCACATCACAGGTACTACAGTGGACACAGGAAACCTGACAATTTAGCAACAGCGCTTAATGTTACTCAGATGTCAGATCGGCGAAAGAGACGGTATTTAAGGCATTTAAATTAATGTACGTCCATAAACATACTAGAGATACTACTCTTTAAGTTCCATATCAGATCAACAGTTGCTGGCACAGCGCGGTACGACAGAATATGTATTTTATTAAATAATGTACACGTACTTACTATCTAGGAAAAATCTATTTTCTCGGTCATATTATGCCTCAAAAAATTAGGAGTATACGTCCGCGAGGCCGCGAGCCCTGTAGATTGCCCATACACCTACCCGACAGTGCAAAACATGGGACGAACGCAGGACTCAACTGGCCGCGCGCGCGAACCGTATTTTTGATGAGCTTTGACTAACGCTGCCGCTGTTTCTGTTGTCGAACGTTTATGGTTACTATTATTATCTGCGCGAGTAGGCAGCAGCAGCAAATGCCGCAGTTCTGTGCTGGCTGCCACATAACGTCTAATGGACCGATATTCATTCGGCAGTAATCGACCGGCTACTTTCAGAGTTAACGCAATTATCTTTATCAGTCAGTGGCTAGCGCGTATGTTTATTGTCGCCAATTCTAGCAATTGCGCATATGCAGTAAAAGAGTGGACCATTGCCGAGGTCACGATCAGCGCGAATGCATCGATACTCGAAAACGAGATTAAGCATTATTGTCACTGGGTATTCTTGTTGTTGTTGTTATTGTTGCTGATATTGCTGTTCTTGATTAGAAGTTAGTGCGTAGTAGTGGTGGTGGTGGTGGTGGAGGCGGCAAGGCCTACAGAAAATACCCCTGTTGTGGCCGTTGCTGAGTCTGCTAGAGCTGTGTATCTGCGTTCCCCATACAAAATTCATTTCGACTAGCACTATAATCATATCTACCTCGTCG
Organism: Dermanyssus gallinae; assembly: GCA_003439945.1. Taxonomy (NCBI): domain Eukaryota; kingdom Metazoa; phylum Arthropoda; class Arachnida; order Mesostigmata; family Dermanyssidae; genus Dermanyssus; species Dermanyssus gallinae. The sequence continues at coordinate 571,752 of QVRM01000121.1, read as the reverse complement.
AAAACAACAACAGCAGAAATAGTACAACCTACCAGACACTGGTGGTACCTGGCCCAAAGGCGCACAGACTTATTCAACGTGTCGGCAAGGCGCTCAACAGTTCGACACGGGACACTAGAGCTGTCGATTACCTGTACCAGAGACTTAGCATTGCTTGCGCAGTTCCCAGTTGAGTGTGGGGATGGGGACATGACTGGTTTTTAGTGGGTTGAAGCCCCACACTACCGGCCCACATTTGCAGCTGAGCTTTCCTGCCGTGGTGTCCGTGCGTGCAAACCGCATTTTCCAGTTAGTCCTTCAAAAAAAAACAGAGACTATCGGTGGACGTTCAGCGGGGTAACGCTGCCTCTGTGTGTGGAACTCTGCTAGACTTGACACGTCCCAATCTGGAGGATATGTGTCATTTATTCTATCCGCTATAGTCAGTTTCGTTTTAGCAAATAAAACTAACTATGTTATGAATGAAAAGATAAAAACCAACAACAATGTACAACAAGCAACATGCATAGTGCAACCAACAACAAGCAACATATACAGAACAACCAAAATAAATAAACAACAAGCAACATAACTAGTACAACCAACATAAATAGTACCAACAACAACAATGACGACGACGCTATTGTCAATATATGTATGGTCGAAAACTATCGACACATTGCAACGAACGCATCGAGTTGAACGCGAACCCTATCACTAATTAGCCCAGCCCGGCTGGTGCCAATCAATTACTACAATGCACCCATCTTGCAATCATCATCATCATCATCATCATCGAATAAATCATCATGATGATAAATCATTCGTCATTAGCCATTGTTGTGATTCGGTTCTCAGGTTTATCTGCGAATTCCGGTTGTCTTCGGCTGTTGAAGACGCGCTGAAAACCCTCTCCTCCTCCTTGTTCTGACCTTCCGGTCACGGTCATGGCCATGGTCGTAAGCAGCTACACAGCTATTGCCTCGAAGGCTCGTGTGGTCGTCATCATCATCACCATCATCATCATCATCATGGTCGTCATTATTGTTGTTGTTGTTGTTATTGTCAGCGTTGACACGTGGACAACTTTTCGCCATCTCTGCGCGTTTCGATGTTGAAGATGACTTGACTTGCGCTGCCGTTCTTTCACCCCGTTTGTCGAGTGGAAGTTCCATCGCTTTGTTGTCGGCAAAGCTGTCAACGACACTAGCTGAGCATAACCGTCGCCGTTGCGGCATGTTGTTGTTGTTGTTGTTGCTGTGTGTTCTGTTCTTGTTGTTTCTGTTGTTCTGCTGCTGTTGTTGTTGCGTTTGGTTTTGTTGTTTCTACTGTTCTTGTTGCTGCTGCTGCTGCTGTTGGGTTTGTTCTTGTTGTTTCTACTGTTGTTGTTGTTGGTATTGTTGTTGCTGCTGTTGGTTCTGGCGTTGTTGTTTATCCTATTATTGTTGTTGTTTATACTATTGTTGTTGTTGTTGTTTCAACTATTGTTGTTGTTGTTTTTACTATTGTTGTTGTTTTTACTATTGTTGTTGTTGTTTATACTATTGTTGTTGTTGTTGGTACTATGGTTGTTGCTGTTGTTGTTTATACTATGGTTGTTGCTGTTGTTGTTTATACTATTGTTGTTGTTGTTGTTGTTTATACTAATGTTGTTGTTGTTGCCACTGCTGCTGCAGAATGTCAACTAACAACAAGGCGATCAGCGCACGACATACAGGCAGTGAAGCAAGCATTAGCATGACAGACGCTGTTTGTTGGTGACCGAATAAATCAATCGTAGCTGATTTCAACGACGCCGGTTGTGCCCGGAGTGCTAGCGACAGGGCAGCTTTGCCCTGCGCGGCGATTGCGTGAGAAAAAAAACTACTACTCAGTCGACCCACTCGTAGAGAACTAGCCTCAACGCCCATGCATACTGCGCGCCGTGTTTCGAGGCGTCAATTCTGATCGCGTCTTTTTCCATCACGTTTCCATCGCTATGAGTTTTGTCTTTAATATTCGTCTCGCTGCTTGCTGGTGCTGCGGTTGTTGTTGCTGCTGCTGCTGTTCTAGCCATTGTTGTTGCGTGCTGGCTGCGTGATGTAGTTGTTGCTCTTGTTGTTGTTGTTGTTGTTGTTGTCGTTGTCGTTGTTGCTCTTCTTGTTGTTGTTGTTGTGCTCTTGTGTTTGCTGCTCGTTATGTCTTGTGTAGCTCCAGTAGTCTGCTCCGGTGGTCAGACCCAACCACGCCCTTCCTTGCGCCAACTCGTGGCAAGTGTGGCGGCAGAGGCAGCGCGACGACGATGAAGCGACAATGCTGATAATGGTGGCAACGTAATTGTTGTTCAGATGAAAAAAAAACATAATTAACAACAATAGCGACAACAACTACGACAGGTACAATAACAACAACAACTACGACAGCTACAGAAACAACAACAACAACAGCAACAACAACAACAATAAAAACAACAGCAACAACAATAACAACAGCAACAATACCAACAACAACTACAACAACACTAGTACAATGACAACAACTACAATGGCAGGAATGCCAGCAGTAGCCGGTTATGCCACAGCTGCCGTCGCTACTGCAGTCGCCAGCCCCCCAAAACGGAGACGACGGTCTACTCTCGTCTAGACTTTTCCCGTTGCTCTCGTCTAAGTCGGTATTTTCACTGCTTGCGTCGTCTGTTTGCTCGCATTTCTTCTCCTGTGTTTCTGTTTTTCTTCTTCTTCTTTTTCTTTTTCTCCTTTTTCTTCTTTTTCTTTTTGTTGATGTCTGCGTTTTTTTTTCGTCAACCGTCTCGGTCTTCTCAGCTTTCCTCTTGGTTATCACTCTCGTTTTTCTTCACCTTTCCTCGTGTAGAGTTTTGCTGCTCCTCAATCATCTAACTAATCTTTTCTCTGTCTCGTCGTTTTGTAATCTCGCTCTTCCCTACAGGCCAGAACAGCCATACCGTAGTGCTTTTGCGCCCAGTCGTACGGACAGTTGTTGTAGCAGCAGCAGCAGAGCCGTGGTAATAATTCGCCACCAGTCGATTCAAGGCTGTCCGTCCTTGAAGTGTGGAGAAATGCGGGAAGCATAGCCACGTGGCGTAGTGGCCACATATGCACTCTCGGGGCACCAACCGGACAAGCTACAGCCAGCATAGCAACATTAGCATCAGAACCAGCGACGACAACAACAACAACGTTAGAGCAATAGCAACAATAGCAGCGTTAGCAGCCGCAACACCAATGACAACATTAGCAACAATAACAACAATAACAATAACAGCGGTAGCAAAAGCAACATCAACAACAGTAACATTAGCAGCAACAACAACAACAACAACAACAACGATAACAACAATATTAACAGCAACATTAACTTTATCAGCAACTACCTCAATATCAGCAGCCATAACAACGTGAGTAGCAACAGCAGCAACAAGAAAGCAACAAACATGTTACCAGCAACAACAACAGCAGCAGCAACAACAACAACAGCAACAACAACAACAAAAATCCTGAGAGAAGCAACAGCAACAAAATAATTGATTTGCGTGTGTGCATGCTGTCTCGGCCTTCTCAGCAACAGCAGAAGCACAACGAGATGTGCGCCAGACACACAGATATGCCGGCGGCAATAACAGTTTGAATTACAACTCTTAGAGTGTGAGTGGTAGAAGCGGCCGTCGTTGTTGTGGCTGTTGTTGTTGTCATTGCTGTTGCTTTGGCGGTAAAAGCAGAATCAACAGCGGATTCACAAAACTTACAACAACAATAATAACAATAAGAAAAGACAATAACAACAACAGCAGCAGACACAACAGAAATATTAATCACAACAACAATAACTACAATTAAAAACAACAACAACAACAACAACAACAACAACAACAACGACAGAAACAACAGCAACATTAACTACAACAACAATAACTACAATTAAAAACAATAACAACAACAAGTAAAAACAATAACAACATATACAACCACAGCAAGAACAACAGCAATCACAACAAGAACAAGAACGACCACAACGACGACAACGATAACAGGAACCACCACCACAACAGCAACAACGACAACCACAGCAAGAACAACAACTATAACAACTCGCCGCTGTTGTTGCTGTTTCCACCGTGTGGCGACACATGACGACATGGACTCGACGCCACCGCCGCCGCCGCTGCAGCAGCTCCAGGTAACCAACATATACCAGTAGGCCCGTGGGGCTCGTTCCTCGTTCCAGACCCCCATCCGTCTACGTCTCCCAGCCCCCCAACATCACCCCCCCCTCCTGCTCCCCAACGCATTGACCTTAACGGTTGACCCTTCTCATCCTCCACATCATCGTCGTCGTCGTCGCTATCCTCGTAGCAGACAAGCTGGACATTCCAGAGCTCGCGCCACTCTGCGAGAATAGCATACTACATAGTAAATACCTACGTTGACAGGTAGATGGTAGAGCATCGCCAGAAAGCCCGGACCTGCCCGTTGACGTCTAACTAGGGACTGGCAACTAACTGTTGGGGGGGGGGGGGGGGGGCGAGGGGGTCGGTGGGGAGGCGGCGTATATTATACATACAGGGCAGGGTACAAATGCACCACCAGCTGTCCCTCTGCTCCCACCGGCCAGCCTCGACCAGCTAACCACTAGTGTGTGTAGCAAAAGCGGCCTGTCACGCTCCACTGACATCGTTTCTCTGTTTCTCGAATTTTCGCGTGCGCGCACTCTCTCGCTCTCTCCCCCCTCTCCCCCCCCCCCTCTTGTCCAGTTTTCACTCTTTGCGCGTTCGCACTAGATCTCTCTCACATACGCGTGGCTTTGTGTTTGCTCTGGACGCGCGTTTCTTAATGAATTATTATATATATATATATATATATATTAATCCATCTTTTCCAAGAATTTCTTTCATTGACGTTATAAAAGCATTGCAAATGCAGTTCCGTTGAATAAACTATTAAAGTGTTTGAAATATAATATATCTATATATACCAAATAAATACAAGTAAAGTTTTCGGGCTGACTCTCAGCCAAGATTTAACGTCCACAGAACTGTTTTTCACATTGCTTCATAGACGGAGCCCCATAAATACAAATGTGCAACGGTGGGGCTCGAACCCGCGCACCTATCTGGTGTCTCCTCCGGTTGCGAGGCCCAGACTTAAGCCACCACGCCACCGGGCTCGACAAATGAATACACGTGTAGCGGCGTGACAATATAGAGAACAATCTACATGGTGTTTAAAACTATATGAGCTTTTATGTTTGTGCTATAGAGGGTGAAAATTCGCAGCCTTTAACCTATGATAGCGTATAGTGAGGAAGATATTCATTATTATAGGTTACTACGAGATAAACATCCTTTTATAATATAATCAATTATGACAACGCTCAACTGAAATATGCATACTCAAAAAAGAATGCAAAATATACGGCAAGCATATTTTAGGCAGTTTTCTAGATGATTCGAATAAGAATAATACATTTTTTACGTGTAATGAGTCCGAAATACCCTGCTTAGGAGTGACAGATATTATGCAGTTTACTCTGCGGTTTAAGTGTGCCAGGCATGCCGAGAACGGTTTAGTGCAGGGCTATCGTTCTGGCAGCAGATCGTGACGTGAATCGACCGAGTTTTGTGCAGGAAATTCTCTAGATAGCTCGATAGAGAAAAGGCGAGAGATCAAGTGTGGTTGAGGAGGGTGTACATCCAGACATTACAATTGTATTGCCCTTTAAATAAGAATAATAGTTCTAATAATAATAACACGTTCGAATCTCAGCTGTATACTGGTAACATAATATTTTTATTTGGCCAATTGGGTGTATGCAAATTCAGATAGCACTCGTCTATTTGGCGAATATCTACGATCTTCTTTCAGGAGCACGTGTACTGAAAAAAATACATATATGCTCATAATCATTGTAGCACATACCCTTTTAGGTGATAATGAAACGTGGTGGTGATTAAATGTTATATTATAAATATAAATAATACACGAGATAATCGTTCTAATAATAATTATTATCATTATTATAAGTACACACACATAAACTAAGTAATGTGTAGAGCGAGAGCATGGAAGTAGAAAAGATCGCATCGTACACAATACATGTATACGCACCTCTACTTGTACATATAGGTGCGATTGACGGAGAACGCCGATGAGTCAGTACAACGGAATGAAGCCACGCTATTGTGGTAAGCATGACGGCGGTGCCAGGAATACTAACTGTTGTAAAATGATTTGAATCACAGGGTTGTCACAGGAAGGATTTCGGAATGCGCACGTGTTGCGTGTGTCCTGGTAAATACGGAAATTAATGTAAGCAATGTTTAGTCAGTTTGTCTTGTTTTTTGTTATTTAACTGAGAGACAACAATAATTCAGGGGCAGACCGAGAGAAAATGGCTGGTTAAGCAGGCTCCTATTGACGCAATTGATGTACTGAACGGATGGACAGGAAAATTGGTTTAGGTTGTTTTTGAGTCTTGACTGCAGTGACGCCTTCCATCTTGGCATTCCCAATATGCAATTGAATATAAAAAAAAATTACGTGTACTAAAGCTGACAACAGCAATATAACTATTGTTATTACTATTTAAAGTTGTTTCCAACTTTAAGCAAAACCGGCCTCATCGATAAACCAATATGGGCATGCGCACATATACTTGCAATGACAACGATGCTTATAAACAAAGCAACAAACGGAAGTGCCCAGAAATGTTGTCCCATATCTACACTGCGCAAAGGCGGTATCAGCCTATGCACCCGTACCTGTACTTGCCTGCCATAAAAAGAAATTGAAAACTTTCTAAGCATACGATTACCCTGAAGTGGGCAGCGGTGCACAACGTGATATCATCCTATGCACTCGTACCTGTATACACTTGCCTGCCATAAAAAATGGTTTGTCTAAAATTGAAAACTTTCTAAGCATACGATTACCCTGAAGTGGGCAGCGGTGACTGTGAGAAGTCATCTACCTTAATTAGTAACATAAGTTGCGTGTCGGCTGCTGAAATAATTCTATTGAGCTTGACGACCCCGCGAATAATATTATTCGAAAGCTTTGCCTCGAAATGAGAAAATAAAGCTAGACAAGTTCCACAAGATGTCGTAACCCTGAATATATTCAGAGCCTTCTATTGGCAGGTTGGTTTTGCATGTGACAATTGCCACGCCTGTAGTAGATGCATAGTATATGGGTTTCGTAACCTGGTATGTTCGAATACAAACTTCCACGAGGAATACACACAGAGTGCATCTGGAGGCTGTGCTTTCAAGCGTGTACGAAATCTCATGCAACTGTCTGACTGGCCCTTACAAAGGGATCACTGCACTCCCTCTGTCGAATGCCGTGCAGAGAGCAGCTAAAAACAGTGTAACAATCTTCTATGCATACCCAATAGGAGTGAAATGAATATGATGATGATGATTACCTGGCAGCAGATTCGTGAAGCCAGAGTGTCGAAGAACGATGGAAGCAGACGTCTAAAAGTTAGTAAAATGTTATCGCGGACTTCAGCACTTAAATGCCAGATTAGGCTGACGGCCACGAATCGTGCACATGTATGCAAGCCACTATGTCGTGGTTCCACGGGTAGTTCATGTCGAATGCCATTGTTGTGTACAGTTCAAGCTTCTCAATGACAGCTAAAGGCCGTACTGGATACGTACAGCGTGCCTTTCGTCGCGAGACGCTGTCTCGAGGAGGGTCGTGACGAAGCGGAATCTCCTTGCTCGCTCAGAGAGGTTCCGATGTCAATTTTCAGGTGCGATGCCAATATTCAAAGGTTGATCCAGCCGGCGCCAAAGGTCGCCATATATTTTATCAGCAAAAATGCTATTAAATTTCAGATAAAATAGAACGCTTAGTTTTTGTAATCGTTTTCTCTCACCACAGGAGAAATTAGATCTGAGGAGTTCCTTTGGAAGAGACTATTCCTCGATTTTTAGCATGGCAAAACCCGGCAGTGTAAACTGGGGCTGTCGGACTAAGTTTAGGTTGGGCCACACGTTAATCTCGGAGAAGATTTTCAACCTGTAAGTCAAACAAATAAGATAGAAAAAATAGGATAAAATAGAAAGACAGCATACTTTGATACCTCTTGTTTTAGATTCTAATTTGCACTGTATCCTGCACAATTAAAATTATCATAAGGTTAAGTATATACATATATATAGTTTTACTGGTATGTAGGCGAGTTTATTCCGCTGTTTAGCTTTGTAAACAATTTGACGGCATACGTAAACAACAACTATATATATATATATATATATATCTTTACCGAATTTACCACTTAAGTTACTGAATACACCTTAAAGTATTTGGCAAATTTTTCCGATTTTGATGTCTCTTCGACGTTTTGCCTATCAAATCCTATCGCCCGTTATTTCTTGTACCGTCTATATTCTCTGGCAACTAGGGTAGAGATATAGCCTCAATTTGCGTAAGGCTTTTAAATTTTTTTAAAATACCTTCCTGTGTTGTTATAAGGGCTGGACATGTTGTTAAATTAAGGCAGATGTATTCGAACAAATATACACGTATGAAATTTAAAAAAAAACTCCATGCATATATCTGCTTTCTTTTTAAAGTTATCTATTATCATAACGTCGTTTTGATTTTGTAAGCCTATGTTTTCTTCTCCCTGTAGTCGCTTGTGTGCGTATCTAAAGAAATATTTTGAACCCTTGAAGCCAAGCTTTGACTCCTCCGAAATCCTCAATCTAATGCTGGCCCTAAGCAATTTCTTATTGTAATTCCTATTCTGGTCTTGTACCATTATGGTTTCGCAAAACTTTTGGCAAAACTTGGATTTAATTGCTTTGCAGTCACCCTTGCAAAAGGTAAGTCACGGCTGTTATTAATTATGACATTCGGCTCAAATATAACCTAGCATGTGAGAGCGTTATAATTAGACCTGACTGGGTGTTCAGTTAAATTTTTTTCTGGGGGGTTTCGGGAATGCATGATGCACATGCGCCGCTAGCAGCCTGCGTGACTGGTGTGAGACTCGCAAACCCACTAAACCCGGATTCCTCCCCACCACCCCAGGCTCGGTATTACTTTGGCATTACTTCGAAGCCGTGGGAGAGGCGTCTCTGCCGTTTTCCTTCAATCAGCTCTATCCCTGACTATCATCCCGCATGTCTACCTGCGGTTGGATAGGGGGATGCCATTTTTTAATCCGTTCTGCGAGGGCGCGTCGAGACTATGAGGGCCCGGCTTCAGTTAATATGAGACCATCAATAATGTCTGGGTCAGTTGTTTAACTTAGGTAAATAAGAGTGCCTCTATTTTCGTTACGTGTATTAGCGCTACGTGTTGACGGACGCACAACTTCATCTACAAGCTGAACAGATCATTTAAAGTACATGAATGTACAAAACTGCTTAGTACCTATTTCTGTCTTAAATGGCCAAATTTAGCCAGTCTTTTTTTTTTTTTTTTTAATTTCCCGTAAGGCAATTGCCCGTGTACGTATTTTTCATGTCATGGCTAAGTTTACTCCACTCCGGCATTTACCTTGTCTAAATTGGAAACCATGCAAACCAATTTAAGAGTGGCCGGTCTGGGTCTCGAACCCAGTCCTCCCGAATGCAAGGCAAAGGCTTTGCCACTAAGCCACCTTGCTCGGTGGTCAGTCTATTCTTGAAAAGTTAAAATCTCCAGCAACTACCATCCGCCTAGCGGTATCACATATGTAATCAAACAATTCACTCACCCTGCGTATGAGATCAGCACGTTGACAGGATGACCCTGAATTTGCCGCATCTATACACACAAATCTGATAAAATTATCGTTGTAGTAAAAAGTCGTGCGCCAGAGACTCAATGTCGATAATAAATACAATCCCGCAACATTTTAGCAATCTTTTGAATAGAATACACACGCCGCCCTTTCTGCTACCTCTAACGCGACGGTGCACACTGTAGCAATCATCAAGGGAGAGTTTTAGGTTAGGTTAGGGTTTTAAATGGTAGGCAGTCTAGTATAAGAGATGTAGAGGTAGGGTTTAGAGCGCGCCTTACTCGGAAGGCAGAATCCTCGCAGGGCTTACCAGCTCTGCAAAAATGCTAAACGGTTTCGACCCTCAAGCAGCCAGTGCACTTCGAAACCTTGCAAATCTTCTCGGTGCAGTCATCAGGCTGTTATCATCCTTTGAAATGAAGACACCTATAGGTCCAAAACGCCTTATTGTCCAAGTAGTGTTCAACACAATTTAGAATCGTGGGAGGAGGACTGGAGTTTTTAGTCGGTAAAAGTCTAAGTCGGGTAAGCTTCGCCAACCGCTCCCCCCTTTGTCGCCTGAAAGGACCCTGGACCAGGTTCAACTGCTTTTCCCGACCAGTCCTTGCGCCCATTGCAGACCTTTATCGTTTGCCCAGGCGACATACCACCTGTCACGGTGGATGACATCTTACGCGCGGGCGAGAAACTTGCGCCCGGGAAGGCACTTGGTCCTTATGGGGTGCCGTTCGAGGTTGCTCGACTTCTGGCATGGCAGCATCTAGCGGAGTTGGTGGGTATGGCCACTCGAATGTTAGAAAATGGAATGCACTCCGCGCAATGGAAACGGGCACACCTTGCGCTCATTCCAAGGCCGAACTCAACGTCATTTAGACCAATCTATCTACTGGGCACAGTAGGCAAACTGTTTGAAAATGTAATAACAGAGCGCCTAAATGCAGAGATCGAAGGCCTTCACGCTCTGTCGGTGGCCAGTATGGCTTCCGACGGGGCCGGTCAACAATAGATGCGCTCCACCATATCCCACGGAAGCTGGAGCAGGAGACTAAGAAATCTCTAAAGACCCCGTCATTCGTTCTTCTCATCCTCCTCGATGTGAAGAACGCTTTCAATATAGCAAACTGGGGGGTGATTATGACGACGCTGAAGCATAAAGGTGTTTCACCTTACCTTCCAGCGGATAATTTCTTCTCATATAAACGACAGGACGATCACAACAGGACATAGCCAGCACAGTGTGACAGCCGGCGTGCCGCAGGGCTCCGTTGTTGGTCCAGTTCTATAGAACTTGGCCTACGACGGTGCCCTGCAGCTGAAACTTTCAAAGGGGGTGGAGACCGTCGCGTACGTTGATGACCTCGCCTTCCTCGTTCACGGCTCTCCGAGAGACATCACTAGAATAGATGGCTAACGCGGCGCTAGCCGGCATACAAGCATGGATGACCGCCCATCACCTACAGCTTGCCCCGCCTAGGCGTCATTTTAGATACCGGTCTTAGAGGTGCCGCGCATATCAATCACATCGTCGTCGAGGTAAGCAAGGTCGCTCAGAATCTGGCCAGGATTCTCCCTCAGGTAGGAGGGCTACGGACGGGTTCCGCCGACTGCTAGCCTCTGTCGCGGAGACCTGGCCCTACGCACCGCTTGCAACAGATGAGCTCTTCGTGCGGCGCAGCGCCGCCCTTCGTGTCTGCCGGGCGTACCGCACGGTGAGTACAGAGGCAGCCTTCGTCCTGGCTCGTCAGCTTCCCTGGGATCTCCTGGCCCCGGAAAGAAGCGAACGTAGGACGGATGGCGCGGCGAACTTATGCCAAGCCCGAGCGGCAACGTTTGACGCGTGGGTCACGAATGGGCCATGCTAGGCTTAGGATTGCCCCGGGCGAACTAGACCCGGTCGCTTATACCGGATCTCCGACGTTGGTACGACGGGCCTGGCCGGGGGCCACTTACGTACTTCTCGGTCCAGATCCTTACGGGCCACGGCCAATTCCAAATCCATATGGTGCGGATTGGAAAGTCGGAGGTGGAGACGTGCACACACTGCACGTCGGAGCAGCTTGACGATGTTGACCACACGGTCTCATTCTGTTCCGCCCTGGCCCAGGTCCGCAGAAGCTCGACGTATTGATATGCAGAGAGATCGACACAAGGCGTTGTCGGTCACATGATGGAGGATGCCGGCGCCCAGTTCCCGTCGAGACGGCGTTCGCTTCTCTCTCTGGCCAGGATATTTCAAGGTAGCTGGCGAGCCAGTACTTTTAGGGCATCCGTAGACACCGTGCGATAGACCCTGCAGACTCTAATGGCCATTCCCCTCTGCGCGGCTCTGAGTGCGCCCCGGTTCCGCGCCGTCCGGAGGGCAATCTCTGCCCAGGGTGCCGCATACATCGCCGTTGACTCCGCCACGGTCGCCAGAAGCCGTTTCCGTCTCTCAGACGCCCCTCCCTCTCGTGGGAGGATCCGTGCAAGATTCTGCGCGACCCCAGCGACCTTGCAAACAACGTGGGCAATATGCGCCGCACCCGTAAGTTTGGTGTCCAGAATGACCCCAAGGTTTTTGGCCTCCTTCTTGATTGCTATGGGTTGACCCGAGAAAGTCAAATTGAGCTCCCTCGTGCGCTTTCGCCCGGTGAAGTGCCTCCGTTTTTTGTGGCGCCAGTTTGTCCAGAGCAATATTTGCCAGTTCCTGTAGTTGAGTTTTCCGTCTGGCTGTCACCAGCAGCGCCAGGTCATCGGCGTATGCTAGGGTTTCCGCTCCGTCAAGCAGACCCTTCATTCGCAAGACTCCATCGTTTGCGATGTTCTAAAGAACCGGGCCAATTACGGATCCCTGCGGGACGCCCGAGCTTAGTTCATACTTGCTGTCTCCCGCTCTAAGAGACCTGATATACTGAGATATAGTGTGGCTTCATATGGAGTGGAGTTAATATGGGCGCACCTGACTTCCAGAAACCTCGACCAGCTGGATTAGATAAAAGCAGCTTTCCTGAAACGGACTCTGGGACTCCATACGTCAACGCGCAACCGCCTCGTCTTCCTATTAGCAGACTGTCCGCTTTTTATAGAAGACCTAAGGCGCCGTTATAACCTTCCGCAAACCGCAGCCTTTAACGACTGCATTAGAAAATGGGAGGCGAAATTTTCCGAACTCGACCCGGAATTCTTCAATACCGGAGCGATGAGAAATGCGGAGTGGAAGGGGCCAGAGCGTAGCAACAGGCACGTGATAACACGATTTGCAGTACACGGCTTTCATCACATTTTATGTCAACGCTCTGAATTCCATGAGCCATGTGAGACTTGTGTATGCCGCCGCTGCGGTGAACTCTGCCGAAGATACCATGCCGCAAAATGCAATATTGTGCAATCTTTAAATGAATTAGCCCGTCATTGTGGGGCCTTGTAGCTTATATATTTTATGTGTATGTATATGTATATATATGTGTGTATATATGTATATGTATAGGTGTATGTGTATGTATCCATACAAATGCAGATCACCCGGTGATAGTCTTGACTCAATGTCCTTATAGTTGTTAAAGTGATGTATTTGTGGTTATAATCGCTACTCAACCTGAGTGAATAAATATGAAATGATGATATACTGAGATATTATGCGGCGGAGATAGGGGTATATTCCCCGTCATTTCAGCTCAGTCATAATGACCCTCCAGTTGGCTGTGTTAAAAGCGTTACAAACGTCTAAGAGTATTAAAAGCACGTATGATCTGGTTTTTAAAGACTTCGTGGCTTCTTGCCTTGCGTGATGTAACACCCGTTGCAGTGCGTCGAGCGGCCCCTTTGGAAACCGTATTGATGTTCCGACAAGGCTTATTTTTCACTAGCTTGCCTGCGGTGTTTAACAGGCATATGGGTCCGTGTGTGTCGAGCCCGTTGCCGCTCCTTGTTTGGGGATTAGCACAAGTTGCATGAGGCTATGATAACCCAGCCCTCCGTAGAACGGCTCGACGCATCCCCTCGGGTTCATGAGCTGAGGACACAACGATATCCATGAGAGTCGGAGAGAGAGGTGGAGCACGAGGGTCCCCTCCCACGGTCTCGAAGTAGTGCCATACATTTCCGAACTCTGGGGGGCGGGGAGGATTGTGGTTTTTAGTGGACGAAAGTCCCACACTTGGCGCTGGTGATTGCCAGTACCGATAGTGGATTAGCGTTTCCAAACCTCCCATAGAAAAAAAAAAATCCGTGAGAGTCTCACACTAGGTGTTGTTGATTGCCGACACTTACCGTGTATTATGCATTCTCCCAACCTCCCATATAAAAAAATATATCCAAACCGCCTCCGAAAATAAGTCTGGTCCGAGCCACTTGGACGACCCCTTGCGACAGCTATAACCTCAGCTCAATGAGGGGCTGCTTCGAGGATAAGCTCGACTGGTAGCGCTCCTTACAACCCCCCTTGAAGAGTTAGTTAATCACATTACCCTGCAACCCCAAAATAAAATAAGAAATATATTTATAACTGTTTCTTAAATTTTGGTATACATTTTAGTAAAATCGCGATTTGGCTTCTGCCGTTGTTTATTGTCACATCGAAGAAGAGGTCAATGAGATCAGAGGTAGAAGCGAAGAGATGTAGAGTCGGTGCGAGGGAGCATAATGGTGAGGATAACCAGTGGTGCAGGACGCGGTGATGGTCGGAGGTGGTGAAAATAAGCCGTTCCACATTGCATGCTGATATTGCTGATGGGTGCTGCCCAAGGGGAATAGTTAGCTGGCTGACGCCAAGCTGCACTGAACCTACTGATTCATGCCCCCCCCCCCCCCCAATGATGGGCTTCACTCCCACGCCTGGCCGTCTTCACGACGGTTGGACGAAATTGACGCCGTCGGTCCATTTCGTCCAGAGACCGGATGCAACGCTGTTTGTGTAAGACGTTACGAGAAAACACGACCGAATCCTTATCTAATTTCACCGATATATTAACGTCGCTAACGAATTCGCCGTCCGCATGCCGGCCACCGTCACAATAGAACAGACCGTCAGCCTCGTATTGTTAGCTTTACCGAAACCTACCAGCTCTTCCAGTTGATGTTCAACTGCCGGCGGGTTTGTTCAAGAAGCCGTTTTGCCCGGCGTACGACACGACAAGCTGGTCATTCGACTGTATGTTATATATATATATATATATATATATGGCAATATGACGACGCACGTTTGCAATTACTTTGCATAACGTGGCGCCGCCATCTCGATTTAAAGGGAAAGGAGGGCGGATCAATGAATTGAATCGCCGTTAGAACCCGAATTTGAACGCGACACGTAACGCTCGAAGCGTCTAGACCGTTACGCGGGTGCTTTCCTTGCGTTGTTGCTGTTGTTGCTTCCGAAAATTGACCCGAGGTTTATAACTTTTTAATCGAAATAATGACTTGCCACGATTTTGTGTAATCGCGAACGACCGCAAAATAGACGAACCGTTGTTAGCAGGGCCTCATACGGATGATTCGTTTTGCTCAAACTGAGTTAGCACTTTCTGTAATCTCTCCCTGTCAAAAATTATTTTCGCTTTAACTACACAGCGACTCGATCTTTCAGGCATTACCATCACTCAAGTTTAGTGAGTTTGTGAGCTCTACACTAGGCGCACGCAGGCTGCTAGTGACGCATCTGCATTATGCACTCCAGAAACTATCCAGAAATAAGGTTGGTACAGTAACCTGCTTTATCAACTGTGTCTATCAAACGTATCACATATAATTTCGCATATTCATTAAAAATACATCCTATTATTATTAATTTAGGTAAGTGGCTTATTTATTATTATTATTATTATTGTAACGGTTTTAGCAAAAATAGTTAATCTTCTTCGTGAATGATGTGCTAGATTGGCACCAAGTCTATTGTTTTCTTAAACCGAGTCAACTCTCCCTTACATGTAAGCCCTCTACCGCTGGAGTCCCCAATAGATCCCCATATCATCGTTGTCCATATATCGTGCCGCAGGAAGTATCTCTCGGATCCTGTTGCGCATTTCCTTTATTCTTTTATTAAGATAATTTAGCGTTTCTCTGCAATATGAGATAAACTTTCTGAAAGTTGAAGTTCCTTTATTTTGTATATATTTTTCTCATTGCCACTGCATACGTCGGCCCAGCGAGGGTTGCATCGTTCTTTTATCAACCGCACAATAGTCCTTTCACTTTTATAAATGCTTTAACTGTGTGTTTGGCCCACCTTAAGCTGTAACATCGGCCTAGTTTGGCCTTATACAGGCTGCTCTGGCACGAACGATTTTACGACACAAATAAGAAGTATTATGAACATTCGCGTACAACAAGCACAATAGTGTCCCTCGCCGCCAATAGGTAACGTTCAATTTTCCACTCAGTTGTAAGCATGACTACGTGGAGATCGTATATACTTGCTATATACGTAGGGAATGTTTTACGTTTGAATTTAATTTTTTTAAACAAAATATAGAGTTAATATTTACACATTTCGATTTCGACATACACTCTATATATTTCTTATCGTATCGAAGCTTATGTTGAGTGCATTAGCTGGTTGTTTCACCAGCGTGACATTAGATGCGGTGAGAATGTATCGGCGTGGTCCAGAAGATTATTGCGATAGTCATGGTTGTCATCTACCGGGATGTTACCAGGTCGATCTCTGTTGATGATCAAATTGTCTTAGAGCGATGTTCATTGAGAATAGATAATAAATCATACCGCTGAGAGTCAGCGGTCATGCTGCGCAAAAAAGATGTCGCGAATCACCAACGGATTCGAATCCTAACTCATTCTACATAACGCGAAAAATTTTTAAATCTTTCCGAGGTTTCCACGTATTTATGGTATATACATATATGGACACGAGAGAGAAAGCTTTTCTTAAATAATTGAATATATATATATACAGACGCCATATGATACGAACATAAAAGACGTTTTCAGCTCACCGAAACAGCGGGGGTAGGGGGGTTCGTTTTCGGCCGGTCACTAGGATCAGCGCCGGTCGTAGACCTCAGTGACGGTCGAGGGGTCCGATGATCCGGTCACGGCCGTTGCTATTGCTGTATGACCGGTGGCTATTGACCTTAGGGCTCAGGCATACATACGTATACATACAAACGCGCATGCATACATGCATGCCTGCCCAGGCCACCAAGATATCCTTGTTGCCTTGGTTGGAACTTGGCCTTGTTTGCCCGTTGTTGTTGTTGTTGTTGTCCGCCCCCGTAGTAATGGCTCGCTACGCAAAAAAACCTACTTTCACCTCACCCCCGAGCGCGCCGCTAACCCTAACAACATCAGCAATATCATCAGACACAACAACAACTACTACTACTACTACCTCCACGTTTGCTGTCACTACTAATACCGCTAAAGCAACGAGAACATAGCAGCTCAAAGAATTCGCCACAAGGACGCCGACCAATGTGATTAGCAAGGGCAAATCGCCAATAAATTGTAGGCTGCCTACAATGTGGTGTCTTTTCTACGTGATGTCCCAATCGTATATTAATGTTGGGGCTATTGCTGCTTGCTGAAACGAATGCTGCTTTGCCTACCGATATGGTTCCTGCTTATTTTGTTGTTGTTGCAGTGGTAGTAGTAGCAATGGTAGACCTCATAACGACATTTATTGCTCCATACCAGTACTGCATGACTATATATATATATATATATATATATATATATATATATATAAGTACTGCATGACTATATATATATATATATATATATATAAGTACTGCATGGCTATATATATATATATATATATAGCCATGCAGTACCACAAAACATTATCTCTAACTGCGTTGTTTTGTGTTGCTTTTGTGTTATATATATATATATATATATATAGCCATGCAGTACTTATATATATATATATATATATATATAGTCATGCAGTACTTATATATATATATATATATATATATATATATATAAGTACTGCATGACTATATATATATATATATATATATATATATATAAGTACTGCATGGCTATATATATATATATATATATATAACACAAAAGCAACACAAAACAACGCAGTTAGAGATAATGTTTTGTGGTAACGTAGTATGCTCAAAATTAGGTTGGCGGATCGTTCAAAGCTGACGATCTCCAATTGGTGGCGTAATAAGTGACGTGTTCTCTCGCGAACGATTCCCAATCCATGAGATAACAATACTGTACACAATGAAAATTTAGTGAACATATATTATTTACTCTATCTATTACTAATTCTATACTACTACTAATGACGATGCTTATAACGACATAAAATGTTATGTATATTTACGTTTCTAATAAAAGTCGAGCTTCGAGATCAGCAGGCGCTATTGCCAATTTGGCGGAGCAGCAAACAAGTCTGAAGTTAGTTAATACCGCAAGTCAGAGGCAAATCTTATAGTAGAGCCAGTTGCGATAGAAACATTTGGGGCAATAGCCGAATCTGCATTAAGATTTTTGAGAGAAATTGGGAAACAGAATGCATGTAAGAATGATGAGATGAGATAAAAGAAATGTTTGCTGCAAAAAATCAATTGAAGTTCAACGTGGAAAAGTGGCCGTAACGCTAGACTCGCTGCCCTCAGACAGCGGTTTACCGGGGTTGATTTGACTGAGTATAAAATATATATTTTGTAAAATGTATAAATAAATGCGTCGTGCAAGAATACAAAGAGAGTTGCTGAATTGGTCTGCCGTTAACATTCGACAAATGTGATCAACAACAGTACGTTTATCTAATACTATAATTTAGGCAGAGAAGTTTTTGCGGGAGAACAAAAACGGACGCCAGTCTCCCCGTTGCAAACTAGTTTGATATGATAATTCCTCTAATTTGATAAATTATACACATTTTTACGTCATCCGCGGCGCACGAAAAGCGAAAAGGAGAAAGAAAGCAAGACACTGGAGTAGTAATTTAGATCGTGAAGAGCGTAGCGAAACCGAAAAGAAAACGAGCAAGTTATAAGCATAGACAATGACGTCGAGAGATGGTTGCCTGCCGTGAAGTGTGAAGCAAAACGGTGCATGATTACTCTTACCGGGTCATGTTTCTATCAAACACTAGCTTCCGTTGGATTCATTCCTCCTTCTCCTGGAGATTCCGAGCTCAGCTCGACTTTCGAATTAAATGGGCCTGTCGGTCATACAATACGTTAGTACAGCAACGCAAAAACTGAATGACCTATGAAGGTGTGATGATGAAACCTAACGCGTCTAAAAATAGTAAGAATGATAGTAGTAGTAGTAGTATGTAGCAAAAAATAATTATTACAGTAATTACCATAGCATCTAAGCAAGTGACGTGGCAGCAACATTACGTTTGTTCCTGTGTGGTGTTAGCAAAACCAAACATTCATGAAAACGTTGTGACCACCACTTCTCAAGTGTTCGGTTTTTGACTTCTAGAAGACGGGCGACCGTCGAACGTGTTCGTGTTTGGAAAATCACCATGAGCAACAGGGCAGAATTAGGAAGCATATTGCCGACAACTAGAAGGAAAAGTATCAGGCCGGAACATAGCGAGTCACAAAAATACCATAATATAAGTTGACCGTTTTAATTACGAAAAAACACGACGCTACGACGTCACTGTCGACTTTTAAACAAAACTTTCTTAAAAAAACATGTATATGTACGTTTAATACAATAAGTACTTGTTTTATACGATGGGTATTGAAAATTATGTTACGATATGCCAAGCGAGCGTGTATGGTGACTATCACGTGTCCGTTTCGTCTAGGCTAGGCGGACACCACTTTAGAAGTATTCCCCGAAGGGAGGCGGTGTTTAGACCACCACGTCTATATATATTTATATATATATATATATGTATGTATATATACATATATATATATATATATATATATATATATATTCAGCTCGTAGTGGGAAGGAAGGCTAGCTATGATCGTGTCTAACTGATTAAAATGCCTGTCTAGTGGAGTGATGCTTGACGAGAAGTAAGATCAACTCTGTGCCGTCAACACAAGTGCCGCCGGTGCCTTACGCAGGTGTATCTGTACTGGCTAATGGCCATCACCATTACGTTGCATCGTACCACATCGTACGGCGGTTAAAAGGATTACATTCATATCGTATCATACAGCCGTATGTCGCCTAGTGACCCTGAACTCGTATGAGAGCCACAAGTTATCTGTATATTCATCTAGTAAACGTTTCTAGAGCGCCGGCTCCATGGCAGTGGCTGATATACGAACAGTTTGTTAGCCTCATCGTAATAATCTTTGATAGTTCAAACGTGTGCTTATATCACATGCCGCAGCTGGCTTGCGCCTTCACAGTGCTGCTTTGTCGGCTTGGCCACTGCAGAGCCTTGTAGGTGTATATTGCATGACATATTGCAGGACTGGGCCTTGCTGGAGCAATTGTTACCCTTTACATGACTCGATAGCCTTACATCAAATCTGAGACAATAACAACAATAAACAACAACAAGAACAAGCAACAACAACAACAACAACAACGACAACAACAACGACAACAACAACAACAAAAACAACGACAACGACGACACCAACAACAACAACAACAACAACAACAACAACAACAACAATAACAACAACAACTGTTTGTCGACGGGACGCAGTGAAGGAGGTGGCTGGCGATACTGGCATCTGGAGCCGTGGGTGGATCCCGGCACGGCGCGCACTCTTTCGAAGCGATCAAATAGACTCCTGCCGTTCCCTAACAACACAAAAGAGGATTTGTTTTCCTCCGAGCTGTACGTTCTGCGACGACTGTCTCCTCCTTAAGCCGAGGCCTCGTGAAACCTACAAGTTTAAGAGCAGCGTTGCTGAGTTTTAGAGAGCCCATGCATGCACATTGGCAACTCGCGATTTTGGCGGACGTGTCTTGAGCGGGCGTAGCTATGTTGAAGCGACGTAACCCGGATAAAGCTCTGCGACTTCGATCGAGTGCTTCGTGAACCAAAATTTCGGACCTTTGCGTTACAATAAAAAACATTCTCAATAGCATGCTTGACATTTATTAGACAACAGTGTATTTATTATTTACTGAGTCTCCAACGCTAACATGACCTAAACTTAGAGTCCCGTTAAGGTTTTAAATATTTGGTTAGGCTATTGCGCGCATATATATATATTTTGATTTTTTTTATTCATTTAATTATCATCTTTGTTAGGTATATAGTCAAATATTATACATAAAAACACGGTCACTGAGCCAGCCTGGCCAGTACTTCAACTCTGGGGCACTCCCCCGCAAGATATTTCCCACAAGCTCTCCCAAAGCTGTTACAGATACATTATATATATATATATATGTCATTTTAAAATACACCACAGTAGGAATCGGTTGAAATCTTTTTATTACTCCTGACACAAATTTTAAAATGTCACGGCTAAAATACGTTGTTTGGTCTTGATGCCTAACGGCGATTTTCTTTCAACCTCTGTTTGACTGAAAACGGCGTTTCAATGCCGGCCATGATATTAGCTCCGAAACAGGTTAGTGCTATCTGTTTCAAAGGTAAACAATGATTGCACTAGATACTAATAACGCTAACACGACAATTTTGCTAATTGATGTTAATAAAGCGGATCGTAGCCTAAGTAAGTGCTATCCTCATTTGAATAAAAATGAACGCGAGTGAATATTAAAAAAGAAGACCTGCAGACAAAGCTGAGAAGTGTATCGAGTCTTCCCGCTGGCGGCATTCAACAACAACATTTAAGTTTTTGGTAAATAATTATGGTTGAAAGACGAATCAAACGACGATGCAGAAAATCGCAGTCAACAAAATCTGAGGAATGCGTTGAGTAAGCACTTTTTACACAAAGGGTAATCCTAATGGGTGCCCATCATTACGAGGACTTTTATGCAGCGTTTGGTGCGTTTGTTCAAACACCGAACAAAAAATGAGGCAACATAATCCTAAATATACACTCAACCGAAGCAGTCCGCCCGCACAGCATATCCAAATTACTATATATAAGAACATGTAGATAAATATAACTATCCAGTTTGAGTAGGTGTCCCTCTTTACAAAGCACAACAACCTCAGTCCAGGATATCGCTAGTTCACAGGCCTGAATCAGACTGTGAAGTGAATAGCGATTGATTTATTTCGCAAGGAATGAGATGCCTCGTAATGACCCATTTAATGTTATTAAGAATGCGGGTCCAGGTTGCCTAGTGATGCCTATAACAAGGATACCGTGGGCGAAAGTTAAGTCGACTGAACACGTCACGAACCGAAGCACTTCGCTTAGAAAAAATGGCTCTAGGTGCATTATCCTGTACCACTCTGGCTTTCCGGAGAATTCCGTCATAGCCACCACCCCAGAAAAGGATACCATAGCATATCATTGGTACGAACACGGCTTTGTACACCAGAAGTAAGTTCTCTGAGGGGATCGCAATCAATTTAATCCCATACGGCGCAGATATTACCGCACAGCACATGGGTGCAATACAACCCAATGGGGATGCCACCCCATGTTTTTTTCTGGAGAACGAGCCCGAGGCATTTAGTCGTCTGCAAGAACTGGTTTGTGTTTTGAGTAACATGTCATCAGGTAAGACCAGTAGCCTCGACGATGAGCGAAATGCGATGAAATTGGTTTTATTAGCATTGACAACTAGTATGAAAATGTTAAAACATATTATTATAATATCAACATTCAATTTATATATAGTACCCTAACGTGAAAATATAACATAACGTTTGTGCATTTTTTGTTGCGGTTAGGTAAATTACTATAGGATATTTTACATTTAGCGTAAAACTTCTACGTGGAACGTAGTGTAAAGCCATTATGAGAAATACACGCGCGGCGGCACAAGCATGGTAGGAAAGTAAAATCGCTGCATCCATCACAACAATGGAGGGGTTCTGTTTAGCATATTAAAACACAACAAGGTTTCGCTATCCAACCACAATCAAATTGCCAAAAAAATCATGTTTACAACACGAGGGCGATCTTGGGACTATTTTTAACTTCCCTCCCGGCAGCAGCACGGGTCTAGTAGCACGGTAGCTGAATGCGACGGCAAACTTGGATATCGCAGCAAATAAAGGCCCGACGAATTACGTCTCAATACGGAGGGAAAGATAATTTCACATTTTAAGGGCGGCGTATCTATATATATATATATATATATATATATATATATATATATATATATATATGCAGGGCAAGAATATATGAATAGATGAATTAAGCATTCGCTTATTATGTATACATAGATACATATGTCACACCTTCATATCAGGGGCGCTTGAAGCGGTTTGGTAATTCGTAACTCTTGATCGTACGGCAAGCTGATACGCTGATAAGTATGTTTTACTTTAAATATTTAATTATATATTGACTAAATTAAATTTATATATATATATATATATATATATATATATATATATATATTATGTGCATGTTTGCCTAAGAGTGGTGAGAGAGCGCGGCCATAGGATATAAGACATCGGACACTATGAGTATAAGTTTAACTTTGGAGTACGTTTACTATTAACCTTTCAACTGAAGGGTTTATATTAAACATATACGTGCGTCAATCGTTAAATAATATATATATATATATATATATATATATATATATATAATCGTATTATACATAAATTAAAAACACATTTTAGTTAGGATAGCATGGGTTTAATCTGAATATAGGGAGATATAAAAGGAACATCTGACAGTGGTGAAACAACTTCATATCAACCCAATTATCGCAAAGGTTGTCGTTCAAATGCAAAAAAAAATTGTTCTCGTAACCGCTCTACATAATCGTATTACTTAATACTTCTAGCCAATATACTGTAGGACATCTTTTCAGAACGGATAATTGTTATCGGCAGGCGCAGCCTCATGGATTTTCTCTAATTGATGGCGCAACACTAGCGGAAGTTCGTTTTAGCAGCAGGCAGTTCCTTAGTAGGGCTCTAGTTTAATGCTTATTTAGTAACCAATTAGATAGGCAATTGGAGCAGCATATATATATATATATATATATATATATATATATATCTTACCACTAAAGACACTAACACAATTTGTCAACAGAGAGAAGCATACGCAGCGCTAGCGTTGTAGCACAAGCCACAACGACATTAACAAACGACAACACGAGACGCATCAGTCAGCCGTAGCGACACTTCGGGTTCACGACACGCACCTACGAGTCAGCTGTTGTGGCTTTTAGCAGAGTTCCAGCCCCCCCCCCCATCAAACATTATTTAAAATAGGTAACAACGGACAAATGACAAACAGGAAACATTTCGTCAAATTACAAATCTGTGAAGAATAATTTTAATTTGTGGCTCGGCCTAGACCTAAACGCGGGCGTGCACCGGAGGGGAGCAGGACAGCTTTTGCCGCTCATGCCGACCCATGCATTACATTTACCGAGGTGTCGCCGGTTTGATTCTTGTGTATGGATTGATTATTCTTTCTAAGTGATATGCGACGACCATACCGCTGAAGTACAGTGGCCATACTGCCAGTACAACCACTGTTAGGGGATATATATATATATATATATATAGACACGGGCGATAGCTTTTTCTGCAAAATTACCTGAATAGTTATAATTTCTTGAATTTATGTAATGATGGAAATTTCCAGCTCAATGAAGAGTTATTGAACTTAAATAAATGTGCCGTCCATAGAAGACGGTCCTATAAAAAAAATTATATATACTAGAGCAAGCCCTAGATATATCAACCTGTCCGGCTCATTGAAGATCGATGTCTGTGTAGGAGGAGCCTCATTGAATATCGATGCCTGCCTCACAGCGATTGATTCCAACCTCGTAGATTGGGGACGGCGGAGGGCAGTCTAGTATAGACCCATGCATCATGCAGGGCCAGTAACAACAGCAGCAGCACCACCACCAGCAACTGCTGCAATAACAGCGAGGAGCACGGAGCAGGTCGACGTGCCGCTCGAGAAGCGACGAACAGCGCTTAACGCTTACGCGCCGACGCCGGTGACTAGAACAACGACTCTCCTGTGACGTCTACTGCGACCGTGACGGCGAGCGTGACGACAACGACGCCGACACCGAGGGCGACCCCGACCAACCAACCGGTCAACCGGCAGACGACACATTGGCCATCGCAACCTGGCCATGGAAAATCACCAAGGATTGCCTTCTGACCTAACAACACCAGCGACTGCGGCAGCGGCGGCGGCGGCTACGGCAGCAGCAGCAGCAGCTGCGTTCGTGATGGTGGGCTACGCGAGTGGGCAGAGAGTTGTTCTCCCTTCCCTTGCCGTCTACTCAACAGCCGCACTCAATCGTTCATTCATTCAGTTTGCCCTTTTCCACGCTTTTCTGTTTCTTTCTACCTCTCTTTCTCTCTCTCTCTCTCTCTCTGTTTATCTACGTATCTACACATTGCCCCGTAGTCATCGTTGCCCGTTTCTCCCCCGCTCTCCCTCTCTCTCTCTCTGTTTATCTACGTATCTACACATTGCCCCGTAGTCATCGTTGCCCGTTTCTCCCCCGCTCTCCCTCTCTCTCTGTCTGTCTATCTGCGTATCTACACATTGCCCCGTATTCATCGTTGCCCGTTTTTCCCCCGCTCTACCCCACTCTCTACTCTATTTCATTCTACCTTCATATCTCCTTATTCCCTACCGCCCACATGTTCCGGTATGCGTTTAGCTCTGCTTTTCTCCTTCGGTCCAGATTATCGTCCATTTGCCCTGTTTATCGCCAGTCGCCGGTCCGTCTAGTGATGGCTCGATGGCGCGTGTCCGTCCCCTCCCCGGCGCCAAAAGAATCTACCGTTCAAACCACGCTAAGACGGTAGAAACAATCTGCAGTTAGCAACAGCAGCAGCACCCACGATAGTAGACAAGTGGTCAACAACACAAAAGCCGCCGCCTTTGTTATTTCGGTTGCTGTTGTTGTTGCTGATATTGTTGTTGCTGATGTTGTTGTTGTTGTTTTTCCGTTATCACCAACATGATCATCATCATCATCATCGTTTATCATTTTGCTTACTCATCCATTATCTACCATGGTCATCACCGCCAGAACGTTTTTCCTTGTTACCTGCCCTTGTTTGCCTAGCCCTCCATAGGCTCTGGTCGATTTTGACGTCTACCGGCCTTGTGCATCGGTCAGGCCGTTGTATTCGACGATTTACTTTATTCGCTTACGATTTCTAACGCTAATCTACTACTACTACTACTACTACTACTACTGCTACTATATTTACAGTCGTTTTCTTTAACTGGGCGGTTTACATGGGGATTGCATAATGCACAGGCGTCACTATCGGCCTGTATGGCTAGTGTGGGACTCACAAAGCCACTAAACCCGGCTTTGTCCCCAAACTAGTACACGGTATTGCCTTAGCATTACTTCAAAGACTGCCCGATTTGTTTTAGATAACAATTAACCATATGATCTTTAGATTCTATAGATATAGTTTATCGGAAAATTCAGAGGCAAATGTGGCATCCACGTCAGCAGCAGCAGCTATTACTACACAAGGAGCTCGTCTATAACTTCAGGCCTATCGCGTGGGGCTCTAACTAAGCCCTGTTCCCCGCATGTCTGAAAACTGCTTGTGCGTTACTTTTAACAGCAGAGACGGGATGAGAAGTCGACTTTTAGCGAGGCTCTTCTCCTGAAGCCGCGTGGGTAGGATCCGTAAATTATTTGGATTCGTGTTTGCCTTGAGTATGTTTTTGAACCGGGGGGGGGGGGGGGGGATGAGATGAATCATCATCTTTATTACGTCGTTAACTTAGTTTAAACCTCGCGTCGTAGCTCTGGTTAGAATCGAAAAAAATGCACGCTGAAGTGTCTTAGCTGTACACCCAAGATTGTGCGTGCTGGAGTGTCCTTCTAAAGCTAAAGGACTTGCCGATTCTGAACAGGTACGGTTAGAAGTGCCATGACCTGTAATGTAACGAACCTGGGTAATGTGAAAGGGCAGTAGATATCACTCTACCACCAAACTGTCTCCTACTCTCTTCCATCTCGTACTCATTCTATCTACGAGAATAGTGCATGCAATGTATATGCAAACTTTTCGCCTATTTCCCGGCCGCAGGCCGAAGCGCTAAGACCCGACCAAGCACGCAGGCCCTACTTGTTTGCCTTGACCGCCTACTCTTACGCCTACGCTATCCATGACTTTAAATGTGTGTCCTTTAGCAACGTCAAAATTAAGAGGCCTAATTAGGGACGCAAGGCCTGCTTAGGTCAAACAAAACGAACTGTAGAGCAAGACAGTAGGCTTTGTCGGGGATTCTTTTGTAGACTCATAAAAATGGGGCGTCGAGCATTGTCAATAGGCGAATCGACAATTGCCTCTGCTGCATTTTACACGTCTGATCGTGTTGCTTCGTACAGGTATTGCTTAGTCATGCAAAGCGTAATACAATCTGACACTAACTATATCGAAAGGTGTAGGCTAAAATTGTCTAGGAAAGCAGGCTAGGGACTAAGGCAAATGCTGGACATAGTACTTTTAGTGCCACGGCCACAGCATTGGCTTACTTTCGTTCTCATAATAATAAATTGCTTCATTTCCAAGTATGCAACAATGACGATACCGCTATAGATGTTTCCACCAGTGTGCCTAGCTGTGGTGATCAATCATCTTCGAATTTTCACGGTTTGAGATCGTGGATACCTCGCTTCAGCATATGTGTGCACTGACAGATCCACAATCTTTTAAATTTATATCTGAATGCAGCTTTAAATATTGACTAAGGCTATTATGTCGATTATGTCGTCATAAAGCACTCGCCCTGTAAAAAGCTTCTTTATATCCAATTGTTTATGCGGTACATGGCACATAGCTTTTAATCAACTCTAGATCCTCTACAGCATTGCTAAACTTCACGTCACTCGGTAGGGATGCCTTTCATATACATACTAAAACCGAAAAATTGATGCAACGGACTGTTTCACGCCCATGCGGCTATGCTGAAGACTTAGTAACTTATGCAAGTAAGATTATAACGGCAAATAGCACAACCTGGTACGAATGGGAAAAATCGAGTTCACAATATATTGCAAGCGACCCTGACCCACGACGCCACAAATATGAATCCTGTGAACTCGCCACGTGTCCGGAGCGGAACTATTTTTGTGCGTCTGTCAGTGCACGCGTTTAATCTGGTTAGCGGACTTCGACCAATTTTTTATTCTTCCCTGCGCAGCACAACAGTCCAATGTTTTACTTTGGTAAATCTCTGCTCGTTTCACGTTTGCAGGTAGACTTTTTGCTTAACTAATGATTTCGTTTCTCTGATGCTTTTTGACTTTTCAGGGGCAACAACTAACTAATCCCACCAAAATGTCCTAGGATAAGGTTACTTGGCAGGTATACGTTGGAAAACGCTAAGTAAAATTTAATTGCAAATCACATCGGATTTCTCTGTAATTTGTGCGTAAAGTTGTAGAATCTGCACTGTTTCATTTAACCGTATATATATATATATATATATATAATCAGACATATGTGAACTATACACAGATTCCTTACTAAACATTTTGTGTGTACTGTTCATTGTATTTTTTAGTCATGGCCAACAACCATGGTCTTAGCTATCCGGGTAATGCCTAGTGGAAATTATAGAAAAAAAAATAAATATAGGAAGACATCAGTTACTACCACTATGATGGCTTTATTCAAAAAATAATATTTAAATCCTATCCGAAAGATCAGGTTTGTACGTTTCATGTTGCTTAGCAAATCCAACAGAGGCTTAAAACTTTTACGCACTCTTCTAGAACTCATACGACACTCGTGGACGTTGTTATAGAACGAACGGAGCTCAGAACAGCTTACCCACCTGAACAGTCGTTGGATGATGCAATGGTTGCGTTTTACCAGAAGGAGTATTCGAAATGACGGTTACTTGATTGCGTACTATAAGGTACCGCTATAAGCAGACTCTTGCGTGACAGACGAACGCATGTGAGATTGGCCCCAAAAAATATTGTAAAATACTAGTGCGGAAAACCCCTTCATCAGATTCTGCATGCGGAATCGATAGACTTGACAATTAGAAGTCTTTTTAAAATGCAAACTTAATGTGAAATAAACATTATTAAAAGCATTGCGATAATACGTTCAGACCTCACAACTTTGGCATTGTTTAAGGATTTAATTTATGCAATATATATATATATATATATATATATATATATATATATATATATATATATATATATATATATATATATATAATTTAATTCGTCTAACGAACTTTGGGATCTAGTACAACTCGGCGAAAGAATCATTTTTACAATGGAACAAGGGAGTGCAAATGCCTTCTAAAAATGGATTAGTAAGCGTAAAAGTCAAAATATAAGGACTGCAAAGAATTTCATTTCGTGAGAATGATCTGCAATACAACATTCATTTTGCTCTGAGCTAACGTAGAATGTAATAATTCAACAGATGCAACAGTTTCCTCCAAACACGCAGGCATGATTGGTTTGTCGATGGACATACTGGGGCTCTTGCAGTCGCCGGTTAAGTGAATATATGTTAGGATAAAAAGCTTGATATAACCACTTTTGGTAATTTTGCTTTCACTCCAAACGAACATTTTCGCCTCATGTTTCATTGTAGAAATATTTTTCCGCCAAGTTGTACTAGATTCCAAACTTTTTTAGACGAACTATGGAAGACGCTGTGTATACATACGTACGTAAATAAGTATATATATATATATATATATTGTTGTTGAGACCGCGCACCAGCTGGTCACCATTGGCACCTATAATGTGCACCCGACTATCAAAGAGAAGATCCCTTTGCTGGCAGAAATGACGACCGCCATGAGAATAAACGAGGACAAACGAAAAAAAAGGGATCTGTTAAACGAAAATGCCAACATGATTCCTGCCCCGTCGGATCTCCCCAGAAAGTGCACTTACAAAACGAAGCGCCGAAAAGTGCACTTACAAAACAAAGCGCCGCAGATCCGATTATG
The DNA here is from genome assembly GCA_003439945.1 of Dermanyssus gallinae. Lineage (NCBI taxonomy): Eukaryota > Metazoa > Arthropoda > Arachnida > Mesostigmata > Dermanyssidae > Dermanyssus > Dermanyssus gallinae. The sequence goes on along the minus strand of QVRM01000121.1, from coordinate 542,083 downwards.
ACAGTGAGGGCTGCAAAATACCAGTCGATGGCTCTAAACTTTACTTCAGAGGACGACTTGCCCGCGTTTTTGAAAACCACCACCTGACCTGAGTAGGTGTACACGCACACCAGACTGCCTAATTCTGGCATCATGTGAGCGAGGGCGATCCAATCAAGGACAGCTCAGAAGGACAGTGCAATCGTGGCTCTTTAAGTTACAGTCAGGGTAAATAGATATCTGGTATCCTCGCGTATATATCTCTCATAAGCGTAGCAGTTGCTCTGCGTTCCCCCGTAGTACGAGCTAGCTAAAGAGAACGCTCTTCTTAAGAGACTTCTCCAGAAAGTCAATGAGAACTTGACTTTAAATGGGGTCGCCCAGGGTAGCAGCCTGGTTCCTTCCGGTACCTGGTCAGCGAGCAAATAGGCGGCTACCATACTGACAGTTCGCGGCAATTCGGGGTCCGTCTTGGGCTGGCCACCAGCAAGAATGGTTGCAAGGTGGTCGCTGAAGACGGCCTAAACGGCAATGACACGAAGAAGAGGAAGTGGTGAGGAAAGTATTCAATCGTCCCGACGCAGAGACAGACCGCCTCCTACGCGGATGACCTATGACTTCAGCAGAAACTCGATATCAAGAAACATTGAATAGCGGTAAAGCAGTGACGAAAGCTGAAAAGTGGAGCCGTTATGCTTGTAGTCCTGTCGGAGGTACAAGGATCTCCGTAGACCCCCATACCAAGGAGGCCGTCGTTGATAGGGTTAATCTGCAAGAATTGAGCCTGCTAATCAGGCAGCTTCTCCAGGAGACAATCGAGGAAGACATGCCGAAAACCATCGCTTTGCTGGTAGTTACCGATGGCTTCTTTGAGATAGACAGGCTGCGCACGCGCGGTAGTGGGAAGCTGGCCGTGTTGACTACGACATCGATAGACGTAACTAGGTGACTTCAGAACGCTGGACGTAATAGGGGTGTCTGTCTGCCCTATCGTTGAGTGACGATCCGTTCCGTGCTGCTCGCGATGTCAGCATGTTGCAAAGGTATACATGATATGCTCGAGGGATTGTTAGGCGCCGTAGAACAGACGTATGCCTTTGAGAGAGCCTAATTTCATCCTTGCCAAGCGCAAGGCGCAATATGGACAGTTGGCGATGGAAGGAGTATCTGCATCGTGGAAAGTAAAAGTAGTCGGAGGTACAAAATGGTAGAAAACGAAAGCGGCTAAGGATTTTCCTAGAATGATAAAAGTTGAGAAAACTCGAACTGATGTTAAAGATGTTCAACATCATCCATATCGTAAGAAGAATCTTTTTCCAAAGTTTGTAGCGACAAAACGAACCCTAAACCATATGTTCCTATGGAAAGTAACCCGACAACTTCATGGAAACTTGATGTTAACAGACTAAACATTTCCTTGAATAAAGCGTATTAATAATAATGAACTTAGGAGCCCGTGTTGCATCTGCTGCTGCTATAGTAGCCCCAACTAGCGAGCCTGCAGGGGCTACATAAAAACATTACAATGTCGGCGCGGGCCAGCTTAGAGTCGCTGATTAATTTCACCAGTGGCTTTAGCGCTGCGTCTCTGTGTGGGGCTTAAGGGAAACCAATAGTAGGGGGCAGGCTGTTACTGATAGAATGGCTAGAGAGTACATGGCGACTTTGAACAATGACGTATTGCTCCTACTAGAGATAAAAAGTAATGACGTGTTTAAGTAAGTGCAAGAAGAGTTGCTGGAGAGCGACATATCCGAACGGCCGGAAACAGCGGACGACTTCAACCGTCTGCTAAAGAGGGCGTGCCAAAAGACATTTACTCCTCCAGCTCGACCCAGCACGATAACGAGGCCCTCGTTCTGGTGAAACGACGCAATTGATCTGGCTCCTACAGAGTGCATGCGGCATAAACGGACGCGAGAAAGCGAGGGTGATTCCAAGCGAACTTTCCAACTGAGCATAGTACACCCTGAGTACACCCCTTTTTAACACATAAGGTGGTGGCAAAAGCTGAACTTATCAGGGAGTCGACGCAGAAAACCGGGGACTTATTTCTTGTGGTATTGCTGGATTGGCGTTCAACAGTATCCCGTAGAAAGCGATTCTGGAGACGCTCCGGCTGAAGGATATCCCGCTATTTCTGGTGTGGTTAGCTTTCGATTATCTGAACATTAGGGTGGTCGAGAACCGGCGGCTAATGACATAGCCCGTATGCTGCCCAACATACACTGTTTGAGATATAGCCTACAGAGACTCCTAAGATTCGTATCCGAGTCGATCATTCTCTTTGACTTGTCAGTTGTGATGTCACCTGCATCGCTACGAGGACGCTACGAGGAAGGTTTAGTGGATCGGGCCCCTACGCATCATTTGGGGGTACCGCACAGGCCTCGCTCATGCTGGCGGAGACAGTGCCCTGGGACCTAGCCCAGGGAAAGGTTGCCGAGCGTCGGTACCTGTGGCATGGATAACACAGCCAAGATGTTCGTAGCAGAAGGCAAAGTGACACATGATCAGTGGCGGAACCAGTGGTACACTACATAGAAGGGTAACCAAGACCGTTCATGAGAAACCTCATTTAGAACAACAACGGGGTTTAAATGGGTATTGCTTTATGCCTACGGTTGTCAAGCCTTGTCTGCCCTAATCCACTATCACCCCCGACAAACCTTGAAGAAATGGCCTTTGTGGCTGTAATAAAGAAAGCTGCATATAAGGGGCTCGCACGGAGAGGTTTCAGCCCAGTGTTACCGCAGACGATTGGAAAGCTTCTTTCGTGATTATCCTCTATCTAACAGTCACATTTTATCAGCGTTGTTTTTCGGCATAAGGAATAATGTTAAAATAATATTTTTTTCCGGTTTGTTGTCTTACCAGTGTAGCTTTTTTTGTTAACAGCTTGGGTCCCAGCCACACAGTACTACTATGCATAAGCCTATTTAAGTTGCGTGGGTGCTGCTTATTTCAATGGCGTTTACTCGATGAGCGTACACTTTGTCGGTAGGTAAGCATTCTATGTAGGATTTAGTGAATAAGTAAAAATACTACGTTTTATAGGATATGCGTAGTGAAGTACGTGGTGATTTTTTGGCAGAAAAACGATCCCCTAATGTAAAAAGGATGTTTACACGTGACATCGCTTGAATCTGAAAACAACTGCGGCAGCGTAAGTTCAGGTGTAGATCTTACAACCGTTTATAAGAAACACTCTAGGTTTAAGACGCACAACTCAGCACAGCTGTGAGTCACTTTTGCATGTCGTATTTGAGGTTTTAAACGATGAATCTGACACTTGGTCGAAATATGGGGAGCTGTTAGGGTTTTTTTGAGAATATTATATTTAGACACAGGTGTTATTAATTTGTTTCTTATTTGGTGTTTAATGTATACATACAACTATATCCGTATATACACCGGTAGATAGTAAAATAATACAAAAACAAATATTTCTGCGACACGGTCAATAACGCGTTAAAAGTTAGCGAACTGCAGCAATCGTCGTCGATGACTAAGTAGAGGTTATTAACGCATATTTAGTAGCAAAATTAAACTTGTCGCAGGCGTGTTTGGAAATAATTGTTGAATATGCTGAAAAGAACGGGGCCAAGGCAGGACTCATGCAGAACACCGAATATGCAGTGCGGCTCGACTAAGGCACGGACTTGCTCATTAAAAAATTATTAGTGGCGCTCTGTCTGGGGTCAAACTAATTTTACATTTCGCTCCACAAATATTTGAGTGAACAACTTCTTAGATTATTTGAGCCTAGATGCCATTTAGCTAAGCGGTGTTATTAGTGAAGTCCTGGCGAGTTTCCTTGTGAGCCATTGTTAATCTTCTCTGGATGTGGGAGGTCTGATTTTTGGCCAGGAGAGGAATTTTACCAGATGCGAAGTACAGTAACGTCTCACGCACAAAGTCAGAAAACACCTGGTGGATTTGCGTTTGAAGAATGCAACCAGCACATATGGGTTGTTAGTCCGTAGTGGTTGCATCATTCGAACACAAATCCACCAGGTGTTTTCTGACTGACGAGACTGCTTCCGCTTGCGTTGAAATCAGCTCTGATGCGGTGCTTTAATTATTAAATTATTGGCCCGCTCTGTTAGTTAGGAATTATCTAGTGCATGCACGCAACTCCGGAAGCACCGGTGTCCTGGGGGATTTCAGCAGACGTGATTCTTCTTTTAAACAATTCCTCAATATGGACTAAGTATCTTCCAGGTGCATCACCATTAGGCAAGGACAACAATGTACTAAATAGGGATCAACAAAAGATTAGGCTAAACCGAAGACGCACTATAGGAACAGGGTGAGTCACATTGTTTTAAACCCTCAAGGTCGGCAATCGAATCCTAGACATTATGATGAGAAGTCCGGTTCCTGAGGCGACCTGCTCTGTCTGCACCCCTCCCACCGAAATAAGCTCACATTTCGCTGTGCTAAACTCACTACCGCTTTCGCCGGAAACATATATCATTTCCATTACGTGGGATTGCATGCTGTCAATACCGCTCCAAAGGTTACATTGTCGCCCGATACGAGACGTTGAGTCTGTTGGACATCTTTCCGACTAAAGTCGACACAAATAAACTAGGCGAGACTAGGCACACGGAGCACACTGCTGAGCGGTATACTGCAATGGCAGAATCTTGTCATACTGCCATGCAAGATTCAATGAGTCTCGATAGAATTTTCATACTTTCACATGCCGCTATTTTACTTTTCAAAGTTCCTTGGCGCAAAAAATAAGACGCATTAGAAGTATTTACATTATTTGCGCGGCAAAGTCCTAGATGGTCTGTGCATCCGTTTCCGGTTATTCTGACACCGATCTTCTGAGTAGAGGTGTTTTAATGTACAGGTAATTGGTGGCTCGAGTTTGGCCATCGTAGTTCCGCATATATGTATATATATATATATATATATATATATATATATATATACACAACGTGGTTCATTAGCTGCATTACAATAATAAGTAAATTGCTCTACACAGTCATATGAGCAGTAAGCAACAAGCGGTGGCATAGACATAACCACCAGTAGTTAAAAAATGAATACATTTCAGAATAAATTGCAGTCATCCCAATTGTTTAGTTCCACAGCAACAACAATCTCCCGCCATCGGTTCGGCATGCCAGAATGAATACTCTTTAACTCCCGTGCAAAACTTTTACATAAGGACGGGGTATACTAGACAGCTTGGCTCAAATCGGCAAAAAATGTAGGCAATGGAAGCTTAGTTTTCTTTTGGGTAGGCGGTGCTATAAACACTGTGTTCCTACATGAGTCCTACGAGGACCCCCTAGTCCCTTCCGCATATAACAAGATGCCATAATAAAAGGTAGCTAGGAACAGGGCTTCAAGAAATCTATATCCTCAACATAACGAGCTAGACTTTCGAGATATAGTAGAGTCTCATCAGGTCAGCATGGCTACGTGTTGTCCGCACCTCGTTGGTCAGCAGAGCTCGTTATAGCTTAGTTTGGCTCCACCGGCGTCGTAGTTGAAGGTCAGACAGTTTCCTTCTGTTCGAGGTCGTTCTTTGTCTTCCTCGAGGTCTACGTTTTTTTCTGGCGATTCTCACTCGTTGCCGGTGGTAACGACAACAACAACAACAACAACAACAACAACAAAACCAACAATAACCTCAACTATAACGCCAGCAGGTTACCATCAGCGATCGACAGCGATCTTCTTTCTCGTAGTGCTGCTACGAATCAAATCGCAAACAGGTACGTGCCCGGTTATCGACTAAAGCGCCACGCCTAACCAGATGGGTCCCGTTCGCATCCGTAGAGACGAAGGCTTCGACGAAGGTGGTTCCTTGCGTGAGGCCAAACCAGCCAGTTTGACAGGCCATACTGACAGGGCCTGCCACCATGTCTCTGTATGTGTTTTTCATCAATGATGACGTTGACAACGGCGGCGCCAGCTGTCCTGTCAACAACGACCACAATGCCGATGTAATAATATTAAGTAATGCGTCGATGCTGCCCAGCAAATCAACGACGACAACGGAGACAGGAGACTTGCTGAGAAAGCATTGAAAAACATTCAAATTTACTATTGGTAACGTCAACACTGCTATACTGTTAGCACGGCCCAGCCTGTGCCGAAGCTCTGGAATCAACAAACAAGAAAGAAGTTGTTGGCTTCCTTGGCTCTAGCGTAGCTGAAGTTCGTATAGCAGTTAGTAATGATAGTTATTAGTGGTCGTTAGTAACGGTAGCTACTGACGCTGGTAATATAGTATGAAGTGCAACTGCCATCGTAACTCGGTATGCTTGTCGTTTTTTCCATCGTATCTCTTATGTCTTTATTTGTGTGTTTTGTCTTTGCCTCTATCACGTGACCGACTCTTGGCGTGATCGCTTTTTGCGCTCAAACGCTAAGTAGACGAATGTAAATTGTTACTATTATTAACCGGGCTGAGTCTTTTGATGATCCGTTTATATATATGTACACCTAAGAGTTGTTTTCCCCTATCTAGATTTAGCAATCACCTAGTGCAGGTTTTTTTATGCTACCTCTTTGCCAAGTCCGCTACTACAAGTCTTATATGTTGTGCTTCTTGTATGTATCGACTTTGTTGTATTCAATCATCTTTACACAAATCATGCGTAATTTCTTTGCTATATATACTTATAACTGCGTGCTGGTCATAATGATCTAGATCCAGTTTGTTAGATTTAGCTCGACTGAAACTTTGTCTAGGCGATTACAGTTGCATTCCCATGAATGTGTGATATATACCTAAGACAGTTTTATCATACGTCGATTAGTTGGCCTGGCCTGAACTATGCAGTGTTCGATCATAAAAGGTGTTAGGGAGTTGGGCTTATTGTAGGGTTTGGCTACCCAATATTAGACCACGCCCAACCTGCTAGCGTCATTTTCGTGTAACTAATTACTGGATAGGACCAAGGCTGTAATCCGTACATATTTACTGGTGGTAGCAGCTAAACGAGTTGCTTATATTTTGACATGTTTTATTCAAATGAAATAATAATTACTATAGGATGAACTTAATAATATGTATTATTATTTTTTTTTATTATTATTATTATTATTATTATTATTGTTATCATCATGCTAGATTCGAACCCGTTTTGCTTAACCGCCAATGTTTAAGATTGGCGGCTTTGTCTAGGAATATTTCCATGAAAATCAGGCTGTTGGATAATAAATTTTACACGTGCTGAATAGCAGTCAAAATATATTTTTCCACTTTACCGCCACGACGGCAGACGGTACCATAAACAGGTCTCAAATGCGTGATAGTTTAACGCAAATTTGTAAACACACATACATTTAGATGTTTATATATATATATATATATATATATATATATATATATGCTGCAAATGAATGTCTGACTTTTGTTGTTGTCGTCACGTTTCTTAGCCCAGGCTTGTTGATCTATCTGTACTTGGAGGCCTCTCGGTAAACGTCAGTGCGTCTCTCTCCCCATCTCTCTCTCTCTCTCTATTGTGCGCGCTCTCTCTCTCTCGCTCTCTCTTTTTCTTTCTGTGTGTCTCTCGCACTCTCCGTGTCTCTCAGAGTGTCTGTTCTGTGTTTGTGTCTGTTACACAGGCTACGTCGTTTTTCTCTTTTCTAGGACGAGGGTGGTGGAAATGCAGCTTCTGACGACCTGCCAGACACTAATCGCCGACTGTATCGTCGCGAGCGCTGGCGTCCACCAGTCTGCTGAGGTGGGCTCGCAGCGCGGCGAACGTCACACAGGCTTTCCCCGTCAGGGCCGTCATGAGCGACGGGCTCTAAAAATATTCGTGACTCTACTGACTGGTCTCCCGGCCGATCGCAGGGGGAATCCGGCCAACAGCAGCAGCAGCGTAGGTAGTAGCTTCGGCCCTCCCTCCCTAGGTAGGTAGACGACGCATCATCGAGTCCATTGTCGTCGAGAGAGCGAAAGCAAGCAGTCTCCCCTAGTGTACATAGAGTTCGAGCGCGTGCATCTTGTGCATGCAAACGGCGTGAGACGACCTCGTGTGGTCAAAAGCGTTGCGTGCTTTTCTTTACTGCGGTGTAGTAGTAGTAGTAGTAGTAGTAGTAGTTGTCGTCGTCGTCGTTGTTGTTGTCGTCGTTGTTGTTGTTGTTGTTGTTGTTGTTGTTGTTGTTGTTGTTGTTGTTGTTGTTGTTGTTGTTGTTGTTGTTGTCGTTGTTGTTGTTGTTGTTGTTGTTGTTGTTGTTGTTGTTGTTGTTGTCGTTGTTGTTGTTGTTGTTGTTGTTGTTGTTGTTGTTGTTGTCGTAGTTGTTGTTGTTGTTGTCGTTGTTTTCGTCGTTGCTGTTGTTATCGTAGTTGTTGTTGTTGTTGTCGTTGTTGTTTTTGTTGTTGTTGTTGCTCTTGTTGCTGTTGTTGTTGTTTCATTCGCTTGTAGGTATTATCACGTATTCATGGAATTGTTCGTTGTTCTCAATGTGGTTGTTGTTGTTATTGTTACTGCTGTTAACAGCTGGCATTTGATTTATATTGGTATTGTTGTCGGTTGTTCTGATACAATTGCTGCCTGCCTGCAGCAGTCCACAGCAGCAGTCGCTCGTATAGTAGTAACCTAAGCACGTTTGGATACACCGCCACGAGCCGGCCGATTAAAACGTCGACTTCATCGTAATGCCAGCAGCAACAAAAGAGGAAAGCCCACAACCTGTTTCGTGTTGTCTCTCTCTCTCTCTCTCTCACGCGCTCTCTCTGTCTGTCTCGTCTCTGTTTGAATGAATTATTTTTCTTGTTTCTTGCCTTCCTACCGTCTTGCTACGCGTCTTCTTCATGGTTGAATCAGGTGGTGAATGTGACCTAGTTGACGACAGCGATCCCGCTATTGCTGTTTGGGACGGTGGCAGCCCGGGCCGCAATCATGCAGAATCACCGCCATAGGCGCAACGTTGATGCTGCTGCTGCGGCTACGAGGGTAGGTTCGGTCGGTTAATCACTCGGCGGCGTCGCGACCATGAATGGACGAATAGCCGGGCAGAGTCGGTCTGTCTCCCGGTGAGGCGAGCGAGTGCGCGAGCGTTTTGATCCGGCTTGCTTGCAACACTCTCAATCTCGAACGACGCAGCATTGTCGCAATTGTTGTTGCAATTGTGTCGTTGGTCGGCATTTGTATCACCACCGGCAGAGACACCTCTTGTCCATGTACAACAACAACAACAACCACCACAGCTAGCAAAGAAATTAGATGTACTGCGACGCCATAGAACGGCCTAACAAACAACGACAGCAGCAGCAACAACAACAACAGCAACAACAACAACAACAACAACAACAACAACAACAAAAACAAACACAACAACAATAACAACAGAAAAACAACAACAACAACAACAACAACAACAACAACAACAACAAAAACGTCAGCGGCGGGTTTGACCGAAAACAACAAGAATTATCAACAAGAATGACAACAGCAACATTAACAGTAACTACGACAGCAACAACCACAATGAAAATTAGATTTAATTAGATTAACAACAAGAACAACAACGAGAAAAACATAGACAAGACAAACAGCGAGTCGAGCGTAAGTTAGCGGCAGAGATACGTTGTTGTTGCTGTGTTGTTGTTGCTGTGTTGTTCTTGTTGTTGTTGTTGCGGTGTTGTTGTTGTTGTTGTTGCTGTTGCTGCTGCTGTGTTGTTGTGATTGTGATTGCTGTCATTGTTGTTGTTGCTGCTGTTGGTAGTAGTGGCGTTAATGCCTACATCTGTTTCTGTTTCTATTAGGACTGCTTCTACTGCCGACTGTGTATGTGTGATGATAAAATACTGCCAGCCTCCATCTACTACCCTTAGAAAAGGCTACAACAGCGGGTTGAGTGCGGCCGCCAGCGTCGTTGGTCGTAGTACGCGACGACCAAAGAAGGCTGTATCTTCCTTTAGCCGGCTGTACACTCAGGCCATCATGGTCGTCAGTTGGTAGAGCAGGGGAGATGGCCTAGATTTCCGTAGCGTCGTTGGAAACGGTATCTGTCGTATGTCAAGTGGCAGGCAACGGTTGCGCATTAGGCATGATACGTCCAGGGTATATCGAACAAACTAACTAGCGTGTAACCAGAGTGTCGAGCTACTTGTTACTTCATGTTATTCCCGGTGGATTTTCTCTCTGCCCATGCTCTATACGCAGGCCCTAACTATTCCTTCATTTTTCCCTCCTTGCCTCCCTCCCTTCCTATGCAATACACATAGACCACACCAGCCTCAGCTAGCAATTATTAGTGTAGTGGCGGCTAGCTACTGAGAGATGCATACAGGAGTCTGGCGCATAAAAATACGCGTACGCATTAGCATTGGCCTCGTGTGGCCTGAGGTTCAAGCCTTGCTGAAGAAACGTTCTCTATACCTCATGAAGCCCAGAGATTTAGTCGTGCGGTTCCGCTTCGGCTTCTGTCGAATGTCGTCGCCCCTATACACTTGTAGCAACGGTTTGTTCCCAGGTGGTGTATACGTGCCTTCATTTGGCGGGTGCGTGCAGGCTATATGTAGATGATGCATGGCAGGTGTAATATGTTGTTTGCAAGCAATTCAACACATAGGAATGTCGTTTAGCGAACTCTAGTCGGCATAGGGCGTTAGATTGGCAACGACTGAGGGGAATAAAAACAGATGATTTTTTTTTGGGTAAAAACACGCCAGTTATCTGTGGTCGTGCAGTAAAACAGTCAACCTGTTTAAGGCATCAGTCTTCACGATTCAAGTTTCGGTCGTTTTTGGCTTGATTGTACGGAACGTGCGTATGTGGTGCCGCCGCCATCCAGAACATAACTACGGCGCAGTCCGGCTGGGAACGAGCGACTCGTCACAGGCTAAAAACAGACGGTCTGGAGACGTGTAGCTATATTTGTATGCGAAGAAGGCGACGTCGCCACTAGGAAACGAAGGACGTATATCTCCCATCGCCCAGCCGGGAAAGACAGACACATTACTTCGCAAGCCGCTTCTGCAGCCTCCTGAACAAAACGCATCTTTGCAGTTTTTGTCCTCTTTGGCAATCAAATTGAATCGCCCACAGCTATATATTTTGTGTATAATACGCCGACGTTGTTTTCCAGGAAGAAGTGGTCTCTTCCTAAACAACTCGCGATAACGCGACATGGTGACGTTCGCAAAATATAGTGGACCGCTTGTTTTCACGTCATGCGTCCAAGGTCGTCCATTCGCTGAAACAGCTTGGATCCACCTATGACTGTTCTGATACGTTGTTGTTGTTGTTGCTGTTGTTTTGTTGGCAAAGTGTAGCTTTTTGTCTGCATTGGTTTTGTCGAGTTGGCACTTTCCCAAGTGCACCTACACCTAGGTGGACGGCAGGAGTCATTGTCAATGTTCAACGAAGTAGAGGCGAATCCTTCCACGGCAGGCCTGCGAAAAATCGTCACCCTTTTCACGGAGGGACGATTTTTGGAACGAAAGATGTCATAGACGAGCTTCAGAGCGCAAAGGATAGTGTTTAAATTTGTTTCAGCCTTCGGTCCTGAGGGCAGGCTGCCATTAATTTAGTTGTGACAATTAGCCTTGAACGTAACTAATTTTTGCTACCTATCTTTGGTGCATACCTTTAATCTGATCACCCTGTCAATATCAAAAAGGCGGATGTATTTGGTACTCTCGAAGGTGTACCACCTAGACAAACACATTTGACGTACAGCTATGATAATGACGAAGTTTTAGAAGTCTCGACATTTGTCCTTCTGACGGCGCCCGTTCGTTGAGTTAGCCATATATATATATATATATATATATATATATATATATATATACAGGTAGTTCAACAAGTTCTTAAAATGAGCTTTTCAGAATTCGAATTTTGGCGCGCTTTCACCGTTATTGGAAACGGCAACTTTTCGAATGCTAGCAGTCAAAATATTATGGTGATTGGCCGTTGCGATTTCGTTTGATCGCTTTTCCCGTGCAACGTATCGGCGTGATTTTGAAAAATGGAGAAAAAAGAGTTTCGAGTGGTTATCAAGCATTTTTATTTCAAAGGTTGGAATGCGACCCAAATAAAAACTGAGTTAGACGAGGTGTACGGTGACTCTGCGCCATGTTTTGCCACTGTTTCCAACTGGATTAATAAGTTAAAAAGAGGTCGCAGGAGCACCGAGGATGAACTACGTTCAGGACGCCCAAAAACGGCAACTCAGAGCAAAATGGGTGCCGCATTTGCTCAACCAAGGCCAAAAAGACGCGCGTGTTTCCGCTTCACAGCGAAATTTGGCCAAGATGTCGAAAAATCTGTCGGATTTTTGGCGCAGATTTGTGACCGTCGATGAAAGCTGGGTCCATCACTACACTCCCGAGACCCAAGAAGCATCTAGCCAATGCTGTGCACCTGGTGATGGACCTCCGAAGAGGGTGCGAACAACGGCATCGGCCGGAAAGATGATGGCTACGGTTTTTTGGGACCAACGTGGAATAATTCTGGTCGACTACCGTGAGAGCGGTAAAACGATCACGGGAGAATATTATGCAAGACTGTTGAACTGCCTGAAGCAAGAACTCATCGTGAAACGGCCCACTTTGCAGAAGAAGGTTGTCCTGTTTCACCAGGACAATGCTCCCACACACAAGTCGCGGCAAGCAACGGCAAAACTGGCCCAACTGAGGTTCGAACTTATTGAACAACCTTCCTATTCTCCAGACCTGGCCCCCTCTGATTATTTCCTCTTCGGACATTTGAAGAATAGTCTCGGTGGAAAGCGTTTTTCCAGCAATGAAGAGGTTAAGGCTGCTGTCAATGCCTATTTTCAGTCTAAAGACGCGGAATTCTACTCAAGAGGTATAAATGCTCTGAAATCTCGGTGGGAAAAGTGTATTGAGCTTCTCGGGGAGTATATCGAATACGAAAAAATTAAAAACAAGATTTGGAAAATTCTTGGTTTTCATTTGAAGAACTTGTTGAACTACCTGTATATATATATGTATATATATATGTATATATATATATATATATTTGTTTTATTAACACCCAAACTGGGTAAATGTGTTTATGTTACATCAAAATGTTTCGAGACGCCAACAATCTAGCGTTTTGCTAGTTCTGCTATAGACCTAACCGCCGGGCATACCGCGGCGTGGTATCGATCACATTTGCTCCAGCATTGTTTGCATTGACATTCATCCTGTGGTTCATGAAAACCCTCCACGTTGCACAGAACGTGATGAAATCCGTGAGCTGCAAAGGCCGTCGTTAGATGTCGATCTATTACACCGCTACCCCGCCATTCAGTGCTCGTCATTGCTGCTGTTCCATAAATACCTATGTCCACTTCCCTAATTTTAGTTTCCCAGTTTCGCATATAAACTTCAAAGGCGCACGTTTTCTTCAGATTAAATCGTTTTTGTAGTTCTTCCGTCAGTAGCGGGCCACCCTCTAAGACGTGAACAATTCTATTCCTGCAAGTATTCGAAAGCGCAAAAACCCTCTTTAAAAAGAAAAACCTCACCCCATCAATTAAACGCAATTCGCCTACTCCCAACTTATCCCATATTAGTGGAATGCCGTATGTGGCTATGGGTGCTATCTGTATCCCGAAAAGAGCAATTGCTGCATGAACTGAAAGCATATGTGGCCATTTAATTGCCACAGCTGCGATGGTGGCCTTCCTGACCCTCTCCTGGATGTGTAATCGAAAACTGCTGCCGCTTGTTGACAAGGTTATGCCTAGGTATGTAAATTTGTTTACAAATTTAATTTCTGTTTCCCTGACTTGGATCACGTCACCCCTGGCCATACGGCCGCCCCTTCGGAATTTCATAGCTACTGTCTTTCCCCAGTTAACCTTTAAGCCCTTCTCATCCATGAATGTAACTAGTCGATTCATGGCTTGTTTCACCCTGAAAAGACTGCCACCAAAGATGACCACATCATCAGCGTACAGTAAGATTCTGGCCCACTCTTGGGTCCAGCCCGCCCTTATCCACTCTGGTAGTCCACCCAAAAGTACGGAAAACAGCAATGGGCTCAGTCCATCGCCTTGTGCGACGCCTGTGGTTTGAGCCACTTCTCCCGCAATACCGACCCCGTTATCAATCTGCACCGTGTTCTGCTTTAACATATTAATAAGTAACCTCAGAACTGCTGCCGGCACTCCCGATTTTGCCAGCTCTTCAACTATTTTATCCCTTGGTGCTATGTCAAACGCTGCCTTTAAATCTACAAACACCGCATATATACAACTTCTTGGCCTAGACAGCGTTTCCCAGATTGCTCCTAGCAGCTCCCGAATTGCTGAGTAAGTTGATTTTCCCTTCCTAAATCCATGCTGCTCCTCCGGTATTATATATTATATATATATATATATATATACATATATATATATATATATATATATATATATATATATATATATATATATATATATATATATATATATATATATATATATATATTAACCTACATTTGACGTATATGCATACGTCAAAGGCATATACCTACGCTTTACGTTCGTACAAGTAATTAAAAAACGACTTCTTGTTCTCCTATCTGGGTGTTCGTGGTACCTGGTACGGGTAAAGCGGGTGTCAGTATAGAGTTTTATTGGCTACAATTGAAAATAGCACAGGTGTCTCAGAAAAAGAGTGGTGTAAACGATAAGCCTCTAAGTAGTTAAACGATGTCCCGTCGGTGTATTAGACATTATTTATATATAAGCGCAGGTATTGCTTTGTTTAGTTCGAAGAAGCGCAAGATCAATTTGGCAACCACATGCGGCCAAATGAAAGCGTTTCTTACAGCTTTTTACTAGTCTGGCACATCAAGAGGCGTCATCAGCCACTTCGTGGCACTAAAGAGGTCTAGATAGAACAATAAATACCGCTGGTAATTTACGGAGAAATATATATATATTTTTTTTCGAACAACAACGTCACCGCTAAAAACGAGCTGCTACCGTTCTTGCTCCCAACAGAAGTAACAACAACCGTAACAACAATAGCAAAAACGTTAATAACAACGATCAGATCAACGAGCGCCTCCTGTGGTCGTTACCATCATCCATCTAAAAACAAGGCATTAACCATTATCTTTAAGCTGAGCTATAGTTAGATCATAACGATAGCTGAGCTGGCACCTTGGAAATCGACCGTGGCTTATTTTGCGCCGTTCCTTTACGCGGTCAATGCTTTGGACTAACCGCAAAAACTATATATATATATATATATATATATATATATATATATATATATATATATATATATATATATAAGTACATTTCGGGGCTTTTATTTTTTCGGGGCGCAAGTTCGTTGTTTTCCATTAACTCCCAAAACGTCGACCTGTAAATTGGGGCACAGTCATCTATTTGTCTGACGCGTATCGAAAACAAATGCATCAAAGTGACCCACCGTTGTTTTGGTATCGACTATTCAATGATGTTACTGATGTTTTAGCCCATCGTACAGTGTTGGCCTCATATGTATTCTATGCTCAACTAGACCAACTATCATTATATGTCCACCTAGTTCCCTGTGTATAGTGTGTGTGAATAAATATATGTTGAGAATAAATGATAATCCACATACCGGTGAAAGCCAGCGAATATGCTGCTGTCGCAAATACTGTTAGGGAAACCCTAGATATCTTATTATGGCCGGTTATGCTACCGCTCTAAGAGTTTCTGATATAAAAGGAAAACATGTGTATTTAGATATACACGTCAAGGGAATATATATATATATATATATATATATGTTCTTTTTTATTTTTTATTTACTTCTTCTAGTGCACCTGCAGGCTGAATTCATATTTCTTTTGCGATGCAACCGAACGCGGTTGCAACCTCATTGTAACCATAGTGGTGCTATAGAAGATTTTTTCTTCTTTCGACCAGTACCGTTACAATACACCACGATGCTTGGGCAGCCACGCCTGTCATGGCCTATTGAGATCAAGGGTTACAGCACTTAGTCGCCGACGGCACTCTGTCTCCTCCTGACTTGTACAAGAGCGACAACCTTTCGTCTCGTTCGAACACGTGGAGCCGTCTACAGATGCGGCCATTGCAGCACAGTGACTGGACTGATCACGAGAATACCCCGGTCGTTGCTCGCACCTTGTCCTTTCGACCTCTCGATGAAAACCATCGCCACCGCCCTTTGTGCCTATTAACTTTACGTTACTCGATATGTTTGGTAGCGAAGTAGGTCTTTTCCATATATATATATATATATATATATATATATACATGCTAATTTGCATATGCCCGTACCGGCTACACACATTCGCTAAACTATTCAATATTTTACACAACAATATTGTTTTACACTACATAAACAATATTGTTTTGTCCAGAAATTTACGTAGTTAACAGGCAGATTATACAGATTACATATAAACGTGATAGTATAATTCTCTCTCCCATATATATATATATATATATATATATATATATATATATATATATATATATATATATATTGTATATTAGTGTACGAACGCAGCACCAAATGTTCGTCTGCTGTACCACTTGAGTAGTCGTTTTAGGCAAACAGGCCAGCTTCGAATCGTGAATCAATTGGCTACGGCGGCCGATGTACCGGACTGTGTCCTGCACTGACTGCAGAGACGGCAAATATGTAACCTGCTGTGTTTAAGATGCACCATGACTTTGTGGCAGGACCAGAGCTGCGGTAACGTCGATGTGTGTGTGTGTGCGTGTGGGTGGGTGAGTGTCTGTTAAACCAATAAAAGCAATAATGCCGCCGGATTGTAGGTCAGTGGCCTGGAGTGCAATCATGTTCAATCGAAGCTCTCGTGTCGACAACGCGCTCTCAACGCCCTCACTTACTCACTCAATCACTCACTCAGTGGCAGCACTACTCTCATCTGCTGTGTCGGCCGGCCGCCGTCTACACCGCAGTTCTGCCGGGCTGTCCTGTCCTGTCTCTATTTGCCGGTCTCTCTGGCCTATCGATTTATGATGTAGCCCGCGCTATATGGCTAGATAGACCCGGGGCTTGTTCATGGGGCGGTTTAAAAGTGGCCAGGCCAGAATGACTCGCTCCCCGTTCAGCGGAGTGCTGTCAGCAGTTGCTGAGCGGGCCGCGATCACACCGGCTGCCGACCCGGATTGACAAATGGACGGACTGGCGGCACTTGGTGAGCCGATTGGCGATTGATCCTCGTGTGGTGACTCTCAATTGAGATCAAGAAGAACGCTGACGAAGAAAGCCCGGCGGCAATCGGCGCGTATCATCGGTCGCTTGTCGAGAGGTCTCATAGTACAGCAGAGGAACAAAGTCATCGTCGAGTTTGCTCCCCTGATAATGACCCCCTCGCCCCCCCCCCCCCCCCCCCTGGCAAGGCTGTTGCTGCTGCTGCTGCTGATGAAGAAAAAAAAGAAAATCATTGATGTAGATGTTTTGTATCAATCTGGTCTCTTCTCTACTCTCTTACTTCTCGGTCGCACACTCTGTCTTGTGCTGTCCAGCCTTGTCCAGTTGGTCCCATCTCGGTGTCGGTTCGATAATTGGTTTGAAACACGCTAACGAATAACCGTGCGACAATGGGGCGCTACGATACAGCTTAACGCCAAAATGGCGGGCTAAAAAAAAGACGCACCGATAGCTAAGAGCAATACACAAAAAGCTAAGTCATTTATGTCTCGGTATCTCTTTCTATATATATATCTATATATATATATATATATATATATATATATATATATATATACATATAGGTGTATTTTCCTATCATCAGTCGTCCGTTGCACAATGGAGAGCGGCTGAATGTGTGATCGACAATTCAACCGTCATAGGCCAGTCACTCTACAATCGTTCACACCACTCGATCGAAATCGAGCGACCCCGCACGAGTAAACTATCATGCCGCAAATCATCAGAACCATCGAAAAAGAGGAGAGCAATTCACTTCCATTTTCTCCTCCCCCCTCTCCGCAAGGCTGTTACTCACGTTGCGCCAAAAATCCACAATTTTTTTCTTCGTCTCTGGCGTTCGGTTGCCACTTCTGGTCGTTCTATAAAACGGCTTTTATAGACGCGGTATTGCAGTAAGCGAACAGTATTAAAAGCCGCATAATAAAACATCGAATCATCGTATGCATTGATAAATACTGCTGCAGCAACAGGAAATGCTATTGTAACAACGGGCAGTGCTGTTGCAGCAACAACAACACTATAATCCACTGTTGCCACTGCTAAACTGTCTCGTTGTAGTATTTGACTAGGGCGACACGCCGCCAATCGCCGTGTTGCGACAACGATGCCAATGTATTATTGTTACACAACCTTCGTATGAACAGCGGCTGCTGAGCACGCGCTTCATCTCTACACGGCGCGACCACGGAGGCGGCGAGGTGTCACGCCAATGTCGGTTGTGCCGCGGCCCATTGCGACACGTTTACGCTCAAACGCTTGCAACAACTTTACGGTCCGAGACGTGCTTAATTGCCCTGCACGTGGATTGCATTGGTCATGGTGATCATGATAGTAATGGTGATCATGATGGTGATGATGCTGATGATACGCCCCTCCCGTTACCCCTCACCCTCCGCCTCCTTTGCCTCCTGCTGCCCTCTATAAACGTCGCCACTGGAGGCTACTGGAGCTCGAAAGTTTGTAACTGCTGTAACCGACTGAGCCCGCCGCAGCTACGCTTGCGCAATGCTTGGAACTGCTTTCCTACTACGGCTGCGCAGTTTAGTCGACAACAACCGCCTGACAAGACGCCCTAACGATGAGAAAACGAACCTACCGCAAAGACGTTTTTGATGGCGGGCCAGCAGGACTGTAGCAATGTGGCGGAGCGGAGCCTTCTTAGGACGTCATGACGACATCATCATCATAACAGCGCGCATAACATCATAATCATGTTATGCACGTCCTAATGCACGTTGGTGTTGGGACCTTGAGCCGCTTCAGACAGGTCGGACGGAATGAGGTTTTCTTGGTAGTGTGGCCACAATGATAGCTGCATGTCTCGAGATCATATGATCAGTATGAAGGAATGACTCAACAAGGACTCAATATCTGTTGTTGCCAGTTATCTAGTGGCTGGATTAGACACATCTACTTATTGGTATTTGCCTAAAATGGAAAACGTACCTTTAGGCACACCCTTGACGTGTGCGACATTTGCGTACATATGTTTATACTCTATATGTTCTTGTTAGTGCCCAGCTATAATGTGTGCTCTAAATATATGCATTTGCGTTCAATGAGGATGACCATTAACTAGAGCAACGTAGCATAATGTACGTTGTCGCGTGTGTCCAAGTGTGCATTTATTTAAGTTAGGAGCGTACCGATCAAACTATTCTCCTTCACGTCTCATAGTAGAGCGCGTTAATTGAAAGTATCGAGCGTAACAATCGAATCGTGACTCTCTAAATATATAAGTTTTGACTAATTGCAAGCTAATTTAAATAGTTTATTCTGCAAACTAACTACGCTGTGTTTAATATCGTCGTTCGACTAGAGCCTTTAACTGGTATAACTCGTGGGCTTACACATACTCACGTTTACTTTTTGGGGTTACTTTATTCGACAGTGTCGTTAAACTACGTACTATGCAGATACGGAGGTACAATCGATTAGCCCGCCACGTTTTATATAAGATACTTTATATGGGAACGACGAAACGTGGAATACGTCTGCATTTGGTTTAGTGTAGCATGTTTATCTAGTGCGGCACTGGGTTTCTACACCAGCAGCTCAGTGCCACCTTAATGTGAACTGAGACTTTGAAGCTCGTTCTGTTGGATTCTCAATCACACGGAAGCTGCGCTAAATGTTGTGTGTCTGTCATGGGTTCAATAGGCCATCAAACCCCACGCCATCGGCCTTCAGCTTACCCGTACCAACGATAATAACCTCAACAGTTTAGCTCTAGATTGAGATGCGCCTCGAGTTCTCACACACTTCCACACGTACACTCATCGCTTATCCTTTTGTTGCAAACGATAAACGAACGCACTGAAAACGCTCACACGACTTTAGGACGGCGTTACACAACACGTGTAAGCATACTGCGCTGTATTGCGCGTATACAACTACAAACAATAATACTCACACTACTGCAACCGCGGCCTTGGAATCTGGATCGTGGATTATGGGTATCGAGTACGGGCTACGAGCAACAAATGCAGAATGGAAGCGGCAAATGTTGAGCACTTGTGACGCAACAGGCCGACATGACACAACTGCAATGTAGCCGTCAATCACTAGGTGGACTTTTTTTGACCAGTGGCTGACGGTGGTATTGATAATAATAGACGAGTCTCAATGCTTAAACGATCTCAACAAAAATCCAGATAGACGGGTGTTATCTGCTGGGTTGTACGTGAAGCCACTCCACTGAACACGGCAGTTCAGAATGACGCTATTCATTTGTATATTTATATGTTCTCTTTCTATGTAGAATAAGGGTCACCGTTGTTCTCAGGTGAATGTGTTCACTCTGTTAGCTCGATCGCCGTACGTTTTGTCAAGGGGTGAGCTCAATGGTATCTCATTATAGGATTCGCGCCGCCTCTTTGAATTGCAAAGGACAGTGGTTAGTTCAGGTACTGGACCGTGTTTGCAGCACACATGATGCTTTTCGGCTCAGATGATACTTCACTACAATGCTTCTCCATCATGGACCAAGCCAGCTCCTCGTGTATGAGGTGCTAGTGCAACGCCCTTTTAATCGCGGGGGATGAACGCATTCAATATTTCGTTTTCGACCTTAGACGCAACGTGGCCTGCTCAGACAAACCCCATGATGAGTCATAGAGGGGGTAAATAGGTCTGACACAATAGTGTCACACAAGTGACTTCCTCTTGCCAATGGAATAAGGTTTAAAGTGTTCAGGCGCCTGGTGTGGCCTGAGTCGGCGCCGATAGTAACAGAAAAGCCAAATCTTAAATTAATACTATGAAATGAAGCACTGTCCAGAAGGATGCTTAAAGCTGTTTGCTTCTCCAATTATATTTGTGGTTCAGTTGTAAATTTCAAACATTATTCATCTCAATTATCAAATTGTTAAATTACACATTTTATACGTATTGTTTAAGGCTTGCTTATAATTTTGGTTGGTATTGTTTAAGACTTGCTTATAATTTTAAGCTATAGAAAATAAGTAAATTGGTTTATTTATTCGGTAATTCATTTTGTAGTAGAGTACTTCAAACGGCTGAGTAACCTGCCACAATTTTTTCTCCGATTAACAGATCCAGCCCAATCACGTGTGATTAAACCCAATTACTTTCACACATGTGCGCTATCTAAATGCGCAGACGTAAGTAGTCAAAATAATTTTTTTTATTTTCATTTCTTACCGGAAGCAAAGAAACCGTGTGATTATAATCCTTCGATTGTAGTGGCGCGGAAAATCAGCGAACGTTGTAGCTAAATACGAGGGCTAATCTTCATCATTATACAGATCACCATGACTGGCGTTTTTTGCTAATTATGAATACGTTATTGTAAGTTTTGTAACCGTCTAGTCAGCTGCCTGTGATTATGAAATTTTCATTGTACAAGATACGTGGGCAACACGCTAGTTGTCCGACCACTTATCAAGCGCCGTAAGAGCTCAAAGTTTTGGCTTACAATTTTCAAATATAGCAAGTCCACGCCTAGAATTAGAAACATTTTTAAGGAGGTTGTTTTTCATTCTCGGCCATCCTCCGTCCCCTACGGGCTTGGAACTCACCGTGAGGTATTCCGTCAATGCACCAAGGGACGGACATGTTGAGGAATCTAGGGTTTCCCCAACAGTCCTTGTGGCAGCAACCAGCCGCTGACTCTCAGCAGTATGGTTTATCATATATTCTCTATAAGCATCGCTCAAAGAAAATACGGCGACACCCCAGTAGATGACAACCATGACTACCGCACTATTCCCCTAGACCACGCCGCCACACAGCAAGTCCACGCCTAAAATTCTGTAACTGTAGTGACCTGAAGTATCACTGCCTTTCAAGATTCTTACCGAAAACTGCGGAGTTTCCTCTTTCGCGTCAGTGCACCTCCTTAGCTAGCATTCGTTAAGATCTATGCACTCATTAATTTTGACTCGGAATTTTCAAATCCGAGAAGAAGCTTTGACTTGGAATTTTCAAATACGGCAATCCAACACCTACAAATCTTTGACTGTAGTGATCTGTAACTTTACCGCCGCTTAGCATTCTTTCCGAAAACGGCAGCTTCTTCTTTTGCCCTACCTCTGTTTCCTCTGTAGCCAGTACCCGCCAAGCTCTCCATTCAGAAGCAAGGGGTTGTTCTGGTCTCGGTTCTACACGGCGAGTCGTAGCTAGTGAGACAGCCAAATTTGCTATCTATGCCCTTATGGTATTTGCACCTCTGGACGTGGACATTATAGACAGGAGCATCAGGTCACGAACCGCTGGCCAATGGTGGGACTCCATGGCAATAAACGGCCGTCGAGTACCACCGGATCTCTACTTGCCTGATGGGCTCTACCAAAAAAACGACATCGTTATATATATATATATATATATATATATAAATATATATACCCCCTTTGACAGGGGGGCTTTATTTAGGATTCTCGAAACTTAATAACAAACGCGCCATCCGGCGATTTAGATGTTTGACTGTACATTATTGCACTTGCGGCCTTATCAGAGAGCGCCGGCGTTCATCGGCCTGTCGAATTTCACCAGGATATACTCGATTACTATTACTTTGCTCGCACTTCAGGCCACCTCTGTACACACTAGAGAGACATATGGGCTTCTCTAAAGTATACGCCGTTTTACCCTATATGTGGTGTTGATGACGATGACGACGACGACAAGAGAGACCCCAGCAGCGCTAACGACAACAACGACAACGACGGCGACAACATACAGGAGAAGAAAAACACGTTCAGCCTGTTCTCAGAGCTGGTCGGTGTCGATGACTTGTCCAGGTTAATTGGAGGACACCGATAGGAAAAAACAACAACAACCGGTGAGAGAGAGAGAGGAAACGGGAAAAAGGGCACGGAAGAAGAGAGGGAAATGCGATTTGTGTGACAAAATCCCCCTGGGTCGCTGACACGACCACCTGCTGAGCAGGTGATAGCCGAGTCATCCGTTTGATCAGTCTACGTATGAACGTTGCTGCGTGACCGAGAATGAAGGAGGCTACCTTATGTGGGTGTGTGTGTGTCTCTGTGTGTGTGTGTGTGTGCTCGAAGAAGAGAAGTCAGTGTATATATGGGTGTAATAAGACGGTTGGTCGGTTGGCGTTGTGGCTGTACTGCCGATACCGACTGGAGTTTATCTCTCTAGCGTCGCGATGCTTCTAGAGATTCATCTAAAGACCAACGCTGCCCGTCACCTTCATCGTATCTTTATTGCTCTCCCCGTTATTTCCTACCCTTTTCTATCTTTCAGCTCATAGGCCAGCATCTTGTAGTCATCACTGCCACGTCGTGTGTATGTAGCTATTTATCCAACCGGTAGCAACCGACCCGCTTGATATCGCATCTGATCTCCACTCGTAGCAGCAGTGCCACTATGCCACTACGCTGCTTGCTTCTCATACAGTAACCACGCGGCACCGCCGTGTTACTACTGTACGGGAAGAGAACGGCCTCTTTTGCCGTAGCAATGTTGTTCTGCTGTGAGTGCTTCTCTGTGCAGACTTGCGCTGTGGTTCGCAGAGGTACGATACCTCG
Organism: Dermanyssus gallinae; assembly: GCA_003439945.1. Classification (NCBI taxonomy): domain Eukaryota; kingdom Metazoa; phylum Arthropoda; class Arachnida; order Mesostigmata; family Dermanyssidae; genus Dermanyssus; species Dermanyssus gallinae. Next base: position 518,455 of record QVRM01000121.1, on the reverse strand, counting down.
GGTCGCCCCGAGCTCTACCATAACTGCCACGCTTTAGATGTAGTAGAGATGCACAGGGCAAGCACAGGGTGGTACGTAGGGTTAACGGAAGGACTCGCTGCGATGAGGCCCGATTTACTTCCACTCAAAAGAACTACTAGTGCACGCCGTGTCAACCCCCTTAGATTAGGGCGGCAGCGGCGCTGAGCAGACAGCTGAGCAAGACAGCTGACTGGACTTAGTGGCACACGCGTGAATGAACCAGCGCCTACGTGCATGGTATTCTGGTCTATGAACGAGCCCTATTTACGTTCATTGGTCGGCGACAACAGGTCCGGCAACGGGCAGCCAAAAAGGGCTTCCCCAAAGGGTAAAGCAGGCGAGCACCGAGGGGCAGAATAGCCCACGCACGCGTTGAAGCCCTAACAGAATAGCCCACGCACGCGCTGAAGTGCCGTAACTAACTAGATTACCAGAGCGTACATGCGTTGCTGTTTCTCTTTCGCTCGTCATCGTCGCGCCTAGTTAAGATGCCGCGACCACCACCTCGAGCATCTATTTTTGTGTTGCTCATTCATTAATCTTTTTTGTCGACACGTTTAGTCGTAGTTCATTCGCATATATGTACATGTCCGAATATGTGCTCGTATGCGTGTTTATGTGCAAATGTTTTTTGTAATACACATGCCCCATATCGCATAAAGGAAAAGCTTCTTACTAAAGTAACGTAATTTAGTAGTAGTTACTCTAAATGGGTGGAGGAGGGGGAGGGTGGTTACGTTTTTCAGACATCAATTAGACACAGTTGCTAGAAAAGGGGATCGCTTTTTACTCTGCAAATATATCTGACTGAAGATCGCGTACGCACGTTGGGAGAATACTGAATGTACAGCGCACCCATCGACTACGTTCAGGACAATGTAGTAGCGCACATTTTTGCCATGAACTAACTATGTTTTTTGTTTGCGGTCATAAGAATCCACAAAGGCGTTTGCTTCATCGAAATTGAAAAAACAGAAGAATTTTTCAAGCAATGCAACCATAAATTCAAACCCATAACATTTCCGGACAAGCTCTGCATTCGTGAGCCAAAATATATTGCGTTACGTCTATTTCAGCTTAATTTGATTGCACTGTAAAACTCGTTCAGTGTGAAATGCAAGAACAAGTACAATATAAATCAACGAGAAACAAAAACCAACCAATTGGTGGCTGTAAAGGTAGTACTAGCATTGGTGTGCTAGAACAGCATTGGTAGAAATGTGCGTCTCAGCCAAAATATATATATATATATATATATATATATATAACACATATACAAATGTATACATAATAAAAACTGTATCATACCTGCATACCGTTTCTATAGGTATGTGTATATATATATATATATATATATATATATATATATATATATATATATATATATATTTTAGCTTAACTTTACTTCAGTGTGTCCTCGGAGAGCCCAGACAGCGGGTCGCCACTAAATGTCGTGCTTTGGCCAGGTGAGACGGTTCTGGGAAGGGTTAGAGCAGAGGAACTGAATCAAGAGTGATGAAAGCATGCAGCGAGGTTCAACCTCACAATAGAGTCAAGTAGGTCACCTCGGGGTATCGTGGCACAATCAGATACGAGTATAGTTAAAGCAGGTTTTGATAGATGAATTGTGTTTTCGTTCCCGCTGCTGTTGTTGTTGTTGTCGCTGTTGCCGCCGCTGCTGTTTCTGCCTTTTTGATGTTGTTGGTGCTGCTGTTGATGTTGCTGCTGTTCTTGATATTGTTGTTGCTATTGTTGATGTTGTTGTTGCTGTTGATGTTGTTGTTGCTGTTATTCCAGTGTTGTTGCTGTTATCGCAGATGAGGACAGCAGATATTATTTATTTTGTGCTAGCGATAACACTGACGGCAGAAATTACTAATATTATTCTTACAATTGTGAGGTGTGAACGTGTACTCCTTGTCTTCTCCTAGCTCCTAAATATTATTCCATGGAACCGACAATTATTATTATTATTATTATTATTATTATTATTATTATTATTTCTTGGAGTAACAAATGTTTTTAGTACTGTTATAAATAGTTACTAATTATGCATCAATTGCTAGTCGTTATTGCCTTTAAGATTTCTTTGTCGACTTTTTTTATTGCTATAAATATCGCTGCCTACACATTGTCCCTTATTACTGTTATTGTTACCCTCTATGCTTGTCTGCGTACAATTTGCTATGCGATACGGATCCAGCTTATAAATATATGCATATACGTACACCCACATAGAAAAGCAGACACATACGCACAACTGAATCAGGTTACTTTATACATCAGACTGTAATATATTAACGCATTCGCAGCGTCATTTTTTAAATGAGATACATTTACAAAAACAGAGGAAGCACTATGCAGTGGACTTAAAACAAAATGTATTTTCCATAAGAGTGCGGACATATGGGAAGATATCAGTCAACGTTTGTTTATATAGATATATTTTTTGATTGCTCTCGAAAAATGATACACGTAAGTAAAGCGCGCGTAATCTTTACTGGTTTTTATCGTTGCTTGGAAGTGAATCAAACGTTATAAATTAAATATTCATATTGGTACGCTTATTTTTACCTGTGCGTTTTGGTAAGTAAGGATCGGCTTCTAGTGAATATTCACTTAACAAGCCATAAGGTCTCGTACAACTCAGCGAAATTTATTTTTATTGGAGCGAAGGGCAGAATTGTCTTCTAATGAATGAGTAATTGGGCTAACGTAAAATGCTATTTAACAGATACAAACGTTTCTTCCAAACACGCAGGTATGATTGGTTTGTCGATCGGATGATTGGGACTCTCGAACTTGCAGATTTAGTGAAGATATCTCAGGAAAAGAAGCCCGATAACAAAATGTTTGGTAATTTCGCTCTAACTTCAAAATAAGAAATTTCTGCTCCCTCGTTTCATTGGGAAGAACATATTTTCTGCCGAGTTTACATACGTATATAAGGCCTTATGTTAGCTTTGCTATGTTTTGAACGCTATATGTATGTATATATGGATATATATATATATATATATATATATATATATATATATATATATATATATGCCCTTGACCTATTATGGCTGTCGCCACGGTAACTCTTATCTCAGTCCACTTTTACAATAGGTATTGCCGCACTGGAGCAGACGGGAACCACTAGACAATCTCTAGAAATATTACTTCAAAAGTAGTTTTAATCTTTAGTTCAGTTGTTATCTTTTCGAGCTAACAGCGGCACTTTTTCTTGACGAATATTTATATATGTACATATAAGTATCTAAACATAGGTTTGTATATATATATATATATATATGTATATATATGTATATATATATATATATATATATATATATGTATATGTATATGTATATATATATATATATATATATATATATGTATATATATATATATATATGTATATATATATGTATATATATATATATATATATGTTGTCACGGTGACTTTTAATTCGGTCCATTTTTACAATAGGTATTGCTGCACTGGAGCAGACGGAAGGCGCTAAACAGTCTCCAGAAATATTACCTCAAAATAAGTTTTACGGCTATTATCTCTTCGAGTTAAAAGCGGTACTTCCTCTTTAAAAATGTATATATATATACACATGTATAATTATCTAAACGTATATTTATATATATATATATATATATATATATATATATATATATATATATATATATATGTGTGTGTGTAGGGTAATCCACAATGATTTCCCGAGCGATATAAGGAATTGCAGCGCTTTTCGAAGCACACTTTCTCGAGAACACGACAGTATCCTTAGTTTCTCTATCGTAATGGCACGCGTTGTTCTCCTATGTCCGACAATCACACAGTATCACAAATATTAGTAATTTTACTAAGATCGCATCGAATAAGATTTTGTCGCGCCGGTATCAAAGCACCCACTAATTGCTCATCTACGCCATTCTATCCGGCCGGCATATATCTATACATTTATACGATCGGTATATATACATATATGTGCGTGTCATATGCTTTATTCGCTTAAGCAGGTCATCATGAAGGATGGACGATTGCTTATATCCGTTCTTTATATGTTTAATATATATGTTTATGTGTTATTTTATATGTTTTTTATATGTTTACTTTATGTGTTCAACTTGCGCAATTTGATGCAGATGGTACCAGATGGCACTACTAACTGCTCCTATATTCATTAACAGCCATTGCTGTTATCTCTATTACTCATGCAAGAAGAAGCGGGACGTACAATTCATAAATTAGGTAACCTCTCATATTTGATTGCAACACACCTTGTCGTTGTTTCGTCAGCTGTTTTGGCACGTTTTATTGCATTGATGTGGCAAGCTTCACCTGTTCTAGTTATTATTGCAATATTACTACCGATGGTTTGTTTTTTAATAGTATATCTGGTCAACGACTGATATATATATATATATATATATATATATATATATATATATATATATATTTATATGTGACTGATTATTTTATTTATATAATTTCACTATGTTAGCACTTTAGAGATATCTGGTTAGTACTATTATTATTTGTATAGTATTCACTGTTTTATGTGTATTAGTTTACTTTAAACTTTACACTTGGAAGGTGTGAACGTGTGCTCTCTGTCTTCTCCTAGCTCCTAATTATTATTCCATTGAACCGACAGTACAGCCAGCGATATCTCGGCACACTGCAAGCGGCAGAAGTCGCCGTAAAAACTTGCCTTCGCGCCGTGATTGCCTGTGAGATCTGTAATCCGTCTGCCCAGCTCACTGGTGAATCTCTTGGCTGCCTTGCTTACCGGACCTATTGTTTCCATAGATATTGGCATTACGATGTAGCCCGGCCTCAGTTCCTGGTACTTGCGTTTTTTCCACTTTCTGCGCGCTCGGCAACCCATCCCGCCAACTAACTGAACTGTTACATATATAGGAGGGAGCCACCGTGCCGGACACTGTAGCATCCAATACTATGCATCTGTCGTAAGCCCATAGCGGGATTGTTACACCGTTAAGTCTTTTGTCGTCATCAAGTCGTAATCTTGGCTTGAGCATGCTTGGTATGCCAGCCCTGCGTAAGGCTCTTCTTATGCGTTTATTTCTGCGTGTTTAGAGGCTCTACCATGGATTTTAATGCAGCTAAGATGGTGAAATCCATCCTCAGGTTCTGTGATACTACATGCGTTGCAACTGTTATTATTATTGTTATTACCATTTATGAACGTACATCACTGTTTTTCGCAACACCTATTTGCAAGGGCTCGTCGCATCGATTGCATAGAGGCAAGATTGTACTCGACACAAAGCGTTAAAGTCCCAGGACATCTCCACCATAAAGGTCCGAAGATAGTAACAAACTTTTACCGCAGCATCATGGCGCGGCTCCCAAGCATACGAAGGCATCTAAATTGTGTATCGCTAAATTTATTTTTGTGTGCCAATTGCCTTACGTTCTAGCGCCTTATGTTCGTTGAGGCGCTATTATAATGAGAAGGAATCAAGCATGTCTCCAATGGCCTATTCCTTTCTGCTCGTCGTATTTGTAATGTACTCCCTCTCTACTAGGAACTATAATTATGATGATAATGAAGGTTATTATTGCTCTTGATACAGTATTAAGTGAAATTAGGCTAATTCAAACCATTTACTTTCAATTATTAACGCACACATGCCCATTAAACATACCTTAATCGTATTGTTAAGTCATTTTCAATTTAAGCACATACTCCAAAAACCTCACGATTCTGAATTGTTAAAAATATGTTTAAAGTTAAGCTTGCTGGATCAGCATGCTGTTTGTCCTGTTTTGCCCTTTATCTTGCACTACAAATGGTGTACCCCTTGCTTGTATCGTTTCTGCCACTGAGATCTTTGCCCCACTGGTTGCACTCGTACGATTCTCGTACGGACGCGTCGAGGAGAGGCGGTCGTAGAGACAGGCCGGTACAGCAGCTAGGACACACAATGATAGTGAAAAAATAGTCTCGTAGCAGTGGGTATGCGAGTAATCATCTTAGTGGCTATGATAGTTAGATTAGTCCGAGTAGAAAGGTAGTAGTAGTAGTAGTAGTAGTAGTAGTGGTAGTAGTGGTAGGCACCGCTGTAGTAGAGAAACTATTGTTTTATTCTTCCCCCCCCCCCGCCCGCCTTACCATACATGGCCGTCGTGGCGACGCAGCGTTGATTTCTCTCTCTGGCTCTGAGCAACTCTGCCCTAGATAGACTAGGGCAGAGTTGCTGGCTCTGCCTTTGTAACTCATTGTCGCCACCGAGTCAGTCGTCAGTTGTCAACCGGCCGTTGACAATCGCTGGTTGTCGTCGCCGTCGTCGTTCTCATTGATGTCGTCCGTCGGCGTTTCTCTGCCCTATGGCTTGTTGTTGTTTTGATTATAGCCGCTAGTGATGCGATACATGTGGTCACTACTGTTGTTGTTGTTGTTTTTGTTGTTGCTCTTGTTGTTGCTGTTGTTGTTGTTGTTGTTGCTGTTGTTGTTGTTGTTGTTGCTGTTGCTGTTGTTGTTGCTGCTCTTGTTGTTGCCGTTGTTGCTGTTGTTGTTGCCGTTGTTGCTGTTCATCGTTGTGAGGGGAGGAACAAGAGCGTCTTCACTCATCTGCTGAAGATTGATTGCGTTCTACCCGTTCAACATAATGATAATCATCTCCTCCTTTTATGTATCCCATGTCTCTCCTTCGTATTTTTTTTTTTCTAGTTTTGCCGTCATTAGTAAAATAAACACATACGTATATTAGATTAGAATTATATTAATATATAAGTACGTATAGTGTGTGCATAGCTTGTCAGTGTCTTTGCCGTAATACTACGTGCTATTTAGCTATTTTGCGACAGTCATCGAATGTCGCAAAATACGTCCACATGTGTGTCAGCAGCTGATCAGTGCACGCATGTATCCGCTAGCTAAGGAGCGATTGTAAGGCAAAGTGAGGTTATCAGAATGCGACAGGAACCCAGTTATTAAAAAGCGAGCCGCTATTGCTCCAACAAAGTCTCGCGTCGCAGAGGGCAAAAGAACACGCGAGGATGCTAGCCAGTCTAATATGGCAGCCTAAGTAAACAAGTAAAATGTTTTTAGCGCAAACCCATTATAAGAATAATGAGCATAGCAATAAAGAGTAAACAGACGCGGACACAGGCTCAAGTTACCGTCCTTCTTCAGTTCATCATTACCGGTTCAGAGCATTATCTCTCACAGCTGCAGAACTTACTGCAACCAGTCGGGTTTATAACGACCAAAATGAAAGAACCAAGACGCCGAAATAATAACCGCCGCCTTTATGTCTCTCTGCGTTACAGCTACCTTAGAATACTTTGCCACTACGGGCTTGGAACTTAACCTAAGGTATATCTTCAATGCACCGAGGGCCGGACATGTTAAGATATCTAGGGCTTCCCTAACAGTCCATGTTGTGGCAGCATGGCCGCTGACACTCAGCGGTATGGTTGTTAACTCTCAGTGGTATATAGTTTATTTTCCGTATAATACATTAGGTATATGTTACACACATCAACTAGCCAAGCGGTATGGTTAATCATCTATTCTCAATGAGCATCGCTCAAAGAAAATTCGATCAACAACAGGGATCGAACCGAGGACCGGTAGATGACAACCATGACTAGCGCACTAATCCCCTAGACCACGCCGCCACTATTACTACTACTACTACTACTAACTCATAGGAAGCTTCAAAGGATACCTAAGAATGCTAATTTAATCTTCAGCGAGTTGTTTCATCAGCTTCCTGGAATGCGTGGCTACTAGAAACGACAAGGAGTGTTCGAAAGTTTTATGAATCTCCGTCCTAGACGTAGGTCTTAGACGCAAACAAAGATAACCCGCAGCATAAAAGTCGAACGTCGCTAATTAAAAAACATAGCATATTTGTCAAAGATCAAGAAAACATAGTATATTTGCCATAGATCAAGAAAACATAGCATACGTGGGCGATTTAAGTCAACACTGTGAAAACTTAAATTGCGCATTATAAGCAGCCTACATGCCTTCGAACAGTGCGGGGGGTGGACTACACTATAACCCACTGAGGTGCAAACCATTCATCAAACAAACAACTGCCTGGAGTCCAGATCGTTGAATGGTGTGAGCTGGAACTTGTAAGTACTGCCGTGTTCCGACTTGCTCAGTCTTACAGGAACGAGAAGAACTCTAGGTTCTATCAGCACCTGACTGAACTGCGCACGCATGATATCCACCTTTTTCTTAGTGGTCGGATTTAGTTGGGAAGAGAAAAAGCAGTGTATGTGCCGTGCCTTATTGGGAACGCTCAAGCTATATGATAGGACTCAGCTTTCCCCTCTAAGGCATACTCGATCTTCACCTTGACGAAAAGTGCTAGACGCAGGCCACCTTATGGCAGTGAGGTGTGAAGTCTGCATCCATTCCGCCAGGGAACTTGCCCGGCTTGTTTTCTTGAGCTCGATAAACCTGTCTGTTTTCAAGACCTATGATTCTACTTGAAGAATTACAGGAATACACCAGGGAAATAACGATTTATAGATGCTTGTTGCTGGTGTAAGAGCTATTGTGGCAACACTGGCGTAGGCTCCAAACGGATATACATTTGAGTTAACTATGAAAGCTAGTTGACTCGATCGGCAGTCGTGTTGCTTAGGACACAGCGAAGCGAGGACTATTTATAAAACTCGACTCTGCGTCTGCTGCCGCTACTCCAAAACCCTTCCCGTCGACCTCCAAGTCTGACCTGGACAAGATCCGAGCGAAACTTGTCTTTCCTAGTTGTGCAGGCGCATGGACCGACACATTTCCTTCGAAACTCGTCAGCGTTCCAGCTCGTAGACGGCCACTTTTCGACACAAGCTTGCTTAATTAAAAAATATAACAATATTGAGGTTATGGATTGCAACGTTCGAGCAACGGGACGTGTGCTCATACAGGCCCGTGCAGTAGGGCATGTACAGACTAAGCTGTATCAAATTAGCAGGACAATGGCGCAGCATCGCCACGATGCCTTTAACGATGTCGTCGGATGAGCCTTCCTTTGGTAGCTAGCCGCCAACGAGGCTATTATTAGCTCTAGTGACCTAAATTTAGACATCCGAAGGCCACCAAAGGATGGTCTAGACTAGAAATGCCATTAATTACTCGCCTGTGACGCCTGTTCACATTGTCTGCGATCCGTGTGCGCTGAAGTACTGCCACAAGACACCTAAACATGCCAGCGATCATAGGAGGTGCATGAGTAACATCTCTCTGCACTCAATCGCACACACACACCGTTCAAGACAAGACGTATCATGGCCGTCCGCATGGAATCGTCGTCAGGTGTCTGGCGACGGGACGCCCTGGTGGGCGTGGGGTGGCCAGGGAACTGGGCAAAAGGTTCTAAATACGATCGCACCGCAGAGCCAAGGTTAACGTCATTCGAATGTCCATTGATGGCACTAAAGCAATACCGTGGAAATGGCAGAACAGTGCTCGCCGGAATATATGCTGATTTACACAACAAATCGTCGAAAACAATACTGCATACAACATTTATGCCACCTTTGTAGGAGAGATAGTTGATAGTTCTACCACTAATAATGGTAAGATTAATATTAAAAACAAGTATAACCAATGTAATATGTTACAAAGTAAGGCAAATGCGAGATCGAGTAAATATATATTTAAAAATATTATAAGTACGTTTGATTTACAATTTCCTATGTGAATTTTAACATTATGGTCGCATAGTTCGCACTATTTATAGCAGATGCCTTCAAAAATTTATTTTCGAACGTTTATAACTATTGACCTGTAGCACAATCATCAATCGCGTGAATATTATGTAGATCATATATTTAATTTTATGCAGTCTGAGGGAGCGCTTGACGAGTAGCAACATGGCTTTACTAAAGGCAAATCCACAGGAACGCAACTCGTTAAAATGGTCCAAGAATGGGCCATTTATATTAACAAAAAGAAAGCATTTGATTGTATCTACTTTGATTTCTCTAAAGCATTTGACAGAGTAAACCATTTTAGACGTTTACGGAAACTAATTGACCTAGATATAGACAAGCGCACTGTTTTATGAATATCAAGTTATCGAATCGGAGGCTTTGTGTGCGGGTTAACAACAGTTTTAGTCAGTATGGGGTGTGTCCCTCAGGCGTGCTTCAGGGATCATAGTTAGGCCCATTATTATTCTGTATATTTATCTTAGATCTTAAAAATGTTATACCGAAAACTCTTAAGCACAAACGCTAAGCCGATGATTTTAAACTCTATGGCTCTATCTCCGATTGGTGCGCCAAAAATGATATGATAATTTCGGTCCCTAAATGCGTTGTTGTGTGTCTAAAGGAGGACCACGTTTACACACTTGATGGACAAGAGATACCCAGAGTAAACAGCATTCCCAATCTTGGGGTAACGGTAAAACCGGAGCTAAATTATAACCTTCACATCACAAAAACTATTCAATCTGCTAGCCTTATATGTAATACGATATTTCGTTGTTTTATTATTGAATGTCCAATGTTCTATATCCGCCTTTATAATAGCTTTGTAGTTCCTAAATTCATCTACAGCTGTGAAGTCTGGCGGCCGTATGTAAATAAACATATTGATGCAATTGTAAAAGTTATTCTCTTACATTGTGCATATATTGAATACGGGATTTGTGAATAACCATGTATATAATTATATACTCGTTGGAAACAATAAAGGGACACTTGAATTGAATATATGTCTGGGAAAAAAAGATATATATATATACATATGTACACTGTAAAGTGCCTCTACCTCTCTCGTGCTTTGTGTCTAGATATTACGATTGTCATCTGGACGGTCTGGCGGTGCTATTACTACTGTAGTTTCGACGTTGGTGCCTTGCACCACCCCATTCTCTATTTCTCGTCGCTATTTCTCTACCTCTCTCTGTCCGTGCATTCCATCGTCGTTTTCGCCCTTCCTCGATTCATTCATTGTTCATTCATTCATGCATTCATTTGTGGATTTCAAGATTTACTACACACTAATAGACTAATAGACAGACCCACGAGTCTACTTGTTAAGGACGTTTGCTCGTTCCAAGATAACATGGCAGGCACTCGTCGGCTGGCTAAACAACAACAGCAACAACTCCCCCCGCCCTATTGCTGTAGCGTCGTCGTTGTCGTCGTCATCATCATCATCATCACCACCATCATCATCACCGTCATTAGTATCCACAGCATTATAATCATCATCATCATCATCATTGATACGAGTGCCGGAGGAAACATACCTACGTTTATCGGTGTCGACGCTTGTGAGATAACGCGAATGATAATGAATTGCCCTGATGTTGATCAATTTACAACGGAACACTTTGCTGGTTGCTGGTTTCTCGTGCCCATTCAGCCATATAACCATCACCTACACACGCAATCACTCACCCACCCATTCATCCATCCAGTCAAAGTCCGTGGCAAACTCCCATGCCTTCGTTAGAACGCGTATGAGTTCTAGGCGTCCTACTAAGCCCTACTACGACGCATCCTTAGTACCATTCGCCGCTGCTGTTACGACTTCCACAACATCAAACAAGAACAACAACAGCGACAACAACAGCGACGACAACAACAACAACAGCGACAACAACAACAACAGCAACAACAGCTACATCAACAACAGCGACAACAACAATAGCGACAACAACAACAACAACAGCAACAACAGCAACATCAACAACAACAGCAGCAGCAGCAGCAACAACAACGGCAACAACAACAATTAGAACAACAACAGCAACAACAACAACAACGGCAATAACAACAACGGCAACAACAACAACAACAACAACAACAACAACAACAACAACAACAACAACAGCAGCAGCAGCAGCAGCAGCAGCAGCAGCAACAACAACAGCAACAACAACAACAACAGCAACAACAACAGTGACAACAACAACAAAGAACCGACCGATTGTTGTTGTTGTTGATGTTGTTTTTGTCGTCGTTGTTGTTGTTGTTGTCGTTGTTGTGATTGTTGTTGCTGTTGTTGTGCTAGTAATCGTAGATGTAACGGTAGTAATAGAAGTTCGAGCGGTGATTGTTGTTAGTAATACGGTCCAGTCGCAGCAGCCGAACACAAAGAGGTACATCCGGTGTAAACATCCGGCTTGCGGCATCACAAACACGGCGGCTACCGCACGCTGGCGATGCATGCGCGGCTGTTTGACTTCTTCGAGCTGTGTTGTCGGGGTCGTCGCCGTAGTCGTTGTCATCGTCGGGTTGCACTTGCTACGTTTACGAGCATAGTGAACGGAGAGTGGATGAACAAACGATTTAATGAATGAGCACGGTGATGATGCTGATAGCGCATCGCTGATAGCGATGATCATAAAGCGTAGGCGGTGTTGTCATCGTCGTCGTTGTCGTCGAGGTCGAGATACTCCTTAGATAGTATGGCACTACATGGTCTCTGCTTCATTCATTTTCCACCCACTCTGTTCGTCTGCCTGGTCCCGCCTCTTTCTCCATTTCTCTATTCTATCTCTCTTACTCTCTCTCTCTCTCTCTCTTACTGTCTCTCTCTCTCGCTCGCCCCCTCTCTTTCACTCCGTCTGTCTCTCCAAAGGGGGAACACCGTGACAAATATCTTATAGCTGCTGCAAAGGCGTGCCGCTGGCGTGACAAGACGGAAAGTTGCTTTGGCTTGCGCCGCTACAATGACAACCTGATTATAGTGCGTACCCCAGTGCAACAGCCAGTGAAAGCCGACAGCAACAACAACAACAAGGGCAACAGCAACAGTATTAGCAACAAAAGCAACAACGACAACAGTATCAACAACGACGACGACATTACCAAAAACAACAACAACAACAACAACGAGAACAACAACAACAACAAAAACAACAACAACCTCTGCCATAAACGCACTGGACGTCATCTGCTGGCGTCACGTTCAGTGTATCTTCAATTTAATACAGCTAATGCTATGGAAGAAGAAAAACAGCGCACACGACTATCGTACACAAATTCGTACATCTACACAGAGAACCACAGACGAACAAACAACCGGTGTGAATAGAATAACGACCCCCCATTCCCGGAAAGTACGGAGCGCAGCCATACGAGGAAGCGAGGAAGAGGACTTCTAAAGGTTTCTGTTTACGTCTCTCGCACGCACTTTTAGACGACGATTAAATAATACACGCCTCGAAATGGAACGGCCACACTGAACTCGGCAGTATTCGGCAGTCGAAGCCATACTCGCAGATGGCGACGTAGCTGTCGTAGCCTCAATGATGAGACCGCTGATTGAACTCTGTACCCCGCAGTTCAGTCCCGTCCGTCAGTACACATCGATCTCGACCGGATATCGTCAACGTCCATTAAGCAAAGGACACGCTTGCTTTGTCAAGACAAGCTTCGTCGCGGTCTCTCTCTCTGTCTCTCTCTATATGTCTCGTGTTTTTGCTGCTGCTGATTTGTGTAAATGTGTTGTCTTCCCCCTACGCATGATCGGTATTTGGGACTGTCCGCGGTGACACGCCGACTGTTGCTCCGTGTTTAAGAATCTGCGGCATACGAGGCGATTACGATATTTCACTTTAGAGTTCTCAAATGCTAATACACAAACAAAATACTTATATATGTATTATATATACGCTGTTGTAAAGAATATATATATATATATATATAATATAATATATATATATATATATATATATATATATATATATATATATATATATATATATATATATATACATATATATATATGCGTGTGTGCGTGTCTTTATGTTAACACATTTGCCGTTCGACAGAGGCCATATTCACTTACATGGTAGAAGAGTCTGTTAAATCCTGTTCAAATATAACGCGCATATTTTCAAAAAGCAATTTTGTGGCGTCATTTGAACGGAAACGCCTGTATTTGCTGTATTATATTACTATACACGCAATATAGTGCAGTTTGCTATACCCGAAAAGAACATTATATATTACAGACTACATTCTTGACCGAATTAATTGGAAACGACGTTTCCTAAGACAAAAAATGTTGGTATCAAGCAGATCGTTTGAATTCAATGTGGTAGTTTTCAGCTCAGACTCGTATGAGTAAAGGCACTACCAATGTATTGGTAACATTGTTAATATATTATTTTGTAAATATTGTAGTAAAAGCTTTTCGAAGTTTGCTCTGCGCATTCTCCGTCCAGACAGAATGTTCAGACCGTCTTGCACGCATTTTATATACGACTTAGGCAGTGCTTACAAAAGAACCAAGGCTTTACAGCAATACGCCACAATCACTTGTGGCGTTTTCCGCATATTGCTCCCTCTGAGCGCTCTCTGTCTGCCTATTGCCACGTGTCTATGACCGTATTATTATTATTTCTCAATTAAAATAAGTGTGAGGTGTAAACGTGTGCTAGCATTTCCTCGTACGGCGATTCAGCCCATGACGTCTACAAGGGAAGCTGCTTTTCCTCCTCGAGACGATCAAAGACGCCATCTGTTGTATCTTCCTTCTTCTTATTATTATTAATATTATAACCTAGTGCTATTTATGGCAAAAGTGCTTGCGCAGACCGCATTCCCATGCGCGATTGTTGCTATCCGCTACATTGCGTAACATTCAAATTGTCCCAGCGAATTACGCCGTTAGCAGGTTTAAGAGATTTGGAACGACAATCGCGGTTAGTGTCCTATCCTGTCGGATATCGGGAATGTTAATTGGCTATTTTGCAATTATTATTAATAATTTAATAATTGCAATTTTGCCTGGCATTTTTGCCAGCACGTTAGAGACATATACGCGTAGCGATATAACGGCATCGTATATTATACGCGACAGTGGAAATTCCTGTATGCTAATCCGCGATTTACTGTATGTCGACTTATGTGTAGATGACTGAGATCAGATGCGTTGAAGGTAGACCTATCGACATCGCTTACATATGCTATCGTTATCCGAGAAAGGCAACACTCTCAACAACAATCTAACAATCAGAAAAAGATGGAGAATAACAACATTAACTGCCAAACAACGCTACTGTGGTAGAAATGTTCAAAGGCTTTTAAAATATGCGCTTGTTGGCGCTGGGACGCGGCAGCGACTGATCAGCTGTCAATGATCGATAAATGCAGTCTTAAGTTGGCTTACTCGAGATTAGTTTATATATATATATATATATATATATATATAAATTGAAGGCTACCGAAAGATGGCTCCATTGGACGTTTGAACGGATACTTAAACACGTGGTGAGCAATGTTGGCCTGCTGAACCTGCGTCAATGCACCAACGTGCAGTGCTATCAACGACCTGTTGCAACGTGTCGTGGGGATATCTATGGTCTGTGATGTGGCAATAGGTGTTAAGGTCATACTCTTCGCTCAATGGCGCCAACTCCGCTACTACTAAGAATCGACGCTTTATTGCACGATTTGCTGTACATGGCTTCCATATGAAGATCTATCTTTGAGAGAAATTCCATGAAATCTCTTTGCTGTGCTTGTGCAAACTCTGCGGGCGGTCTTTCTCCAGTACTATAAAACTTACAAGTAGAACCGAAACCACCAAACTATTCCGGTTTGTTTTGCATAGAAGTGCCATTCATCAAGTACACACACGTCAACTTTTGTTTCAGTTTGCTTCATTGAAATAAAGAAAACGGTTTTATAAGAAGCCGGGATTTATAAGAAGCCGAAAGTGACGGAGCAATGAATCCGCATCAAGTTCTGTGTGAAAAAAAAACACAACATATATTGTGAAGTAGTGGAAATGTGACAAGCTGCTTGGAGTGATCAAGCAGTATCCTAAAGCACTGTATGTACATGGTAGCGTCAATCTTCGGTCCCTTCCCGTGGCGACGGACGGGAAGAAATCGAAGATGGTCCCTGCTTGGGAAGGCTTTCAGCGTCAACAACGGCAAAAAACGTTGAAAAATATATATGATATTGTACTCAACGATAGCCGATTTGCTGTCAGGGAGGTAGCTGACGAATTGAAGATCTCGTACGCATCACTTGTAACCGTCTTGAACGATGTTTTGTGCGTCAGAAAACTGGCAGCGAAGTTCATTGCAAAAATGTTAAATTTCCAGCTAATGGACGTTCATCGGGAACTGTCCGAAATGGACTCTGATGCGATAGCAGGTACCAGATGACCCTGGATTGCTTCAGAGAGTGATTACACAAGACGAATCCTAGATGCATAGTTACAACAGCGAGATCAAAGCCCAATCCGATCAGTGGTGCTTACAACGAGGGAGTTAATCGAATAATTTTTATTTGACTGTTCTTCGATTGACAAAAAAAATTTGATTTATATATTTTTATAACCTAGCTATTTACCGGAGCTTTGTGCAACTTTTTCTTGTTTTCACGATGTACAGAAGCAACGTAACTCAATTCCGGAAGACGCGTTCAAATTTTTTTTCGAAAAGTAATAATGAAAGTGCCACAATTACAGCTGGTAGGAGCTGTTTTAAAGGGAACAAAAACACTTTGAACAAATATTTTTTTTTTGTCATAAATATGTATAGGAATTTATCGATTTGCCCTCGTATATATATCTATATATATATATATGTTGATAGAGTTTTCTTACTCGCTAATAATCGTGATGTCAATAATCGGTCTCGTAAGTCTTATTTGAAGTCTTAAATAATCTATTATTTATCTCTGTCAAGCATTTTTCAGGGCAATCGGTTCAGGCAACGTTCCTAAGACGCTCAGGATGATCTAGGCCTATCGCACGGTTAGCACAAATTTTGCTCTGGTGCTGGCAGAAGGCCTTCTCTGGGGCCTGAAGGTGGAGGAGAGGCGCACACTGTGGAACAACAGTTCGATGTGCAGTAAGGAAATTAAGAAAGAGACAGCGATGGAGGCATGGCAAGCCGGATGGAATTCTATTCTTTCTGGAGCACCGGGTCACATTTTTCGATTTCTCATCCCAAACATCAAACAAGTTGAGCAGCCGGGGGAAAAACTGAACCATTACCTCAAGGAACATAAGGACTTTCAGAGATACCTCTTTCGAATTGGAAGAGCTGCCTTGGCCGGCTGTGTTCACTGCCAGGAAGGCGTAGAGGATGACTGGACTCACACACTTTTAAAGTGGCAGGTGCTCGAACAGGCTAGAGCTACAGCGACTGCAAAACTCAAAAACAAATGGACTAATGAAGGAGATGGAAGGGAGCAAATATCCCAGATTTCTTACAGGAGACCTTAAGCAACTCGCGGACTACATACGCGGCGCAACTTCTGGGTGCAAGCTAGGAGCAGTTATGGCTACGGAGGTACTAAAGAAGTAAGAAGCCTTGGGAAGGCTCAGCAGATTCCCGCCTGCTGAACTAGAAGATCAGGCGACTTTGAATGATACGGGTTCGAACGTAACATAACAAAGTACATCAAACGTTGGGGAACCCGTAACTGACCCCGGACAAGTGATCCAAGTGGCACTCACCCCTTCTATGACCCATTGTACTGTTATATGGAGATATGGTGTGTTTAGTGGGTATCGGTCTTCGCGGGCTGACATCCATCCGCTGAGATCGAATCTCACACTGCTCGAGAGAGGAAGTGGGACTTTTCTCATTTCCTACTCGCAGCAATAGTACGTAACAGTATTTAATGTCTTTGTCACGTTCTCCGTTGCAGGAGTGAGTGCCCTGTAGGCAATACATTTATGACCATGATATACTAAACCCTACACCCCTTTGTATAATAATATGGGTGATTTTATGTTATGATGTATACACACATGCGTGTATATATATACATATATATATATATATATATATATATATATATATTTGGCTGCAGTCATTCGCATATGGGCTGAGGTTGTATAGGTCTTAGCCGCACCGATCTGCGTCGTAATAGTAGAAATACTCTGCTTTTATTCTTCTTATTGTTGTTGTTGTTGTTGTTACTTCTGCTGATGCTGCGGTTACTAATCTTGTTATTTAAATAGCTGTTGTCGATATTTTTTTGGTGTTGTTGTTGCTGTCGTCACAGCTGACCTGTCTATTACTTCTACCACTACTACCACAACAACGTTGCTACGACTCGCTTGCAGTCGGACAATGCTGAATCAACGAACAAGGGACGAGCTAGATCAAAGATAGGTAGGTGTCCACCTGCCTGCAGATCGGAAGACCTATCTGTGAAGAGCTCATCGAGAGAGAGAGAGCGATCGAGATAGGAGGCGACATCAAGAGAGAGAGAGAGGGGGGAAAGAGGGAGATATAGAGATAGATAAAAGGGGAAGAGAGTGGGATGAAAACAGGCCAAGTTGACAACAAGAAAGAAGTTGAAGACGAGGATAAAGAAGACAAAATAAAGATGACGACGACAACGGCGACTGTCATAGCCGGCGGTGGCCCCACCAACGTAGCCGGATGCTGGGCTGCCACGCTGTCTGCTGCCTGTCACGCTATGGCAGCAGCTGCAGCACAGGACGAGAAAAGCAGACGAGAGAAAAGCTGGATCTCTGCCGGCAGCCGTTCAATGGGCATTGGCGGGCCGCCCGCCGCTATGTCTATCAGATGATTAGCTAGATGATGTTGATGATGATGAAGATGAGGAGAATGATGATGCAGATGATGATAATGATGATGAAGGTGATGATAGTGGTGGTGGTGGTGTTGATGAAGGCATTGTCTCGTCGGCGCGCGGCAAGTGATGACGCGGCTTCTGGAGGTGCCGTGCAGGCTGGCTTCGACCGATTGTGCCACGTCAAAACACCCGGAACGGCGGGCTGATGCCTGCCGTTCGTTGATGCCTGCTGGCCGAGGCTAAGCTGATCGTTATAGTAGTGGTAATTTTGTTCGTATTATTGTTATTACTGTTAATACTATGATGGACAGTATGATTTAGTATTTGAAACTCATGACTACCATGAGATTGCCGGATAAGACGTATACAAACGCGCGCAAACACATGTGTCACTCTGCTTCCCTCTCGGTGACGAGTGGCGCATTATGATGATCAATATTGTGATTACTTTTAATGCTGACAAATGATAGAGACTATCATTAGCATAGCTAGTATTATTATTATTATTATTATTATTTTGTAGATGCTATATAATTATTATATTAGTCATTGTGATGCATGTACATATTGAGAATAATAATAATAAAGCCTTGTTCAAAAAAAAATTTATTTTAATTAATCCACACACGCTATATCACCCTTGGTAGCGGTAATAGGCCGCAATCAACGGCGATATAGCGTGCGCGTGTGTTTTAGCGAAAAAAAAAAGCACATACCACTCAAGTGGACCAAACGGGCCGAGATACGACAGCCGTGACAACAACAACAACAACAAGCCATGACGAGAGAGACAGAAGCAAAGGCAAGAGCAGACTGAGGACGAGAAGATGGAGAAGGCGAATAGCGAGCAAAAGAGAGAGAGTAGAATATAGAAACATTCGAAATTGCAGACAAAACGAAAGAGCGCCAGAGAGACGGCGGTGAAAGGGAGAAAGAGGGAGAGTGTTCACTCAAGAAATATATATATATATATAGAGAGAGACGTTTCTTGCCATTTGCCCGGCGATCAGTAGTTGTAATAGCCGTCCCAACAGTAGAAGAGTAAGGCTAGAAGACGGGTAGAGTAAGTGTTGCTGACATTTGTCGACAACACGCCGAGGAGTCAAGGTCACGCCGCACGCGCCTCTGTCGTTGTTGGCCATGTTGTTGTTGACCACGTGGTTGTTGTTGATGTTATTGCCCACGTCGTTGTTGTTGTTGCTGACGTTGTTGTTATTGCCCACGTTGTTGTTGCTGCCCACGTTGTTGTTGCTGCCCACGTTGTTGTTGCTGCCCACGTTGTTGTTGCTGCCCACGTTGTTGTTGCTGCCCACGTTGTTGTTATTGCCCACGTTGTTGTTATTGCCCACGTTGTTGTTGCTGCCCACGTTGTTGTTGCCCACGTTGTTGTTATTGCCCACGTTGTTACCGTTGTTCATGCTGTTGTTGTTGCCGCCGCCGCCGCTGCAGCCGATATTGCTGTTATTGTGTGAAGGGAGGGGGCGCTGTTGTTTGCGTCCAGACGTCTAAACTCTAGGAGGCAGTGGACCTTACCACCACCATCGCCACCACTACCACCAGCAACAACAACAGCAGCGGCGGCGGCAGCAGCAGCAGCAGCAGGAGTTCTGGTAGTGGTGTAGTGGTAGCAGTAGTAGCATTAATAGTCAAAGGTAGAGCGACGGCTTTGTCCGGATAGCTGGCTGGCTGGTAGCGCGCAATAGTTTGCCTGCTGCTTCGTGGTTGGTGGGTTGGTTGATTGGTGTGGACGTTCGATCGCACTGATCGCTCGACCGGCCGGGTGTGGAGATCGAGTTATTTGTCGTGATCGAGATACTCGCTGTGTTTCTAGAGCACTTTGCCTATTCGAACGTGCTAGCAGCATGTTCTTGGCAAGCAAAGTGCAATAGAAAAAAGAGGGATGGCACACTTCGACGTGTGTTTCGGGCGCACTTGGGCCTCTGTGGCTCTTGGCTGTCATTTTCCGTTGTGCCACAAAAAGGATATGCTCTTAGGAAACAGTAAAAGACAAAGCCTTCACACGGATATGACAACGTTTCCGAACAAATCCGGACACGTTTGGCAAAAGGGTCGGATAAAAATGGGTGGGAACCGAGGAGGGGGCAAATGACGACCCTAAAACAACTAGCTTCAAACGTCTTTTATATAGTGACGGCGTGGTCTAGGAGGGAGAGGCGGTAGGGGGGGGGGGGTTGTGCGCTAGTCATGATTGTCATCTACCAGAGTGTCGCTGGGCCGGTTTCTATTGTTGATCGAAGTTTGCTGAAGCAATGCTCATTGAGAACAGACGATAAACCATTCCGCTAAGCTGATCATGCTGCCACGAGGACTCTTGGGGAGGCCCTAAACCCATCTCAACAGGTCCGCTTATGCTGCCACTTTAAGCGCCCCTGACATAAAGGGGTGATATATAGATTTAGGTATGCACTTCAAGCAAAAAGAAAATCTATTCATTAATTCATAGACCTGTGGGAAAAATTCCCAGAAGACACTTTTTAAAGTTCCTGCCTAAGATGCAGTTCGTCGAGGGGTCACATGCATGCACACAAAAACAGGTACAGTCCGGGCAGAGCCCGATCATGGTGTATAGTTTGAAAGCATTTATTTTCCAGTAGAGGGCAACGATCTTTAGGTGCGATGATGAATAATAAGTGCTGTCAATGGTTAATGATGCTGACGGTAATGATTAATGATGGCAGTGGCTATAGTTCGTATTGGCGATGTTGATGGCTTATGATGGTGGCGTTGATAATAGTGATGCTGTGCGAGGCTAGCCTGGCTGCAACACCACTGATGCTGAGGATCATGGTGTGATCAGGGTGAGGCTGCGGTGAGGTGACGATGCTGATGATAATGGCGGCTACTGACAAAGCAGACGACGCGTGCCGACGGGAATTTGCTTACTTTACCGCTGCCGACGGCCAGAGAAAAAATAGCGCCTTTGCCATTGTTCTCAACATCGCGGTCGGCCTTGACTGGTCGGTTAACGTCGGACCGCCGTAGACATATCAGCAGACGTTGCCTGTAGTAAATTTGCGAAAGTGCTTGATTTTTGCTGTTGTTGTTATTACGGTTATCGCTACTGTTATATATATATATATATATATATATATATATACAGGGTCCCCCAGAATTCGACCAACAAACGTTGAGATCTAGTACAACTCGGCAAAAAATAGTTTTTTTCCCAATGAAACAAGGGGGCGGTCACGTGTTCTAAAAAATGAGGTATCAAGCGTGAAAGCCAAAATATAAGAATTGTAAAAAAATCATTCCTTAAGAATTGTTTCCAATACAGCATTTGTTCTTAAACACGCAGGTTTGATTTGTTTGTCGATAGGATGGCAGGGGCTCTCGCAATTGCAAATTTAGCATATATATATATATATAAAGTGTGTCGCAAAAAATTAGCAACTCATGTTTTTTTGTGATAATTTCGGCTTGGTTTATTTGAATGGCTTGAAATTTTAAGCGCATGATGTACATGACGAAACATGAGTATAGTGTTGATTTCATTGCAATCTCAACATCGGTTCATACAAAAAATAAAAAAGTTTGAAAAAACAGTGTTGCAAAATATTAGCAACAATAGCGCCTTACAGCGTATTCGAATCTTAGCAGGGCTGTATGACTCATTTGAAACTACATATTTTATTCTAGAAACGGGTTTTTCCTCCCTTCTTCTAAATCAAATCGTAAACTCGGTCTTTCATGGAGTTAATGAGCTGTTGTAAGTACGAAAGTGGAATATTAGTCCATGCTTGCTGGACAGCTTCTTTGAGGTCCGACAAATGATTATATTGTCGACCATTTGCGTAAATCTGCTTTACCAAATGTCCCCAAAGATTTTTCGATAAGATTCAGGTCTGGACTTAATGCCGGCCAGTCAAAAAGTGGCACTCCTTGTTCTTGAAAAAACCGAAGGAACCGACAATGCGCTGGTACATGTCAGAATTGTTTCGGCCCACAATCTCGACTAGATCAGACTTCCCATTATATCCAAACGCGCCCCAATATTTCACAGAGCCACCACCGGCCACACGTTTCGAGAACCATTTAGGTTCCTTCCGTAAGTCGTGCCAATAGTACTGACAGCCGTCAGGGCCATCGAGATTAAATTTCTTTTCATCCGAGAAGACGATGTTTTTCCACTCGTTATCCCAAGTTTGGTATCTATGCGAAAATTCACGCCGTGCGACAATGTGCTTCGGTTGCAGTCGCGGCATAAGCTTCCTTTTCGCGTATCGCACGTTTTTGTCAGAACTTAACACTCGGTACACTGTGGATCGGTGCACTGGCACTCCCAAAGTAGTCCTGATCCTGGAAGAAGACATTTGGTCATGAGTAGCCAACTGTATGATCCTTCGCCTTCTCGAATAGTCAAAACTGGCTTACGCCCACTGTTAGATCTGCACCTTTGGTTCACTCCAGGATGTAAGAACCTGCTGATGGTGCTCTTATGCCGTCCTAATCTGGTTGCTATAGCAGTTACTGTATGACCGAGCTCAGCATATGCCTCAATTCTTGTCTTTTCGTTATCCGAAAGATCCTTTGTACGACCCATGGTTTAAACATAAGATTCGTCGTTAGTTCGGAACAACGACTAAGCTGTAGAATATTTTGCAGCTATATAACGATTGATTTAGCTAGACAATATTCCTGACATTTAATCCCTGGGATCGAATATCAGCTGTAGTATCGACTATCCTTTACAAACAAGAGCTGTGTTGTTAGCATGTTATTGTTGCTAATATTTTGCAACACTGTTTCTTCACACTTTTTTTATTTTTTGTATGAACCGATTTTGAGATTGCAATAAAATCAACACTATACTCATGTTTCGTCATGTACATCATGCGCTTAAAATTTCAAGCCATTCAAATAAACCGAGCCGAAATTATCGCAAAAAAACATGAGTTGCTAATTTTTTGCAACACACTTTATATATATATACAGGGTAACCGGATCTGGTTTAAAACTGTTGGGTATGGTCAAGCTCGGTGAAAAAAATTATGTTTGCCGATGCAAAGGGCGACCTGAAATGTTTCGTGTAGGAGTGAGATGATTTTTCGAATAATTTTTTAAGCTGTGATTTTAGGTAGGCCAGCCGACGATAAGTTTATAAACTGCCTCAATAAAAAAACAGAGCATACCGGCGCACTCCAGAGAAAAATATATTATTGTATATAGAGTGTCTGCTCTAGCTAAGACAAATCATATTTCAGACGATGTAACATTTTATCCAAAATACGGCATGCAAAAAAAAAATATACATACATATATGCATGCACCCAGGTATGCGCATACATACTTGCGCAGTGTTTGTGCACCTCAGAGCAGCCTTGAATACAGCATCGCGCCTAACTATTCTAGATAGGCTGGCTTGTAAGGGAACGTCCTAAGACTTCTACAAGTAGTACTTAAGGAGGAAAAGGTCATTCTCGTTGACGGCGCTTCTCGCTGCGGAACATGCCCTTATCGCGCAAACCACAGGCGTCGGCTGAGGCGAAAATTTAAGCCTGCCGTTATTCTTGGTACTGTTAATTACTCAGCACTGCCCAGCTCGGTGCAGACTCGGCACCGAGCAGGTACACAGGGTAGGCAGATATCCTAGCACTTCTACTCTTGCTGCCTAGTCGTTCTCATGTGCAGCAATCTCAGCTGCCACACTGCAGTTGTACGTCGAACGCAATTCTCTGGAGATCAATTTAAATAAAACAAAGACGATAAAGTTCTGCCATGAGAAGAGATATGGGACCGGAACAATACAGCCCGCCTAAATTTAGCGCCAAGAGAACATTAACAGTTTCATCATACCTGCTAATATAGTGGTACTTTCGACACGGGACACGACGTTTACCAAGCACGTGGAACAAGTGCGTAAGGGGCTGTTGTCTGTTCATATCTGCGTTCGTGGTAGAGCCTCACAAGCTGTCGGTGAGTTTAGCTGTTGGCCTCTTCGACCTGAAGATAGCGCCAACAGTCTCGTATGGGAGGCAAGTCGTCTTTTTTTATTATCTGACTATGGAGAATCTCTGAACGCTTGACGGCGTTAAGGCCAACTTCTTGAAGAAACTCTCAGTGTTGCGTCTTACCAGCCGTAATCGGGTAGTGTATTTATTAGCCTCTAAATCTCCCTGTAGAGAGGAATTTTGGACGAAAAAAATAATAATATAAAGAAAGTATATATATTTATATACAAGGGCACATAAAAAATCGGACACTCACTTATAAAAAGAACATTCAGTTTATCTTCCAAAGTGTCTTTGTTATCTTCTAAATAGCTCCCGCCCGCTGCAAGCACTTGTGACACATTCTTTCCAACTATTCGAAGCACTTTTTGAACGCGTTTTCTTTATTCGAGTTGAGTTTATCCTGCGATTTTTTCAATAATTTATCCATGGGAACAGGAAAAAGTCGCGCGGAGCCACGTCCGGTGAAATGGAAGGTTTCGTAAGTACGGAAATCGAAATCTTTATCAAATAGCCTTAAATTAGTAACGATGTGTGCACCTATGCGTTGTCGTGATGGAGGATGTAAGAGTTGTTTGCCAAAACTTCAGGCCTCTTGCGTTGGACGTTGTCGCGCAAGCTTCTTAAAATTTCGCGCTAGTATTCTCTATTGACCGACAATCAGACAACACGCATTCGAGGAAGGTGATTCCCCTGTTGTCAAACAACAGCCAAAAAACCTCGGTGTTGGATCTGCTCGGTCTGATTTTTTTTTTTTTGATCGACTCTAACTATTCGAAAGCACCATTGGATGGATTAGGCTTTCATCCCGATGTCGTAACCATATGCCCATGGCTCGTCTTCTGTGATCACTCTCGGAAGCAATCCAGGGTCATCTGCTACCGTCTGAAGGTCTAATAAGGACATTTACCGACGGCCGTCAATTTGCTGGAAATGGAACATTTTTTGAATCAACTTCGCCGCCCGTATTCTGACGCAAAACATATCGGTCAAGACTGTTACAACTAATTCGTAAGATATCTCTAATTCTTCAGCTATCTTCTGTAATTAATAAATTGGAATGTTAACAGACAGCAATTTGCGAACAGTTCTTGTCTCCCATGCATACAACGGTAATGGTAATCTTTCATAGTTAGAGCAATGACGATTCCCCTAAGAACAGCAGTAACACTTCCTACTTAGTAACAGCGACAAAAAGCAAAAACTAGAACAAAAATAACAACAAAGACAGCAGCCGAGCGCATCTCAGGTGTGTCACTCTTTCATTCATCATCGTTTTCGCGTGGTGTCCCCTATATAGCTCCTAACACCTATGTCGTCTTTGGTCTTGGCAGTTCTTGACAAAGAGTAGTTCACACATTTAGTCCTGTATTTGTTCGGTGACCTAATTGAACAAACGCCCTTTGTTGCTTGCTTGCCAGATTGAATACCTGCGTTACTGCCGTAGCGACTGTAACTTTTTGCTGTGACCTTTTAAAATGTATAAGTCATTTCAGAGAAATTCACAATGTTAAGATCCATATAGAGACCCCAGTACACTACTATTAACTGAGGGAATAAGCATTCTCGTAATGTAAGTGGCAATCTGCTGCTCAAGCATTTTTACTATTTTAAGAGCTCCTTTCTGTTTTGTCGCTATTCAGCATCGAAAAACAGCCCTCTTCGCCGGTAGCTGTTTATCGATTAGCCTATTGCCTCGCTTTCAAAAACGCTAAAACCGAATTCCTGTGGTGGCACGCGCCGTCCTTCTCGTAATTGTTACCCAAGATGCATTCGGCAAAGGGCTACGTTTTTATTTCCTGTAAGGCATGCCTAGAGATTTTAGACGACTTGTCGGATTCAATATTTGACTTTTCCGTCACTACACCTGTTACAAGCTTGTTGCTACTTTCTGAGCTGGGGCTTGTGTTTAGCACTCAATGTGATTATAACCGGTGTAAAATGTGTGTCAGCCCTAGAGGGTGCTGCCATGACAGCTTGCATCGCCCTGTAAGGGCTATTGACCCTACAGATTCAAAGAGTAAGTGTATTCGTTAGCTTGTTCCCATTCCACCTATTCCGCAGCGTCGCGACCTCCCACATCAATGCAATGCGGAAGACTAGCCGTCGCGCAGTACTATTGGGTCTACAATTTTTTTCGGATTTTATAATGATTCTTTACGGACAAAACCAAAAAAACTTTATGTAGCCCTATACAACTCTTCGACATTTATTTTTTTGCTGCAGGAGCTAGACGTAATTTGATTAAGGTGAAAGGATAACCCTGTCTCTTAGAAAACCGTCACAGCCACCTTCAGTGTATGCTGTTAGAAACGTTTTTGACGTGGAACAGCACTCCTTAGTTGGCCGCTGTCTTCCGTTTTTGGTCTTCGGCGACTCCGAGCACTTGCCCGAGGGCTGTGAGGGCTGACCTGCCCTTTCGAAAGCCGCATTGCTGCTCGAGAAAGAGACTCAGTCTTCTATTTCGGCAACGAGCTTTTTTAGCAAGGACGTTTTTTATCGCTAGCATTGTAGTATATGCGAATGCATAGAAAGTAATTTTCCGTACGTCAGACTTTTTGTTACAGGCACATAAGACTATCAACCACTTTAAAGCGACCGCAGATTGCAGAGGACCCATTGGCGATTCTGCTGTTTAGATTTTTTTTACATGCTTTTACCGTAGGTGAGAAGCAAATAAAAAGGAAAATAGAAAGTCGCAGGGATGGTGCAAAAAGCAGCCTGGTGTACTTTTTACCCTTCATGCATAAATGCCAATTTATTTTAAATTTTGCAAGCTCGCGATCTTAAAAACGGCCTTCGAGAACCGTCGATTACCGATCGACCGTTGTCGTTTCTATCGGGACAGTTGTTTCATCATAGGTGGTCTTGTCAAAACGACGGCCGTGTTTTTTGTTCCGACAAACTACATGTAATCATAATTTATTTATGTGTAGCAAAATACACAATGTGATGTACGAACGTGTGCACGGTCTGCGCGGGCCATTATATATATATATATATATATATATATATAGAACGTTTTTCGTCAATGCGAGAGAAAAATGTATTAGTGTAAGCCCGTGCGGCCAGTACAGCAGAATTAATCTGCCAGAAGCTTAAACATATTCAAACGTAGACTGTTAGTTTAGTTTATTTATGTGTACTGTCTGTCTATCTTTATACAAATATATATATTCGTCTTGAATTTCAGAATTTCATCCCACTATACCACCCGGTAAGATGATCCAGAACAATTTTTATTGCGATTGTAATGCGACAATTGTTAGAGATTAAAATTGTTTTCATCTATATTCGATTGAATTTAGTAACTTGGTTTTTGCACGTCAAGCGCTTTGTGCGACAGCGATAGATAGCGCGAAGGAATATTTTTACGTCGGCAGAGGCAACCTCCTAGACCGGCCGGACAGCAAGTTTCCGCTCCGATCTTATTTATGATCCGAATTTCGATGGCGCTTGGTAATCGTATGTATCAAATTGCGTTATAATGATCTGATCCTAAAATAGATCTGGGTGTTATTTAGCGCACGGGAATGGCTAATGTCATTCGATTCTAGCTGTCTAGCCCAATAGGGATCTATATCGAGCAGTCATACACAAAGGCGTTAAATTGTTATTAACGATACTCATCGTAAAACCGCAAGGTCAGCATGTTAAATGACTTATACGTTTCTAATGGTTTCATTGCAAGATGTTTGCCTATAGAGCTTAGGGTAAGTTTTAACATTATCTTAATAAATGCTAAAACTTACCTTGAACGTAATGTTATGAATAAATGTGTGTATTAAGTCTTAATCTCAATCAATTTATGGCATTTATTGCCATCTTGCATTTGTAAATGTGCACTGAAGGTCAAAGCTTATTACGCCTTTCAAACGAAATATGCCTGTACGTCTATTTAGCGTTGGCCGGTTTCGCCTGAGGGTTTGTTGGGGCAACGTGCTTGTAAACATCGTCCACACACCACTTCACATGAATATCTCTCAGAGGGTGGAGCTCATTGAGCTGTAGTATGAAAATTGTCGTTCGGGAACACAGTGTTTCCGAGGTTTCCATGCGCCTCGGGCAGGCGCCTGATAGAAATACATGGACCTACAGGCGCCTGATAGAAATACATGGACCCTCGGAGACGGCTACACTCAATGATGCCCCACGCTCGGAGTGTTTACATAGCATTCGCCCGGATGAAAACATCAATGCAGCGGCTGCTGACATGTTACAAAATCTAACCATCTCGACTCGTTGTCGAGCACAAGAGCTGGGCCTAACCATAGACGCCTAACCAGAGTGAACGGTGATCGCTACCCACAAATATCTGCTGACAGTCTTCTTATAGCCAGAACTTACTCAATGAGATTTCGACAGTATGCGGTTCCAACAGAAGGTTGTAGCCTGCCACACACCGGGCCCTTCAATCGAGCTGCTCCAACAGAAGTTTAATAGGCGCGTGATCTCCCAGGTAAGGGGGATTGTCGTTACATTGCATCCACTGTTATTGGTTATAACCTTGGCGTAACGTAATAGTTCCGTTTTCCATGGCCACCTCATTCGTGGGACCTGACGTCTCCGGACGGTTTCAGGCGTTTTTTTGTGAAGAGCAAAATATTCGCGAGTAAGCCCGCTACCATGGACAAGGCTATAGGAAAATATTCGACGGGAGATTTTGTAAATAACATATTTTGTAATGACAATGTTGCAAAATTAAGCGGCCATTTTTCGGGCATCATATTTCAGGCACAAAGGCTTTCAGGTACTTTCATATAGAACTAAAGACAGACTTTTAACCTTGCCAGTCTACTTTATATATATATATATATATACATATATATGCTTTTAGCAATTAAGACCTTTCGTCAGACTCGGAAAATTTGTTGAATTCAAAGGCTTAGATGCAATCCGAGATTATGCTGAGTTGCTCAAAATGAAATTATACAACGACAATTACCACTGTAGCAGTGAACGCAGTTGTAGCATGCGGATCTGTTCGCGAGATTAGGAAGGGAAGTAAGACTATGTCTAAATGATTCTCATCTTGTCATGATTTATGCGCAGCATGTACTAAAATTAGATCTTGCTTTATTACTAGGTCATCTATTAGCTAACTGTAGTTATCGTTGTGCGTATAGTTGCGCACGATGCCCAGCTCTAAAACCTCGCTTTACGTTAGGCCCCAGTTTTGATGAGATCACTTTGTTTTTTCTTCTATATATATTTATATATATATACAGTTTGGTTAGTATAAGCTGACAGTGCTTCATTCTAGCGGATGACAGGAGAATGTAGATTAACAAATGACTTAAGATAAAACGGTCTTGGTAAGACACACAGGAATGCCAATAGTACACCTAATTTATCATAGTCATGGAAAAGGTTGCAGTGATACTTCCATCTGTGCATATATATATATATATATATTTATATATATGGACGTGTGCATTGCATTTATGCATAGCTATGCATAACTGGCAAACCCATCTCTTTTTTTTCGAGGGAGATAAATATAGGAAAATATTCGTGTTGGCAACTTTTGGGTGGGAAAAAGTCGACGTTGTTATTGCTGCTGCTGCTGTTGGTGGCGGTCACGCTACCGATGATGTTGGCCATGAAGCTGCTGTTGCTGCTGGTGACGATGGTGTTATGGTGAAAACGAACGGAATGTGCATTTGGTTTCTTACGTAAGTAAGCACAGCAGTAGTGGGTAGAGGACGGTCGTCAACGATGATGATAATGACGATGATGGCGATGACGCTGCTGCTGATGATGGTGATGATGATGATGATGCAGCCGCCCTCTAACCTCAGCAGCGCGTGAAGAAAAACAGCATGATGACAGCGCGTCTAACGGTCGTTGGCGAGAACAAGCTTCACGAAGTCGCGAGCGCTCGATGAAGCGCGTTTCTAGGCTTCTCGCGACAGTCGATGACGACGACGACGACGATGGAGACGGAGACGAAGACAGCGATGGCGCCACTGCCATCGCCACCGCGGTTTACAAGATCATGAAGAATGATGAATATGATGATGAGACTGATACTGTTGATGGTGAACCACGACGAGATTGATGGTTATGGTGCTGGTGATGGTGGTGGTATTCGTGGTTATAGTAGCAATGACAATGGTGGTGGAGGAGGCGGAGATGGTGGTAGTGGAGGTGGAGGTGGAGGTGGTGGTGGTGGTGGTGATGATGATGATTATGGTGGCGGGTGATCATGGAGATGATCTTGCTGCCGCTAAGATCTCCTCACGACGACGACGACGACAACGGGATGAGCAATGACACCGTGACATCGTGGCGTTGCGTGCCGCTCGTCGCGGTGCTGCCGAGTTAGACGCAGCAGCAGCAGCAGTAGCAAAAGCAGCGGCGGCGGCCGTTGTTGGTCTGGTGCGTGACCGACGTCAGTGATCTTCTTGTCACTTGTGGCTGCTGGGGCTTGCGGGTGTACGCGTTGCTTTATGCAATCAGCACCGTGGTTGCTGCTACAGCTCTGCTATGCTACTGCGCTGCTCTCAGTGTCGATGTCTACAGACCACACAGTTTATTCGATCGTCGTCGCTTGTCGTTGACCATCTTTACGGGACGGGTTGTGTGCCTGCGTGCCCTGGAGGGGACCCAAGGAAACAAAAGGGCACGCAACATCCGAAACTTTCTCGGGCTGACTCTCAGCCGACATTCAACGTCCACGGGACTGCACTTTTGCATTGCTTTGTCGGACGGACAACCCCACAAATACTAATATGTGCAACGGTGGGGCTCGAACCCGTGCAGCACCTATGTACAGCTTCTGCGGTCGCGAGGCGCACGCGAATGCACTCTCCACGCCACGCCACCGGGCTACCGACGCTACAGCCTACCGGATGACTGCTCAGCCTTGAATAGTTAGTTGATCAAGTATGCACGAGCAAAATGCGTTCCTGTTGTCACGGACACTGTCGTAGTGTTAGAATTAGCATAATAGTAGCAGCAGCAATAGTAGCTATAATAACATATATTCAACAAATAAAGTATAAGTTGTAGCAGTTAGAGTCGTTGTTGAGTTGTTGTGAACGCCGTTGTAAGTAATGTGCCCCCTTTGTCA
Organism: Dermanyssus gallinae; assembly: GCA_003439945.1. NCBI lineage: Eukaryota > Metazoa > Arthropoda > Arachnida > Mesostigmata > Dermanyssidae > Dermanyssus > Dermanyssus gallinae. The sequence goes on along the minus strand of QVRM01000121.1, from coordinate 486,858 downwards.
AAATAAAGGCGAACCGAGCAAGGTGGCTTAGTGGCAAAGCCTTTGCCTTGCATTCGGGAGGACCGGGTTCGAGACCCAGACCGGCCACTCTTAAATTGGTTTGCATGGTTTCCAATTTAGACAAGGTAAATGCCGGAGTGGAGTAAACTTAGCCATGACATGAAAAATCCGTACACGGGCAATTGCCTTACGGGAAAAAATAAAAAAATTGAAATTATTTACCTGTCGCGGTCGCACATGTTACCGAAATGTGCGGGCGCCGTCACAATTAAGCGCCATCACTCTATTTGTCAGAGGTCAATTAATGTACGCATAGAAAATGCTATAAGTTGGTGCAGCAAGAGATAAGCAGATAGATGTAATTCAAGAATGCTTTCATAACACAGAGAAAAAAACAGGTCGAGTGATAGACATAGCAAGATTGATGGCTTAACAAATACTAGGTAGTGACACATGATAGAAACATTTTTGACTCGACTAACTCTGAATATTGACGCACAACCAGCGAATATGGGAAAGAGAGAGAAAATTACAGAAGTGAGGAACACAGAAATACCCAAAAATATAGAGAGGAGAGAAGAATCATATTCGTGTGCTGGCTAGCTGGTTCGCCCGTCCACTAGTAAACTTACGAAAGATATTCGTTAAAACAACTACAACAGTATATATATATATATATATATATTCATACAGACATAATACCTATATGCATACGAATTTCTATAAGTACCAATGCAGCTACCTAATGGTACATAGATAGACCGTAGGCACCATACGAGTCGATAAATGAAGAGAGAAGAACCGGTAGACTCAGTTGCTAAGAGCAGCAGCTGTTGTGGCACTGGGCGCAGTGCTGCATAGAAGAGTTGGTGGGGGGCGCAGGAACGGTACCACAAGAGACAGCAGCAACAGGTCTGGGAGAAGTTCAGTTGTTGTTGTTGTTGTTATTGTTATCGTTGTTGTTATTGCTGTTGCTGTTGTTGTTGTTGTTGTTGTTGTTGTTGTTGTTGTTGTTGTTGTTGTTGTTGTTGTTGTTGTTGTTGTTGTTGTTGTTGTTGTTGTTGTTGTTGTTGTTGTTGTTGTTGTTGTTGTTGTTGTTGTTGTTATTGTTATCGTTGTTGTTATTGCTGTTGCTGTTGTTGTTTTTGTTGTTGTTATCGTTGTTGTTGCTGTTGCGGTTGTTGTTGTTGCTGTTGCAGTGGTACCATTTCTTTCTGTTATTACTATTATTATATATGTTGTGGCCGTTGAAACATATGTTTTTTTTTCTGTTTTGTTGTTGCTATTGTTGTCGTAGAGGTTTTTGCTGGTGTAGTGGCACTCGTAGCGTGTCATTCGACTCTGTCAGAGCGAATGGCACGACAGAGAGAGAGAGAGAGCCGGAGAGGGAAAAAGCAACAGTGGTCGTGTCGTGACGCCGGGTCTCCCTCTGCGAGTGCGGAGGATGCCTTTGAGGAGATTAACAGCAACAGCAGCAGCTCAAATGATTTCGCCAGACCCGAGCACACAAACTGACCGTAGAGCGTCGTGAGGCCGCAGAGCGTCGTCGTCGTCGTGGTCGACGCGTGAGGCGTCACATTCATGCGCTGTCTTCTTCCGTTCGACAAACCCACCCGCCGATCGAGTCACCCACCGGCCGTCCGACCCACCAAGCCTCCCAGAGATTGACGTCCAATTGAGCGCGGGTGAAAAATGCAGAAACAGTAAGTAACACGAGTGGTGGCCGCGAGCAAGCGTGCTTGCGATGTTGTTCGCCTATCTGTATGCATATGCCGGCGACACCGGCCACTGGAGAACCCAACATCTTCAGCTTCATTCATCTCTCTGTAAAACCTCTCCACTGGGATCTACCTCCTTCCTCACTGTTTCTTCATATCTCTCTCTCTCTCTCTCTTTCGATGCCTCTTCTCTACAGCTGCTTCTCCGTCGTTTCAATTTGTCTTTTGCAAACGATTTCCTTCTCTCTCTGTATGTATGTATATATATATATATATATATATATATATATATATATATATATATATATATATATTCCTCTCTTGGTTGTATCTTCGGTGTGACAAGAAAAACGGCCGATAATGACCAATAATGGCCTACACTGATCCTAAAACCTCGGCTACCAGGTTGTAGGCCCAGCGTAGACGACGCCAGCTGGCGTGTCGACGCAGAACTGAATCAGCTGGTGACCTTTTTCATCACCTTCATCCTGATGACCGTCGTCATTACCACAATGTTTGCGGCTGGAGAAGGCGAAGGCGGCGGTGGCGCTGCTTCTGCTGCAACAGCTGAGTGACAGACACTAATCAACCTATCTACGTGTATAAATATATCTACAGATACGTGGCGCCGTCGAGACGCCGGCTGGCCGGTCAACCGCTGAATACCCCATGTCGAAATGACACTGGGTACCACCACCCGCGCCGCCAGTAGCAACGGCAGGTTCGATAACCGCTCAGACTTACAGCGTGCATACGGTTGCACACCAATAAGTCATCAACAACAAATTTATAGATATATATATATACATATATATATTGCGAATATTTGCTAATTAATTGCAATATGTTTTTTTTTAATAAAGGGGGGCGGGTGGTAATAAAAAGAGATGGTAATGCACCATCTCTTTTTATTGAGACATCTGTGCTCCCCGTTTTTTCCGACTATGATCGATTTTTAGTCCACTCCGACATTAACCTTGTCTAAATTGGGAACCATGAAAACCAATTTAAGAGTGGCCGGTCTGGGTCTCGAACCCAGGCCTTCCGAATGCAAGGCAAAAAGGCTTTTGCCACTAAGCCTACGAACAATCTGGCGTTCAAGCGTGAGATTTCCTCACAGACATGAAGCTCGCCTCACTACGTCCAATCTACCTGCAAACACCGCTTTACCTGCGACAATATAATCTGGAATCCCGCCGCTGAATTACAGCGTTCTTGCATGCTCCCTGTTGATTAGTTTTCTGATAAATTGATAGTATACAATTGCATTACTAAAGAGATTCTGATCAAAGTTCTATTTAAGATGACACGTAGAGAAGAGTCATACAGACGCGTCCGACATCGGGGGGAAGGGTGGAATGGCTCGCGGTAATCATATTATACCGTAGCACTCCGCGCTACCGTACTCCGCGCAGAGACACAAGTCCAGGATAACCAACGAGTGGAAATTAAATAGCCTATTTGAGATGGTCCCCGATGGCACCATGGCATTTTACAAGGGACTACCAGTTGTCTTCCGCTCTTGGCTTTACGCCTTGCGGTTTGGTCCGATGGGCACCCTTGACGACACTTGAATCCGGAGGGGGTGTATTGATCTCAGACTTGGTGCTAAAGTGCTTGCGCCGCATCCATGCTCATGCGCTCAGCTGGGCCGTTCGTTCAACTGGGCTTTACTTAACACCCGCGAGCCTCCGGGTCTAGGGTTAAACGCTCGCATGGGACAGCACCATCACCGATACCCCTACACCAGCCATTGTCGGTCGCAATGCTACCCGTCCAAGCGATGTAGTTATGCCAGTGAAGCAAAAACACGACTATGCCCTGATGTTAAGCGCGCACACGTGCTCTCGCCGCTGACATTTCAGATGCTGGGAAGGCTAGGTTTCCTTCACGAAATGGCTACATGTAAAAAGTTGCGGTTAATTCTTGGGCGAGGTATCTCTTCCTATAAAGGTTAGATGTATAGCGAGGAAATTTGGTGGTGCTCGGCTCGGTATATATATTTATATACCGGGCAGAACCCTATATATATATATATATATATATATATATATATCAATTCTTAAGTCTTCTTTAATTCCACGGTGTGGTAGTTGCGCCAATTAGGTATAATAATCTACTAACTAAGTAATATTGTGTATATTTTGATGCAATATTGGCAGTGCCATGTGTGTATCTGCCATCAAAACAAGCAGGGGCTGTTTTATATGAATAAATAAATAAATTATTGTCCTCGTCGTTATTTAATGACTTTAATTACCTTATTCACATTTTTTTACAAATACCAGATTTATCAGGCTGGATATGTTTAGATATCTAGGCTTCCCTAACCGTCAAGGCAGTATTTGGAGGTCTTGCTGACCTGATACGGTAAATGGTATCTTGGTTGCGTACAGAGTACCAACTTGTCCGTTTAAACGCGTATGGATTTCTCGCTTCTCTCAGTAGGCTTTGCAGGTCGACTATAAAAATTATGATTAGACGGTCGCTTGAGTTGCCCTATCCACTGTGACCCCGTTTTTTTGACGGCAATCTGAAGTGAAGTGTAGGCGAATGACTGTTAAGATAAGGCGCTTGGAGTACACAGTCAATTGCAGTTCGCAGGAAAATGCAGCCTGCGCTCCTCCGTATGTACTTCCTACTTTTGCGGCCTAACACGTACAAGTACATACTAGTATGGTTGTCGATGATTGTGTTGGGTGAAGGTCGTCCTGTTTCACGGTTAATGCTTTTACTTCGACGTCTTTGAGCCGACGGTGGTTAGCTGCGGTGGTGGTACGTTGTAAAATAATATTATATAAAGCACATTACTGCTAATTTTTGTTAGAAGGTAAATAGTTGATGTTGTTATAATTTTACTCACCGTACGTAAGGACACTTGGCGATGATGAGCATGCGCTATAAGGTGCAAACTCCCGAATAGCGTAAACCGATCTAAAACCAAACAGTGACGGTATAATTTTCAGACGTGTTTCATATTAATTTATATGTCATAGAAATGGTAGCCATAATCACAGCACAACAGTGTGCTCTGGACTTACATAATCAACTCGTGATGTTATGGAAGCTCTAATGGTTTCCGTACAGTCAAGTGTGATACTCCGGTAGCGCTCAATATTGCATGTTTTACAGAAACTACATACACATTCTTCACACGTGTTAAAATAGCGTGGTTTTATGCACAAATAATAGCGATATTCGTGTCAGGTCATTCGGCAGACAGTTGTGCCGTTTTCTTGGTAACCTCTTTTCCATATTCTAGAGCCCTATAACACGGTGCTATCGTCACCGCACAGGTGACAAGGTAGAACCAACACAGTTTCTGCCGGAACGGGCTGGTTATACCTCTCATAGCTCTATCTATAAAACACGCACTGAAACGCTAACCGTTAGGTAGCAGATAGGTGCGCGTTAGCCCGCACAGGCAATGTATGTAGGCAAAAGGATTTTGTTTATTTGCTCTTGTTTTTGTGTGAACTAGGCCCACTCTAACTAGGCCCAAATGACTAACACGTCGACAATGTAAACAGTGAGCCTTAAACTTCTTAAACAGTGAAGACGCGCGGCCAGGAGGATACCGTACGTCCAGTTGTTCGAATGTAGGCGCGGTAGCCCGCTCTACAGCCAGATATTCAGACATGCCTGAAAATAGACCCTCGTTGAAGAGGCGGAAATAACAAGCAGGACAACAACACCATCGACAATCGATGTCCACTCGACAAAGCGCGAGACGCCGCCAACAACAACAACGACAACGACGGCGACGCAGAGATTCCATGCACCTTCAGCCGCCACTGTCCGGCTAAATCTTTGTTATACAAGTGTTTGCTTGCATAAGCACTGCGTTTCGAAATCGTCGAAACTCTGCCCGTTGAGGCAAAATTTGCCCGCAATACAAGTGGACACGTAGTAGTAGTAGTAGTAGTATTTATATATTAATTGTGTATTATCAAAAGTTACATCAATAAAACCTTAATATTAAAAAAAAAGTAGTAATGCTAGCTATGCAATGTATGTAGCTAGACAATGGCATAATCGACATCTATCAAAAGAAGCACAACTCAACAGTCGAATACTCTCAACGATCAGATCTCGACAAAGTAAACAACACCCACACACCCACACGTTGAACAATACGTAAAATGTCATATAAATCTCTTCCTACCCATACGGTAGATGAAAGGGAAAACAGCTACGAGGACGATTTACTCAAGCTACGGAGCTATGCTCTCCGGCTACAATGTATTTTTGTGTACATGAGTGCACATTTGTGTACTTGAGTGCATATTTGTGTACATGAGTGCATATCTGTGTACATGATAGCATATTTGTGTACATGAGTGCACATTTGTGTACATGAGTGCACATTTGTGTACATGAGTGCACATTTGTGTACATGTGTGCATAGTTGTGTACATAAATGCATATTTGTATACATGATTGCATATTTGTGTGCATGAGTGCCCATTTGTGCACATGAGTGCATATTTGTGTACATGAATGCATATTTGTGTACATGAGTGCATATTTGTGTACATGCGTGCACCTTTGTGTACATGCGTGCATATTTGTGTACATAAGTGCACATTTGTGTACATGCATGCATATTTGTGTACTTAAGTGCATATTTGTGTACATGATTGCATATTTGTGTACATGAGTGCCCATTTGTGCACATGATTGCATATTTGTGTACATAAGTGCCCATTTGTGCACATAATTGCATATTTGTGTACAGGAGTGCACATTTGTGTACATGATTGCCCATTTGTGTACATGAGTGCATATTTATGTACATGAGCGCACATTTGTGTACATAAGTGCACATGTGTGTACATGAGTGCACATTTGTGTACATGAGTGCACATTTGTGTACATGAGTACACATTTGTGTACATGAGTGCCCATTTGTGCACATGAGTGCATATTTGTGTACATGCGTGCACATTTGTGTACATGAGCGCACATTTGTGTACATGAGCGCACATTTGTGTACATGAGTGCACATTTGTATACATCATGCGCGTATGTGAACATGTATGCACGTTTGCGTGTGTACATAGATCTGAATAGGTGACAAAGACGATGACGGCAATGGCGGCGGTGGCGGTGTCGCAAAGCCCTCATTATTGCATGTGTCGTCGTCGTCGTCGTCTGCTGCTGTGGCGGCGGCCAATGATGATGGTACTACGACAGAACTGCGACCGCTACGTCAACGACTGCTTCCGGGGCCTGATCTTCGCTGAGGTTGTTGGTGAGGGCGCGAGTTCGCTCGCGCGGACACGCGTGCTGCTCGGACGCTCCGAGCCAAATGAAGCATTGTAACTAACTCGCTGGGCTGAATGAATGAATAAAACACATAGCTCTGTTCAACAGCTCTGTTCATGAGTACTTGCAAATACACTCACGAAAGCATACAGCCTCTGTACTGTTTCAAACCGCTTCGGATGGGATACGGGTGGGAAAGCATGTCCTGCCTGCCTGCCTAAAAGAGAGCGACCACCGCAACGAAGATGAAGAAGGTGAAGGAGGAGGGACGCGAAGAAGAGTACGTACAGGAAGAGAACACCACACGTACACACACAAGAAGAAGGCAGCTTCTTCTTGCAAGCAGCGGGCGTCGACGCCTAAAGAATGGGTGTGGCAGAATGGATGGTGATAGAGTCGATGTGGTGGCGTTCCGCTGCAGGGTCCCGTGGGTGCCTTCATTGGCCTGCATTCCTCAGCGATGTACAACGACAACAGCATTAGCAGCGACAACAACAACAGCAATAGCAACAACAACAATAGCAGCAATAACAACAACAACAGCAACAACAACAACAACAACAACAATAGCAACAACAACAACAACAATAGGAATAGCAACAACAACAACTACGATTCAGTAAAGCTCACCAATGTGCTCTCGTACCACGGCCCTACTTGACCGATGTACAGAGCGTTAGATTCGCGGACGGTGATGCCGTTGATCTGGCCGGCTGACAGATTGACTGGCTGGCTGTCTTTGTTGCCAGCTAGCAACAGCCGACAGAGCAACGCGAGCTCGATCAACTCGCTGAATGGTATACATACACGCATTCGAGATGCATGGTGAATCTGCTGATATGTACAAAACAATCGCACTGGTTGGTTCTTACTTACCAAAAAAAAAACTAATATTTTTATCGCACTACTTTGACCGCAAGAGTGCTTTTCGCAAAGCTGATCACTCTGCGCTCTTCCTCCAAATAAGTAGCACGTAGTTGGCTCATACCCTTGTGCGTTACGTTGGGCCAAAACATTTCTAAGCAAACGGCAGGTTCGAGTGAGTGCTGACAATGCTATCACAATGTATAGAGAAGATTCATTTCTCTCAAATTGATAGATCGGTGTCGGTTTAAAATCCATATTCAATCTACCAATTATAGGTTTTATATTGTAGAGCAATTTTCTACAGCACGACAAAGTTTATCCAATTGTGTGTTTGACCTAGCATTTAATTTTTTTAAGGAGGTTGTTTTTAATTTTTGACTATCCTCTAACTCCTACTGGCTTGGAACTTATCGTGAGGTATATCTTCAATGCCGGTGCAGGGCCGGACATGTTGAGATATCTAGGGTTGCCCGACAGTTCTTGTGGCAGCATAGCCGCTGGCTCTCAGCGGTATGGCTGTTTCTCATCTATTCTCAATGAGCATCGCTCAAAGAATTGTTTTTGTGTTTGACCTATTGCGCTTCCCTATTGTGTTTGTGTGTGACCTATTGTGCTTCCCGATTAGCGAGCGACACGCGCCCATTGGCGGCAATGTCAAGCGTATACGTACGTTTAGGTGTATGTAACACAGAGACCGGCAAAGACTCAAGTAGCCAAAACCGGTAGGCGCTGGCCAGTCGATGACTCATCATCGCCTTCGAAGCGCTATTGATCTTGCTCTGATCTAGCTATATCTGTGCTCTCCTCCGTCTGGTTAGGCCGTCCGAGGCGACCGGATTGCTGACGCGCTCTGGTCGGCGCTGGGCGCGCCCAGTCTGGTTAACTGACGCCGCGAATGGACACATCACGTACCCCGTGGTCGTTAAGGACGACTGCAGTGGCGTCTCGACGTCTCGTCATTGGCAGTCGCAAGCCTGCACAAATTTCGCAATCGTGCAATTCGTCACTCAGATTTCACTCATCATCACCACACAGCTCCTAATCACACAGCTTATGGTCTGTGTATGATTAGCGTTCTTCGAGAACACGTCGTTGACGACGTGTTGTTTCGCTTTCAGTGCGCTGATTATTGTCTAGAATTTGTTTAGAATGTAGAACATTTTTTTAAGAAGGCTGTTTTTAATTCTAGACCAGAATCCTCCGTCCCCTATTGGCTTGGATCTTAACCTGAGGCCCATATCTTTAATGTACCGAGGGCCGGCATGCTAAGATATCTAGGGTTTCTCCAACAGTCCTCGTGGCAGCATAGCCGCTGACTCTCAGCGGTATGTGGTATCATCTATTCTCAATGAGCATCGCTCAAAGAAAATTCGATCACCAGCAGAGATCGAACCGGCGACACCCCGGTAGATGACAGTTATGACTAGCGCCCCGCTAGTCCCCCACTAGACTACGCCGCCACACACGCTGGTTATTTCAGACGCCGCTAAAGACACCAGCGTCAAACGTATCGTCCTTAAATCTACCACACGCTTCAGATTGTCCCAAACTTGCTCTCCCCTGAACAGATGCTGGCGGCGGTGGCGGCGTCGCAAGGCCCTCAATATTGCGTGCGTGGTCTGCTACTATTACCAATGCTGCACTACGACAAAACTGCGATCATCAGCAGTTCAATGACAGCATCTGTATAAAGAATGTACAAACATACAAACCATACTGAATAGAGTAGTTTAGTGAGAAAGCAATGCTCTTGTAGTTGGTACAATGATCTTGCAGTGTACAAATGTGTGCAAGCAATCTTCTTCAAGCAAAATTCTTGCAGTTGGTTCTTGCAGTTGGTCGTGTTCTCCAGTTGAGGAATGGCTACCCGTAAATCTTTTTTAATGTTTCTTTTGTGAGACTTGATTTGTCTGGCAAAATGAGTGCCGTAATGTGGTTGAAAAGATCAACTGCGGCCGACCAAAAGAGAAAAGAACAAATGAATCGTAAGCATAGTTGTCTCAGACAATGTGTGGTGTACAAACATTTATATTTTAAAAATTACCGCTAAATGTTGCATTGTCATCATTAACATGGCCACTATACTCTTTGAATGCGTGATTTGCAGTGATTTAAAAGTTTGGGACGCAACTGTAACCGACTCATTAGCCCCTTCGATGGTCGGTGCAGGTGCGGGCCGAACATGTCATGCTTCCAGCTTAGCTAACAAATGCCGAAAATACTCCAGCGTTGACTGTCCGCACGAATTTTGTCCGTTGACGTTCGAGACCGTGAGAGCTGCAGGCCCCTCCCCTTACGCTCAAGCTGATTTAGCGCGTAGGTAGAAGCCTTGATCTTTCGACAGGAGACTCGAGAGCATCCGAATTCTTGCGTCAGAGGCTGTCGCTCGACATTCAACGAGGAACTGCAGCGTCTGTTCGGGGTACATTGTTGAACTGGGCTTAGACCCTGGGTTAGATAAACCGTGACCACACGTTCGCGCGGAGACAGCTGTCTACTCCAAAGTGCTTACATAGCGAAGCTATATAAATACACATTAATATTGCTCATTTAAATGTTGAAATATCTAAACGTTTGTATAAATTGTAGAAAGTCGTTAATAAACGGACTTTGTCACAATCAGGTAGGAGTGGCGGCTGTTGTTTGCGTCAGCGTTATCACAAGTGAACACAAATATAGCTGGTGTATTTAGCCGGACATCCTGTTAAATAAATAAACATTGTTGCAAGAGCGACTCGCCATTCATAAGCAATGCGTCGAGTACATAAAATATTTGCCTAAATTAAGTACTTCATACTGTTTGATATACGTACGCCGATCGAGTTTTGTATTATATTTTTTAGGATAATGCACGTATCCATGATCACATCATGTGGGTATTTATACTAGATATGAATATATAAATATATAAAAATGGTGCGAGCTAGGCCGGAACATGTAAAAGTTAACCACGACAACAGGTACATCCGATATCTTCCTTTCTTATCCGATACCCCATCCGATACTTTTGTAACAATAGATCTGCGGCCGACGCATCTGGAGCACGAATTCTCGACCGCATAATAGCCGCTAACGTTCCGCCTCTGTTAACGCGGGACTCTATGGAAGTCTGACATGGCTTACTTAATTAATAGGTTACCGAAGTGATCCCGGTAAAATGTGCATATTGTTGAACGTTTTTATTATATGAACGTAATTGTAAATTTTTAATGTAATGAACACTCAACCATAATGGGGTCTAGATACTTGCAAACTTTCATAAACGCAACTATTTTGCTTCCCTTAACTAACTAGTATAGCAGACCACATTTTTTCCGATGATGCAAGAGAAGTGTTATTAGCAACTTTGACAACAGGTTTCCCGGGCTGTTATTTCGTGAACAAAATAATGCACAAAACTAGCCGATGACATTTAATATGTCCTAAAGGTTAATTTATATATATGAATTCACAGATGTATCTTGAAACATATATGGCTATATGAACATGGACACATTTCTTCTTCAGAGAATAACATATATGGGCGTTTGTGTTTACACATATACATTTATGACTTTATCTTAATTGATTACAACTGTGTTTTTTAGTACATTAACAAAGTTAATCTATACAGAAATATATATATGCACATGTGCGTCTATGTGTGCTCATTCTATTCTCTGCTACACGTTTGCACGTCATAAATACTCATATATGTGCTCACATGCACACAATATTCTTACCTCTCATACAAATCCTCCACAAATCTGCGGAGACATCTGCGTGGTCTGGCCAGCATGACGTGCACGGTCCTCTTATTGAATTGGAATTATACAGTGGTAGGGCTATTTAACATCGCTTCAATCCATCCCGTACATAAGAAAGGCAATGGCTCAAAGTGCCAAAGGCGAGTGTTATCCGGCTGTCCGCAAGAAACGATTTTGCAGACGCAGGTGATGTGAAACTTTACTGTCGATCCCGCACCACAGAGGATAGGTGCCGTTAAGACGCTTTCAAGGCCTGGGTGGATGCTCTTGGGTTAAACATTTCCATTCATAACTGTGGAGTTCTGCAACTCCGACATGGACATGCAAGACACTCCAAAAACGTCGTGGTCAGGAGTTGAACAAGCTTTAAGTTGTGAAAGATCTTGAAATTCTCACGAGCAACAAGTTAGGATACTCCAAACATATCGCCAATGTTGTCACAAGGGCCTCTTAACGTTCAAACTGGATATTCCAGTCATTTGCTGTACGCTCTCCAGACCTGGACGTCCAACTGTATATCATATATGTATTTCCACTACTAATATATGCAGTACTAACGTGGTCTCCTGTCTCCGTGTCTTGGTTTTAATGGGGACAAAATTTGCCTGGGAGGAGTGAATTGTAAATTTACGAAATGGGTTCGTGTTGGTCGGTGGCATGCGATAATTTTGCCACACATTTGACATGCTAGAGAAGCTAGATCAGCCGATAAGATGTTCGTGGGAAAGTAAACGACAATACGTCAGACAAACAACATTGTTCCTGTGTTCATGGCACGCAACCGCTGCACCAGCGACCAAGATTATTAATGAATTTCTAAACATATCCATGAGTGCTAGGGTACGCCAAGCACACTCTGTACATCAGTAGATTATAACTACGTATTTATCATATGACATACGTGCATATTTGCACAATATACAGTATTTTTTATGTGTATAGAAGAAGAGAAACTATGTGATGTGTCTGTAAACTCCTTTTAGTTCATAACAATAATTTCTAATTAACTTTGTAAAGGTGATCCGAAGCTGCCTGTGTGATTGGAATAGCCTGTTACCTACGACGCTTCTGAGTAAAATAACGTTTATGAGAACGTGAAATGTTCATCCCTCTTTATATATTTGTCTTATAAGGCAATTCATTATATAACCTAATAGCTAGCCGCTACCTCAAAAGACACAACGTTATGGCGACCAAAGAACAGTCAATCGGCGAGATGAAACCCAATAGAAGTCCCTTACAGCCTATTTTTGAATTTGTTTTAAAACACACTATGAACTTACTCTGATTAACAAATACATAAAACAAACGGTTTTAGCATCTTGTCTTAAAAATGCACTAATATATGTCATATGAGCCTAGTCTAGACTGTCATGTGAGTCTTGGACAAAAAATCTGCCACGTCAAGCGTCTGAGGTATGTGATTTGTTTAAAATAACACCAAAAATGCTGCTGTAGTTTTCCAAATGGAAAACCAAAGACACCACAACACCAACCCCAAAGATAGCAGCGCCAACATAATCAACAACAACAACAACAACGCATGCGAATATCAGCCAGTTTGACTACCTATATCAATCACTCGTTCTGAGCTGGCGTCGTATAGAGCTCGAAAATTTCTGCTACCTGCCTAAGCAGAGCTACGCAACTTTGCGTCTTGCATTCGAACGGTGCCAGCCAAGACTCTTTCTCAACGCCTGCGCGTGCTCACAGCACAGAGGACCGACCCAGGGGCGGCGTAGCCAGGGGCGCACCCAGGGGCGGCAATGACATTTTGTTGTCACGTTGTCGGCCTGATTTGACCACCGCCGCCGCCGCCGCCACCATCATCATCACCATCATCATGAGTATCATTATCATTAGCACCACCACCACCACCACCACGAGCTTCGAGCATTCGATTCGTGTAACAAGCAGTACGCAGAGGTTTGTTTCAAGAAAAAAGAAAAAAGGCCTGGCTGACGGCGCTTACGAGTTTTGGGGCGACGAGCGAACGCGGGTCTTTTTTGGTTGCTGGTCGATGCTACTGCGGGTACTGGTGCTGCTGTTTGTCTGGGTTATGCTGCGATTGTCCGACTACTGATGACGAGTCTCGCCTCTCGGCTCATTTACTCGACGATCGGCTACCGTCACAGCAACGACTGAATGAATGAATGAATGAGTGAACGGATGGTTGAAGTTGGGTACGCAGCTTCGTCGAATACGTAACGATAGTAGATGCATGCAAACAAACGTGCACGTGTATATGTTCGGGTACGACTCGACTTCAACAACAACAACAGCAGCAGCAACAACAATAACAACAACAACGGGAACAATAACAGCAACAACAACGATGATGGCAGTAGTAGCGACAGAAACAATAGCATCATCAACAACAACAACAGCAGCAACAACAACAACAACGGCAGCAACAACAACGACAACAGCAGCAACACAACGACAATAACAACAACAACACCGACAACAACAACAACAACAACAGTAACAGTATACAACGCACGAGGCGTGTATGTCATTGATCTTCTAAGATAGTGGAAAATTTCGCTTACCACCCCCTCCTCCCCAGACACGGTCAAAAGAAAACTTTCTTTGGCTACAAAAAACCACAAAGAAGCGTTCTTTGGCTAAATAGTATGCTATATACTGCCAGCTAGCTGGCACCTCTGTGCAGTAACAACATGTCCGTCTATTACACAATAAAAACGACAAGGTAGAAATGTGTTGTTGAAATTTCAGCAGTTGACAACTAATATAGTGGCTATTAAAGAAAACAACAGAAGGTCACCAATGAGGCGGATCGGGTCGGCGCTTCTTATGGTTTCTGTTAAAAAAAAGTTTTGTGCGACTACTCATTGGATACTCAAAGTACACCTACCGAATGCAGCTAAAGAAAATAGCTCAATGGCAACGCCATGACCTTGCTCTCCTGTATGCGGTCCTAGGACGTCTGAAAACCACTCTAAGTACCGGCCAGTCCTAAATTGGAATTTATGGTTTCCAATTTAAACAAAACGTAAACCAGCTTGGATATTTTGCCTAGAACGAACAAATTAAACTTAAAAGGTTGAAGCACAGATGCTTCAATAAAGAGGTGGTGTGTTCCTATCGTCTACTTTGATTGAACAACTGATGCTGCGTAGTCGTTGCTATATACATGACGCCAAATATTATGAGTAAAAAGAGAAAGCGACGCAGCATATCTGTCTTCCATGAAATGATCTAGCGCAGGGAACCTATCCATACCCTCGGTGCGATAACAAGTTTAGTGGTACAACGTTACGGCGTAGCCTTACCGCTAAGCTGCGGTGCTTTTTAGATGTCTATAGTTGAAGAGATTACCGCGAAGCGTTTGCCTTTCCATGCTCGCATATGCGTCTCTATACACATATCGCCATCGTGTTTACATAGTTTTTTAAATAAATAAACTTTTTTTTGTTGCTCCATCTCCTTGCCCTGGCTCTGTTGTCGGTAGTACTTTAGTTCCCTCTGTTGTTTTTGTTATAGTTGCAGCAGTAAAGTCAAAAGATATCAAACAATTGTGACATGGGCGTATTTATTTCTTCTGATCTTGATTTTAGCCTTCATAAGGTTGTAGAGACAGACATCAGTATGTCTTGTTAATATCATTTCCGCTGCCTTATTCTAACTACCACATGTGTGTACATTTGAGTTTATAAATAACTTGTTGTTCACAAACTCCGATGTTTCTCTCCTGTCTGGGAGACCCATCTGGCTAAAAATAGAAAAATAATTTGAAGTATCCAAGACACGTTCCTGAGGCGCCAGCGGTTTAGGAGTCCTCAAAGCGTGACGGGTGACGTTGTTCCTGGTATAGACTCAATCTTCGAGTAAGGTAACATATCTTTTTTTGAGAGGGAAGTTATGTGTTACGCACGAACGGACACCACCTTTAGACGTAAGCCGAACAGGGTCGGAGTTACCGCATGACTACCGGTGTTACCGACTAAAACTCTAGGTTCTCCGTAGTCTGAGCACCTCCGTAAAGCAGCCTCTCTTAAGCTTTACGTTAAACCTCCATGGTCTTCTGTTAAAAGTGCTATGGGTAAGTAACATATCTGCTCTACGTCAACTTAAAAATGTTATTAGCTAGAACACTTTTTTGACAAACGCTCTAATCATCTAGGAAGACTGCGATCTAGCACTCCGAAGGCCGTGGCTCGTTTCAAGCTCGTGAAGGTTTCTTTTGCTTAGCGCATGCAAATGGGCGCATGCAAATTCAATTTGACACGAAAATCCTGAGCATATTTGTTTGTCTTTAGTCGTTTAGCCTTGCTGCATATATATAAATATATATATATATATATATATATATATCATCAAAATCATCATTTGTCATCGCAAAATCTCTATTGCAAAGATCTGCGAACGATCGCACTGCGGTATGATCCCATACAGTTTTATGGGGTATATATATAATTAAAACAATTAAGAAAAAACATATATATATTTATAGTTTAGACCCGTAGACAGCACTAATATTCGCGACCATGGCAGTCGCAGTTAGCTGTTTGAGGTAATAAAAACACAAAAATTCAAGCAAATGAAGCCACTTATGTGCAATTTTATTTAGAACTTGCTGACGGACTTTATATATATATGATATATACATTATTTTGATGATGATTGAGGACTAACTCAGCTCATACTCAAGCCTACCTAAACCGCAAAATCATGTTTGAGGTGAACACGAACAGCGCTTTAAAAGGGAGCGACTAACGAGAAATGCGATTTGACACTCAAAGCCCTGTTAAACTATTGTCGTTAGTTTTCAAACAAGCACATTTAGGGCAACAGGTGACATTAATGCGACTTTAAATGGTTTCTACGGGAAAATTACCCTTAAAACCTTAAAGCTTATTTCCGCTAACAGCATCTCCCTACTACAATTAGTCGGTCACCACCTGCAGCCGTCAAAGCTGGCCGTTATAGCATAAGAGTCTATATAAATATATATATATATATATATAACTTAATTAGCCGAAACGGCGTAAAATGGGTCGATGTATGGGTGCCTCGTAGGCTGACCGAAAAAAAAACAGCATGATGAGCCACCTGTTGCCGTAACTAGGTTTTGTTACTGCACATCCTGAATACAAAATTACGCGCTAATGGTGTCCGAGGAATATGCTACGAGCTCGATTACAGTATGACGTCAGCAAGAAGTGGAGGGTGTGTCGCATTGTGTGCGGAGTAAAGAAAAAACATCGCGCAGTACATGTACACAGGTTCCTTAACTGATTACCGTTCAACCAGCAAGCAAACGATACTAATATCTACCACTCACTTAACCTAGAATAGCAATGCGTACAGTGTAGGGCGCGAATCTCAGTTTGATGTTTCAAGTAGAAAGTACTAGTGTGATTAAGTGAAGTATTTCATAATTTATATCTTGCGACTTCAGTCTGAGAGCAGTCGTAGAGAAGAGCAGCTCGAAGAAAAGGGCTTGAAAGTATTGGACAAGTGCGGGAATCTGTAGGCGATCCCAGCCAGTCGATCTGAAGCGCTTGCCGCATCCCCTGATAGCCCATAGGACTGTTCTATGTAGTTCTGGGCTATCGGAGAGTGAAGCTTAAGAAGTGCGTTTAGTGGGTATGATTCTCAACGGAGTAACATCCAACCGTTGGGGTCATGTCACACACTACTTGAGATAGAGACGCGTAGCGATTGTGCGTAACATCATGTAATACCTCTCTAGCAAAAAAAAAACCTAGTCTCAATTGTTTACACCCCCTTATAAGTAAAATAAAGATATGCTAACGTAAAAATAAATACGATGATATATAAGGTAAGTCAAAAAGTTCGTCGGCTTTTTTACCCGATTTTAAAGAGCCTTATTTATGCAGACAGCAGTATTTTTATTCAATGATATATTGACCGTTTTGTTCGATAACCTTCGCCCATCGCCTCGGTAGATCCATGATTCCTCTCTCCCAGAACGTCTTGTCCTTCTTGTCGGAATACTGAGTGAGGTGATTTTCTATAGCCTCCAAAGATTTAAATGTTGTGCCATCAAGGGAGTTCTGGAGAGACCTGAACAAGTGATAATCAGATGGTGCGAGGTCGGGACTATAAGCTGGGTGCGGCAGCACATCCCAGTCAAACTCCGCCAATTTTTGCCGGGTGGCCAAACTTTTGTGTGGTGTCGCCTTATCATGTTGAAAAGTGACGCCCCACCTGTTTGACAATTCCGGGCGCTTCGTTGCTACTGCAGCCTTCAAATCTTCGAGTTGTCTGCAGTAGACGACGGATTTGATCGTCTGACCCATTGGAAGCAGCTCAAAATACAGGACGCCCTTACAGTCCCAGGGTTTAGGGATAGATGTGGCCTGAGAACCTCTGGGGACCCAACTTCTTTTCTGTGTTACGTTTCTGTAGAGTATCCATTTTTCATCGCCGGTTATCAATCTCCTCAGAAATGGCTCATTCGAGTTCTTCCGGAGGAGTGCGTGACAGGTATCGACTCGCCCTTCAAGCCGCCTATCATTGAGGTCGTGTGGTAGCCAGATATTCCGCTTGCACGAGAAACCTGCATAATGGAGGCGATTCTAAACGGTTCCGTGGGAGACTCCCGTTACATTTTCAATTTCTTTTATGGTCAAACCTGGGTTCGAAGTAACCAGGCTTATGACTTCGTCGGTCTCCACAACATTGGGTCGTCCTGACCTCGGTTCATCTTCGAGATTGAAGTTTCCAGCTTTAAAACGGGCGAATCGCTTTTCGACTGTGGATTTGTGTACTGCGTTTTCGCCGTAGACTGCACATATCCTCCGGGTTGTTTGCGCTGCACTTATGTCTTCACGGTAGGAGAACAGCACAATGTGTCGAAAATGCGTATGTTTGTCCTCCATTGCAAACAGCTGCCAATTCCGCAAACGAAACGGTAAAGTTGGAACCGGTATACCGTCGCGCCGCTACAGGTCTGCTCCTGAATGTAAACACCCAGCCGCACTCTCAGGCGGCCCTGCTGCAGAGCGCGGGAATTTCAAAAATGTGGTCCAGAAAGCCGACAAACTTTTTGACTTACCTAATATATATATATATATTTTTTTTTAAGCATGAAAAATAACAGGCGCCTTGAGTTGGCTAAAATAATGAATAATATTACAGCTCTTATCACGTGCAACTGTAGGGTGACTGTTGTTGCAGTTGTTTTATTTTCTTTGCATAAATGGTTGTTTTTTTTTCATTATTATTTCGGCGTTTTTGGAATTTTAGGCGCTGCTATTAAAGTCAAACTGTCCATCATGCTCCCACCGTGAGTAGTAGTTGACTTTGGAAAACGTCTTTTTTCGTTGACCTACATCGACGACAAAAATGGGTTTTAGGTTAGCCTGAAATCCGGCATACACTCTGGGCCGGAACTAGCGTAGCTCTAATATTATTAATCCATTACTGCTACCTAAAACGATTTAGAGCAAGTCGCAATTTCTGTAGCGGATCCGCCATATTCGACGCAATTTACATTCCTGTGTTTGACCAAACAGTCGGGTAGAGACTTTCTCATTTGGGGAAAGAAGAAAAATATTTATTTTTCCTATATAGATAAATATAATAGAGATATATATCATTTCTTTCTCCTCATTTCTCATTGGGACCGACTCGTCGTCTCTTGTCAATTTAAGTTTATTTTCCCGCGCATTTGTTTGACCACTTTTGGTTTGGTATTCGTGGTTCGCACGTACGATAAAAAAAAACAAGTTTTTTCTTTATTCCACATTTATTCCACACTAAATGACATACGTACACATCTGCTTCTTCGACACGTACGCATTCGGGCACGTAGAAACCATAGTCCTGCACCTATTATCGTAGAGACAATAAGTGATGATTAAAACGCAATTTTGTTCATCATAAACAAGAGTGTGATAACATTCATAGCGTGTACACAAATTAATTTGATTGCACAAATTTGCTTCGACACAATTTTAATTCTTATTCGTTCAATTGTTTTACAAGTCTCCACGGATACAGGCGCGACACTTTGGCATTAGTAGTCTGGGTTGAAGGTTTAATGACGAACCCTGCCCGACTCGACATTGCTTGTACCTCAAACATTACAACAAATAGATCCTCGTTCTCAATCAGGCGGCGCAGCTGTCTTATGTCAGCTTCTTTATACAGCGCGTTCACGGATTTAAGCTAGAAGGTGTGCCTTTCTATTCGACACCGCTCCTTAACATGTTTTGAAAGACAAAACTGCATATAGTGCATAACAGAGGGACTACCTGCAGTCAAACTCTGTTTATTTTTGATTCCTGCAGTAACTCCATGTTTCGTCGTAAGTTACCTAATTATCACAAAAGAACTGGAGTTGACGGTTGCAGGAAAATTGTTAAATGCGTGTGCAATTTGCAAAACGCTCCAAGTTTTAGCATCCTTCAGCGTGTGAAGAATTTTCATCGATCAACTCAGAGGTGACTCTAAGCCTGTTCAACGCTTTGACAGCGGTTACATGATCTAGAGGTCTTACACGACATTCACCGAATCCTTGAGGTCAAATAAGGCGTGCCGTGAGCCGAGCTTGAAGTGTTCTGTTGTGGGCAATGGGCTGAGAACTCACCACGCGTGGCATTTATTTGACCAGGCCGCGTGACGCTCTTCATCAATACTCCGAAGCTCAGCGCCATACTGCGCTGCCTGATTTCGGTATTGATGGCAAATAATGGAAAATCAAACGGTTCTGCTAGGTTCCTTCGTGGTGCTTCTTGGATCTTACTGTATTTTTGAGCGTAAAAGTTGTCTCAATCAGAAATAAGATTCGTTGCACATTACGCTGATGACACGAATGTAATAACTCCAATAAGTACTAGCGATTCCATCGTTAACAACCACAGGTAGGAAGTAGAACAAAATACCAAGAGTTTGCGAACTTGTGACTGTGTAAGCAACTCGATGCAAAGTACGCGTTTTTCCTTGTATTTAACATGAAGTCAACTGAACTCTGTCTGATACAGTCATGTCCGCAGTTATTTTTTCGACAACAACAAAAACCGAGCAAGATGGCTTAGTGGCAAAGCTTTTGCCTTGCATTCGGGGGGCTGGGTTCGAAACCCAGACCGACCACTCTTAAATTGGTTTGCATGGTTTCCAATTTAGACAAGGTAAATGCCGGAGTAGATTAAAAATCAGTTATGACGTGAGATAAACCGTACACGGGCATTAACCTTACAAAAAAAATAAAAAATGAAAAAACAACAATTGTGCAAATAACTAATCAAGTCGCATCGTCTCGCAACGCCTGTATAATCGTCAAAGAAAGCTTTTTTCGTACTGCCGCAGCAAAACGAAATACCTGACCGCTTTCAGAGGCGGAGGGTAGATTAATCGATTATGATACGCAAATCTTATATAATATGCTTCGTTATCGCCTGCCCTCAAATGTATTTGAATCGCTTTTAATTTTAGGTTATGTGCAGGAAGTCTTTGCCAAAACGTGGCACAGCACAGATAGAGTGCAGGCACCGAAGCAGTCACTGAGACTGAGTAGGTAGCCATTATAATATAGCGTGTAGTCGTTGCTTCGTTTAGTTGCCAGGTGCGCATTATCAACATCAACAATCATACAAGATTCCTCTCGTGAAGGAATTTTGTTTACAACGATTGATATCCTGTTTCATGCATTGGCGCCAGCTGACGCAAGGTGATCTTTGGTCGAGCCGAGTAATTAACGCCATATACCCGTTAACGCGGCCACTCCTGGTCAGAGGTTTTGAAGATATGCATTCCATTTAAATGTTTACGTTGATTTTTTTGTTAATAACAAAATGTATACTTAGAATTGTCACGTTTTACCTACAGTACCGTTTTTGCGAGACCGATATATATATATATATATATATATATAACAAAACAGAGTGATGTATATACGCGCGATCAAGCAAAATATTGTACCCCTTCTCTCTCTCTCTCTATATATATATATATATATATATATATATTTATATATATTTATAAATAATATTTTTCAATAACAAAAACAAGCACATAAAATGTGTATGTGATTGTCCGCATCACGGGCGCAAAAGTCGCCGGTGCTACTAAGCAACCACCGAGCAAGCGACACATAACTGCGCTGTTGTGCGAATTTGTTTTTAACGAGCGGGTGGATAAGCGTTTACGCAAGCAGTAGCGAGGGGAGCAGCGCTTTCGAATGGCCTCTCTGGCCTCTCTTCTGTCTAATTGCTGTCTTGTCGCCAGCCTGTCTGGTCGAACGCCCAGATGTCAGCCGCTTGTTTCGAGTCTGTCTATGAGCTAAGGCTGATTGATATAGTTTAGCTATTCTTCTATTGTTTCTGCAGTAATCTGCTTGTTCATATTCGCCTTCTTTAGTTTGCTCCTTCCTCTTCTCACGGTTACGTCAACTCGCCCGGCCGGGTGATCAAGTCTCGAACGGCGGTCAGAACGACAGTCGCAGAAAGTTGACAAGAATGACGACAAAACTAGCGGCAAACCTATATATATATATATACATAAATATATATATATATATATATATATATATATATATAGTGTGGACCGAGTTAACCCGTCAGCAAATATAGTTAACTACGTTGTACGTTACACTTGTACTGACACTGTTCGTATATCACTCATGCGTCAGCTGCCGGCTCCGTCCGAGACTGGGCCAGTTTGCCAGCGACCCTATGATTGCCGCTGTGTTGTCTCACTGGATCAAAATTGAGAAACACGGCTCCGCCTAAGAAACTCGCTTTGATGTTTTTGCCGCTTCGTACTCAGTTTAGCGCAGACTCGATTTAGCGATCGTTTCGTCACGAGGCTTCCGCGTTCTAGCGTTTCAAAAGCGAACGGTATAAGGTTGTACGCGTACTCAACATTGAGAACATACTACACTTCCTCGTTTCAGCCTCCTCTGCGTACGTACCCCTTGATGTGCACTGAGTCGGATCGTACACGATGCGAGTGAGTCCGACATAGTTGCATCCCTTACCAGGGCCTTCCCGAAGAACAACAGCAACTCTCATAGTAATTGCAATGCAGTACACAGCGACGCCACCGGCACCCGCTGCAGCCAGGCCTCCGCACCCCTAGTTGATACAGCTCTCAGACGGGCTGTTGCAGCAAATGCATCGTGAGCCGAGTGGGGTAAACCGTCTAACTGCTTCTGAGACTAAAGTGTTTTTATCTTTTCTAGACCGGCTGCATATATATATATATATATATATATATAGAGAGAGAGAGAGAAGGCTAGAAAAAAAGAGAGCGAACGTGGAAACAACTGCGTCAGTTCAGGGTCATCGGGTTATGCGGTCGGGCGTCGTGGCGTTGATGTCTACGCGAGACTTTGAGAGGCCTTAAGCAGTAACTCTGAGCGAGGCTTGGCTGCTACTTGTAGGTACAGACCTAGGTGGCTAGGTGAGATGCTGCTATGCTGCTCTTCGCATACGCGGACAAACAAAACAAATCAGTTCCTCGGACAGCGATGCATGAAAGTGGCGTGGCACTTTTTTTCTCTCCTCCTTGGTAGGATAACAACAGAACGACGACGGCGGCGACCATGATGACAGAGAACAAAAGCAACAACATCAACAGCAACAACAACAAAAGCAGCAACAACAAGAACAACAACAACGGTAACAAATGAGCGTAACAACAGCGACAACAACAACAACGACAACACACAGTAATCGGAGCAACGGCAACAACAATGCTAGAGGCCCTTAGAAAAAGTAGGCTTATTGTGCGTGTCCCTCTTCAACGCTGACGTCTCGTCTCACTTCACGCTGATGCTCTCAGTGTTTACAACAACGAGACGACGGCTGCTGCTGCTGCCGCAGCTAAAACGAAAACTCAAAACCCTTTCTGGTTGTGCACGCACGCGCCGAGGCAAACAAATCTCGAGGTAAGCAGGCTACGACGGCCCACATTTCTTGTTACAACATTTCTTGTTGGCGTCGTCTTCGTTGTGGAATTGTTCCCTGGCTCAGAATGGAAATCTACCTCGCAGATTGGTCCTCGAACTGCCGTTCAGCAAAGCCCCGCGTGACCGACCATGTTACGGCAACTCGCTCGACAACAACCACGACAGTACTGCAGTACTTTCGAATGGCTTTAGCTGCAGCCATCGGCTGCTGGCCGGCTGCTACGGCGTAGCAATGCACACAATTTGACTACAACTTTTTAAAAGGACTACCCAGTGTATATATATACTTAAGCTTTTTTGGGCTGACCCTCAGCCAACATTTAACGTCCACAGGTTTGCTTTCGCATTGCTTCGTAATACGGACAACCCCATAAATACAAATGTGCAACGGTGGGGCTCGAACCCGTGCAGCACCTATGTGTCTCCTCCGGTCGCGAGGCGCGCGCGAATGCACTACGCCATCGGGCTCGATATATACTATATGTACTTGGTAGTCCGTCTTAGTTACTTGGCAACATCGTAAGGCAGCACTACCACTTTGGTACGAAAATAATGGGTATTACATTTGCTATTGCAAGTGTAGTCTTTTGGGGGTACACATTTGGTCGCAATGACAACATTTTACGATTCTAAACGTAAAAGTTTTAACGTAAGACATTCATAAATTCCATTTATTCACACATTTAGTGTCGATAATACCTAAGTACAAAGATTTGGCTCGGCGTCAGGAGCTCACAAATGCAGTTACAAGAATTGTGTCAAATATAGATTATAGACATATACAAAGTTATGATGACATTAAACTGATTTAGAGACCCAATGTTACTACAAACAAGACCGTGATATCTAGAGCATTCGGCATGAAAATATTTACATCTGCAGTCAACATCGGGGTCGTGGAAGCCTTCTGCACTGCATAGGTGGTAACCGTGTACCGAAAAACGCACTATCACATGGCGATAGGG
Organism: Dermanyssus gallinae; assembly: GCA_003439945.1. Lineage (NCBI taxonomy): Eukaryota > Metazoa > Arthropoda > Arachnida > Mesostigmata > Dermanyssidae > Dermanyssus > Dermanyssus gallinae. Next base: position 462,389 of record QVRM01000121.1, on the reverse strand, counting down.
TCGGTCGGGCCCTTTTCACGCGTCGTCCGTCATTGCAGGTGTTATTACAATTACAATTATGTTTATTTCACTCAGATACATTTCAAATGTATCTTCATGAAGCTCCATCTTCGTCACGCTTCCGACGAGAGAAGTAGTGCAACGATTGCAGGTGTTATGAAGATATCAGGATCAACGTAAGACATAACAACATATCGACATTTATTGTAATTTAGATTATGGAGATTTTTCGGCCGCATGCGAACACGCCGGTATAATTGGTTTCTTCGTGCGTTGACTGGTTCTCCCGTAAACGTAGAATTTGCACAACTATGTAAAGGAAAAAAATGGAAAATGAGGACGCTTATAAATTGCATCCTAACTCCTAAACAAGACGTTTCCGCCCCCTCCTTCCATTGAGAAAAATTGGTCGTATGCGGTTTCGAAATCTTTGACACATCCTTACGGAGCGCTCACAAGTCGTGTTCGAAAAGCGCGGTTGGCGAACCTTTCTGAAAAGCCACTTCTATTGGTAACAAGACCAGAACCCTACGTGCAGGGTTATGGCTGCAGGCCCTGCCCTCTGCACAACTTCGTACGCTGCTGGATGACGAAACGGTCACGACAGCATCCGGATTACCTTTAGGAGCAAACCTAGTCTATCCCCGTATTTGTATGTGTAGGGATAGCGTTTCTGCGCAAGCCCTTCTCGGATTGTTCTGTCTACTAAGCCCAGGCTACCACGCACGCATTCCGCTCTTAGAGGGCTTCAATCGAACCTTGAGAGAGAGACGCCCACACCTCCGATATTGAAGGGGGCTCTGAGGGGTTTTAAAATATCGCACACTTCATGACAAATACAAGCGCGGCGAGCTAAAGGCCACGCTAACGCATTATGAATGATGCCAACATTGGCTATTTGAAGTGCATAGGTAGTTATGCCATTTCGTAGGCCCATTCAATCTTGCCGCAAAATACGCCAAAAGCCTCTCTTCTTAATGACTTGCTCACAATACAGACGTCAATTCGTCGTTGATAGTCCTTTACGTTCGCCAGTACAATCTTCGTGCAACTATAGTGCAGTGCCGAGACAGACGCTTTATAAACTTGTCTTGCGTCATCTTGATATCTTATGTCGGCGTCTCATTTTGACAAATTGGCAGCTACTATCACTATTTTGTTTAACTGGATCTTGCCAACAAAAATATGATTGATGCTATCATTATGTTTTGTATATATGTTGCTAAATAATTTGTTTATATGCATGGGCTAGTTTATCATTCGCTTGACATGTCTACCTAACTGCACATGTCACTCTGTTATATCAGATGCGCTTAGGGTGGCAGAATGCGGCGGACATGTTGAGAGATCTAGGATTTTCCCCAAAAGTCACTTTGTGGTAGGTAGCATGGTCGTTAACTCTCAGCGAGATGGTTTATGATTTATTCTCGGTGAGCATCGCCGCTCATAGAAGATTCGATGATCAACATCAGGGATCGAACCGGCGACACTCCGGTAAATGACACGTCCACGACTAGCGCCCTAGACAATGCAGCCGCATATTTTCTGCCATATGGCAAGTAAAGCAGCGAAGCTACAGAAATAACGCTTTTGGATGGCCGCCACGCTGGCCAATTGCTGTGTTCAAACTAGTGTCATCAAACACGTTTTAAAAGCTGCTGCTTAGGTCGCCGCATCGTCGTGAGCTGCTCTCGTTTCGTAAACTCGCGCGCTCCTCGAAAACAGTTTGCGTCTCTCCTCGACCCTTTCGCTTGCGCCACGGTGTTTACCGGGCGCCACAATGGCATCGAGCGGAAATTTTCCGCGGATTGTAGGATTATTGCCTTAGGTCATGTTAAGCGTACAAGTTAAGCCAAGTCTTGGTCGACCTAGAAAAGCGGCAACACCACCAACGAAAACGATAGGACGATTGGGACACTAGAGAAAGTATGTATTTTACTATTTATACGTACCCTTTCGGTATATATATATATATATATATATGGGCGATAACCTTTTCTGCAAAATTACCTGAATAGTTATAATTGTTTGAATTTATGTAATAATGGAAATTTCAAGCTCAATGAAGAGTTATTGAACTTAAATAAATTTGCCGTCCGGAGAAGACGGTCCCATAAAAAAAATATATATATATATTCATTTCAGTGTATTTTGTATGCGTCCCACGGGTTCCTAATGGGCAACGAATGATGTCGATTTTTTGTTTAAGATTATATACAGCAATCTACCTGTGACAAAACATAATTATTATCAAAAATATTGGTAATAATAGTTATGATAATACGAGCACCTGCTACACAAAAGAATAGTAGCAATAATAATATTAGTAGCTTTCGTACAAATTAGCTGAAAACACTGCCACAAGTTGAGATGAACAACTCACTGCGCAGTTTGAGGGATTTGAATTGTAACGTAGTAATGTAAAGCCAAGCGATTGCTGTGGACGCGTTTTTGCAGGCCACTTTGCATTGACCAGCGGCTATTGACACGAAGTGCCCCTTCTAATGACGCGTGGAGTAATTATTTGCCGGAACGGCGCAGAAATGTTAAGCACACAGCGGTTCGAGTAAAGCAAACAAATTAGATTCTTATAGTTCCGATACAGTGCAGCCGTATATAAATCTTGCGTATCGCTTTCTGAGAAGGACATAAAATACGAAAGGCCAGTTGTTATTTGTACATGAATTGCGTTGCATCTTCATTATAACTGGTTTGCTTTTTGCGCTTTGCAAAGTAAAAAGAGGTTTCAAAAGACATTTATAAGTATATAAATTCAATTATGTTTATTTTACTCAAATTGTGTATTATACACAGTTTATAAGGGTTTCTTCATAATGTTTTACTTTCACGTCTCTGGCAGGGGAAGTGCTGTGTGTTCCACTGCATGGTACGTGGCACACCTCTGCAGACAGAACCCTGATGTATACGTAGCCACTGTCGCATGCAGGACCAGACCAAAGGAGCAAGGCATTGAAAACGTCCAAACCACCGACCTCCCGTCTGTTCTGTTCGACTTTAGCTTTCCATTCCGAAATAAAACATTCCTAAGGTACCGTACGCGGCATCTTCAGCCTAAGTCGGATTGTTTCTGTAGCTGGTGGACAGCCTCACGCGAGATACACAAAGCGGCTTCTTGGAGATAGACAAGCATAGCACTCGCTTCATATATAATGAAAAACACTCCTCAAGCTAGTTAAAATCGACACTCTCTCTAGACCTTCATCAGACCTGGAACAACCTTAAGCCTAAAGAGTCGCAGTTTATAATTAGATTACAAATATAATTTAATTTCTAATGAAACACAATATCTGTGAGACGTTGACCTTTGTAGTTTTCGAAACCTGTATGCGGCTCGCTTTAATGTTGGTCTTTAGTTCGCTGATGGCTGTGTGATTATTATCGTATATTTTACTCTTCAAGAGGTTCCACAGAAGTAGCCTAACTGCATAGAATCGCAAGATCTTGAAGGCCAGTGAATTTACCCATTGAGCGAAGAGGGTGGAGGAATTGACCTTGAAATAACCCTGGGACACTTCATTCTCAAAAATGCAATTGTCGCGTCGCCGATTCCGCCCGAATTCGGCCAAAGACAATTAGGGATATGAATATGCTGCGATAACGTAATTTACCGTGAAGTGAAATAATAAGATAAATTGATTTTTTTGAACCAAGGGCCGCACTAGACTGTAACTGATGGCACCCATAACGGCACTTTATACCCACTTGCTTTATACCCAGTTTTTTTATACCCACTTTCATTTAGGCATAAACGCATTTTCTCGAGATAGATAATTTTCTTTCCAATTCGGAAGCCCAATTGGCAAAGTTTAGCCGCTCCTGGATTGTCTCTTGTTGTAGGCTTGTGCTTCTGCATTAGCTGAATATTATATGGATACACAGCTAGATCCAGGCTAGTGCGCTAGGTTGAGGTGCGTGAAAGACCCAATTGTTGGGCACAAGTGGCACAAAGAACTTGCCAGCATACCCGTGCAGAGTTACCCCTTTCATGATACATCTTTATAATTTCTACGCGTTGAGTAACGCTTCATCTTGGAACACTCGGACTCTCTATGTATATTTATAAAAATATTGGCAACCGTTTTATTTAAGGTTAACTGAAGTTTTCAGCTAATTCAATACATTTTATAGGTATTTGCTTATATTGCCAAAATTGCATATTGCATATTGTATGTATAGGTACGCTTTGTACCGTGTGTACGTAAATACTAAGTTTAACCTAATCCTACAAATTCCAAGGGCCGTTATTTTGCGTTGGGGCTCAAATCGCAACAATCGTCTATATTGGATTTTGTAGTGTACGCGAAATTAAAAATTAGCAACGTAAACATTTGGAATTATTCCTACATTATGTATAATGTTTCAGTCGTAGATCCACTCTGGGCAAACCCAAGGGCTCTAAATCCTAAGTTTTATCATCTTCGTTCACATGTGAACTAATAGTCTTCACTTCAGTTGGTAAACGGAACAGTAATTCTGCAACAAAGAAACTCTCAAATATAAGGCTGCATTGTCCTCAGTAGAAGTGGTGGGTGCAGTGATATCAGCTTGAGGTATGCATGCTTGCAAGTAGCCACTAACATGCACAACACGTCAAGACGCACACCACGGCGTATTTTGCTAACTTAGTTATTAATTCTCTCAGCTTTTTTAGAATATATATATATATATATATATATATATATATATATATGTATATGCGTTGAGCAGAGTAAACTGCTTCACTGTAAAGCTCTTAAATAAATACATACAAATGTGTGCCTGTTTGTCGTCTTGCCATGTATCATTTGTAACTAGCTATCCCCGGCCATAAAGGCCACCGTAGATGAAGTAGGCCAGCGGCCTTACGTGTTCAGGACATTACATTTATAAGACCCCGTTGGCCTACATCTATGAATAAGACATACTGGCCTTGAGCAGTTCGCGCTATGTTCCAGCAGGCTATGCAGGAAACGCTAAAATAGCTGAGACCATTTGGCCTGTATTGCACGATGATGTATCGACCTGATGTACGCGGAGGACGCGAACTAGGTTACTAGAACTGACCGATTCGATCGGGCCTGCTTACCGCGTTTCTCGTTACTGGAGCAAGCTTGGTGTGGAGCACAGATTCGTGTCTATAGTGCAGTAGCTAACCATCAGTTAATGGATTCGCGCATCATTTCGGACGACAAATGTTTCTCTACAGTGGCGACAGCGTTCTCAGGTGGGGTGCTTTTCGGCACAACTCTAAGATCTAAGACAATATATTAGGAAGGACGGAACGTAGAAATGTTGATACACCAAAATCGATTTGGTGTATTGTCGTATCTGTTTGTACAGACGGTTGACGTTCAAGAGCGTGTTAGCTGGGGGGCGTGCCTGGTGTAAATACTTACATTCAGTCTTTGAGTTAAAGTCGTACCCCTTTTGTTACAATTGTCGGCCATCGCGTTGTTTTCGCCACCTTTTCCAATAGTTTGCTTAAAGTTTACACGTTCTTATTGATCTTTGCACTCGCTTATCTATGGCTTCCTGTATTGCTATATTTTTTTGTTACACTCATGGTCGTGTTATTATATTGTAACTACGCCCAAATATTCAGGACTATCGCATTACGGTATGAGCGTTTGCTGTATGGTAACTTGCAAGAACTGATTGTCTACTTCGTGACCACATATGTTCACATGCCAACAAAAAGTTACAAAATTTAGTCATGCTTATGGATTCCTTGAAATATCAAATTTGACAAAGCATATCAATACAATACAATACAAACACTTCTTTTTGGGAGCAAATATTTTCTTCTCAGCAATGAAGCGGTACTAGAACGCGCTGTTATAGCCGTCAAATAGCTTTGCCTGCAATTGATTGCTGCAGAAACGAAGATCTTAAACGAAGGGTTTGACACAACACTTAACACCAAGACCCTAAAGCAGAGTCTAGAGCAAGAAAATTATTCTACTAAAAAAAAGCCTGAGATCGAAATATAGCGGTTCCGGAAGCCTTCCGGAAGCCTCTGTTATAATACTCATCGTGCTCAAGAAGGAGGATCGCAGATAAGTCGCAAGCTAGCGGGCTCATTATGCAGCATTGCTTGGCAAATCATGGAGAAACTAGTTGTTGAGTAGGCGGCTTTACCGTCAGTCAGCTACTCGAGGTTATACAGGGCTGGGACTTATTGTAGCACTCGTTCGTGACGACGATATTCACTATTTGTGTGTAAGCGGCTCTGGGTTATTTGATACGGTAGATCATCGTCTGCTCCTCAAAAAAACGCTGGCCTCGAGAGTCAGGCCCGGCTGGCATTGATGACTCGATGACCAGTGCAGCTCGTATCTGGATGGATGTGTCAATTTGTCATAAAACCGTGTCCAATCCACAGCGTACCAGTAAACTGCCCGCCACTATAAATTAAAGGTGCGACTAGTTGGGTTAGGTTTCAGAAGATGACGAACGCAACACTTGCTAATTTCCTGAGTACTACTTTTAGACAACACAGATGGCAAGCAGAATGACTCTTGTATAACTCGGTATACCAAGAAAACAAGGACAACATCTCTCATTTATTCACTTTAGATTTTTTCAGGACAACATCTCTCATTTATTCACTTTAGATTTTTCAAGGACAACATCTCTCAATTATTCACTTTAGATTTTTCAAGGACAACATCTCTCATTTATTCACTTTAGATTTTTCAAGGACAACATCTCTTATTTATTCCCTTTAGATCACATATAGATTCACGGTTTACATATTTTATATCAAAGTATATTGCGTCCTCAAAAGCTGTGTAAATCCTTTGATGACCCAGGACTGGGCTATGTTTATAGGCGCTCGAATTACGCTCCATTGCTTTTATTTTGACCAGAAGAGCCTATTTGACAGAATAGGTCACTCCCTTCTGCTCCGCATATTGGAACATCTAGGTATCTACACATGTAGTGCAATGGGCAAAGGCATTTTTGAGCAACCGTCACTTTCGAGTCAAGGTTGGTCACAAGTTAAGTCGACAATACCCTGCATTATCTGGTGTGCCTCAAGAGGGATGTTTATCCTCCCTTCTGTACACGATTCTTGTTTGGGGCATAATGAAGTACCTGCCAACTGTTGTCAAATATCTTGATTATGCAGATGACTTAACTCTTGATCATCCTGTTTGCTCTAGTGACTCCCATGCTGTTCTGCAGTTAACTGTCAATTCTCTCACCCTCCAAATGCGTTGTACTGAAACAACCAGATTCTCTCACCCTCCAAATGCGTTGTACTGAAACAACCAGATTCTCTCACCCTCCAAATGCGTTGTACTGTAACATGGTGCACTTGACTTTAACTATAAAATTTACCGACACACTCTTATATACGAGACCTAGGCATATATTTAATGCCTGATCTTAATTTTAGCCTTCACATTACTAAGGTTGTGGAGACATCATTGCGTATCGTAAATACTATCTTCCGCTGTTTCATTTTAACGACTCCTCATGTGTACATCCGCCTTTACAAATCGTTTGTTTTTCCCAAACTTACGTAATTCTCTTATCTGTCTAAATACAGAAAGTTAGTGGAAGGCGTCCAAGACACGTTCTTGAGACGCCTGCGGTGTAGGTGTCCCCGAAGCGTGTTAGATGACGTTGTTCCTAGCTATGACTCACTTTTCATGAAAGGCAACATATCTGCTCTAGGTCGATTACGCAAATGTGAATTGCTAGATCACTTTTTTGATGTACGCTCCAATAACCTAAAGAGTCAACGATCAATCACTACAAAAGCCGTGGCTTGCGGTGAGTTCGTGAACGTATTGTTTGCTTGGCGGATGGCCAAATGTTGCACATGCAAATTCAAATAGCAATCGCCTATTTGGCGATAAGTTTCGTTTTTTTCGCACAGATATACGTATATTGTATATATATATATATATATATATATATATATATATATATATAACAGTGCATGTGTGACTATATTCATTGTACCACACACCCTTGTATGTGACAATAAAAGTGATTTTATATTTTGTTATATTAATTCACCTAGCATACCATTTTGCATCATAGCCATACGCTTTATCACGGCTTATTTAACGAGCTTGTCTTTCGAGCCGGTTGTTCAAATCTATCAGTCTCAGTCTTTATGCGACTCCCCTCAGGCAATGCTTAATCAAACTCAACTAAGCAATAAAGAGCAACAAACCCAAGCTTAGCCAAATTTGAGCTCACGCTATTCGACTGTAGTTCGTAGTTACCAAGGCAAAGCTCCTCTATCTTAGGATGGCGCCCTTGCGGGCCAAACCACCGTCACAGCACGACCCAATTAGTGAATTCAATCAATACGAGGAGGTGGTACGTCGAGCTTCTCAAAAGCCGCATCTTCATAGATACATAGGTATATGCGAAAGTATGCTGAACGCGTTTGAGTAGAATGCTATCATTTAATTAAATGCATTAGTTCTAATACGACATTGGTGTTGATATTACTATTAAAATAATGCTTTTTTGTTGACAAAACATTAAACTTAAATTTGATGGTCATACTTATATTAGCAGTTAAAATAATGACGTTCAAACTCGTATACTATTTTAGTTTATATGCTAGAACTCTTATAAACTACGGCATGAGTAGAACTGCGAACAAGTTGTTTTAGAATTGACCGAAAACTATGTTGTCTACCTTAATGGTAGCGTATGTTTCACCCTAAATTGTACTACCCTAATGATTAATTCTGTGTTGTTTCCTTTGAGTTATCGTCGCTCAAGTCTCTGTTAAGTAGTTAAGACCTTACTTGATTATAGGCTAAAGTTTTTCTCCTAGAAGCTATTTTGTCGTATGATAGCAGAGTTTGAACCCCACCGTTGCACATTTGTATTTATTGGAATCCATCTATGAAGCAGTGCGAAAAGCAGTTTCGTAGACGTTACATCTTGGCAGAAACCCAGCCCTGCCGCCTTTTACAAAAATGTCTAACATAAAAACGCTTCTGGTCAGACCTTTCAGCTACTGCAGCATACAATCGGTGTAATACAGCACGGTGTAAATTGGACTGCTGCTGCTGCTGCGAGGGCAACTATTCGACTTCCGAAGACGGCAAACAAGTAAACGGTAAATCATACCTTGTTGCCACCTAAAAAATAAACGTTCCTCTACGACGCCGGAACGAGCAAGAAAAGCTGTCGTTGGATAGCAAAAGAGACAACAGGCTGTGTACTGTGAATAGAACAAAACGCACCCACGTGATTGCAATACGCGACGCCATTCTAGGCGTTTGCCCAAGGCTTTGAAGCGCATGCGAACCTTCACTCTATTCGACCCAGGAGCTTGCACGTCAGGCGGAATTCCTCGTTGGTTCGATGTAATAGAGCGGAACGAATTTTGAGCAGCCTTGAACACCCTGTCGCCCGCGGGGACGCCACTGGGACCCCACGGGGACTATCAACTTTGTCGACACAAGAATTTTCTGGCGTCACTGCTTCGCCACCTCTCCCTTACACCAGTTCCGAGTTTTGAGAAGATTTCAGCGGTCAAGGTCGGCGAGTCAGGGAGACTGGGGCGGGGGTGACAGGAGCACGTGGGTGATCCAACGCCATTACTGCTGCCACAGAACTGGACCCCTATTTTAAGGGTCATTAGCCTTTCCGTGACTCCCACTCTGCGAGCGTTAAATATGTATATATATATATATATATATATATATATATGCATGACAACTTGAAATCTACATGTATGACAGTTTGCAATCAACTTGTGTGACAGGTTACACGTGCCACGCCGGCCAACACGCTTGTCTCGTTCGTTCACCTTGCCTGCTTCATATAGATATTCGGCCATCTTTGTTGTCCAATATTGATGCCACTGACACACCTTGTGACATACTTGTATTGTAATACTCTATTGTTATTTATTATCATTATTTTTGTTTTGTTCTTGTCCTCGTCCTCTCATATCATTTCTGCATTGTCTCTTCATAATGATTACTAGGATTTCTAGTAATTTGTCTAAACGCTACTTGCCTTAATCCGATAGACAGCAATAGCTTAATAACTGGTGCAATGTCCCTCCATACTGCTCTGACAATTGTATCATCATGAGCTCAAAAATCATGTTTACTGTCTTTTTCAACATCTTTCAATGCATCCACTATACGGGCGTCTCATTTTACTGACTGACTCGTAAGCGCTCTTGTATTATCAAATTGATTAATGTTTATCTGGCAAGACTGCTGGTGACCACGGCAAATAGAAGGCTAGCCACTAACACTAACAATTGACCACTTTTAGAAATGACGACGACTCTGTTTCTATTCATAGTATAAGAAGAGTGCTGTTTTTAGTTTCCCTTGAGCAATTGACACCTAGGGTTTCTCGAATTTCTCGTTCTAGTGGCCCGTCACTCTTTTCTCTTCGTTCGCCTCCACCAAAGAGAAGCATTCATCCTAATATATATATATATATATATATATATATATATATATATATATATATATATATATATATATATATATTTGAGCAGAAATAGCAACAATAAAGCACGGTTTCACGTTCTTCTCCGTTATATGGTCAGAACTTTCCAGGTATCTACCTGTAAGGTGTTAGAAACTCGGTTCAAACGAATAAAAATCGAGCTCGCACCTGGGCCAACCAGCAGCAAAATGCTCTAGTGAAGCTAGAAAGAGTGCTGTCATCTCACGCTCCTGACAGTGGCCTGACAGAGATGTGTTTTCGTCGCTGGGTAAGTCAACGCTGTGGCGTGTCGCTAACATTTGTGACGCTTCCGTATACCACATCGAGTGTGCACTCGAACGCACTCGATGTGGAGCGGAGTTCGGAACAGGAGCGATATACTCGTACGGTGTATGACAGAGAGAGTTGTGTTTGAAAAGCTCTCGCAGTTTTCGATTATATTGTTTAGAGACAACATACAGGTATACACAGCTTCATCTCTCTGGTACCCGCTCCAATGTTTCTAGACATAACTCGGTGGCCTTACCTTACCAAGTTTCCGCACTGGAATTCGCGCAGAAACATGCAGCGTAGACGGAAAACATGCCTACCTTGCTAGGTTATAGCTGAAATGCTGAATTGACTGTTGCTGACGACTGAGATTGTGTTGTCTACCAGAGGGACGGCCATTCCTTTGGATAACGCGTCTACGCTTTGCCTTGCAAAAGATAAGGACGGGGCAGGTGCATAGCAAAGACTTCTTGTGACAGTGCATTATTACGAACAAAGATGTGTGATTAATAAACTAAAGCATATGACTTCAAACAGCAACGGGCAAACTATAGAGTTAAACGTACCTAAAAGGTTATCTATACATCTGGTCAGTAAAAAAGTTGTACTGTCGTTCGCGTGGTAGTGGTGTATGTACACACTAGGTCGCTATCTAGTTGTGATATTTATTGCCGTGGTTGTTTTGCTTCTTGTCGTGTTTTGGTTTAGGGTTAGGTCGCTGTAAACTGTTGTTGTTGTTGACGGACGAGTTAGAGTTCATTTCGAATGCGTTGCCATGCGGCTTGACTAGGTTATTGCAGTGTTGACGTTAACGCGGCGAGAAACTACTGTAGAAGACGTACAATCTGCTCTCGTCGCATTATCGCATGGAATGATAGCACGACCACTCAGCTCGGCCACGTGTCGCAGATACGCCTCTCTCCTGCGTGAGCGAGCGCACTTGCTCATTTATAGGTTCCACCACTACGTAGTCGACAGCTTCTAGCGAGATTTTTTTTTTTTTTTTTTTTTTTAGAGGACTAACTGGGAAATGCGGATTGCACACGCGGGCACCACGGCAGGATTGTCCTGCAAGTGTGGGCCGGTAGTGTGGGGCTCCAACCCACTAAAAACCAGTCATGTCCTCCTTCCCCCCCCAGCAGGCAAGTGCTGTTAGCATTACTACAAACTACTGAGGGAAAAAAAAAAAAAAAAAAAGCTTCTAGCGAGATGGCGTGTCACCATGTAGACATGCGACAAAAAACAACAACACCTGTTATGTAGAAAGATGGAGTGCAATAAAAACGGACACTATTACCAGACACATTCGTTTTTCTTCGGTTGGAGGTAGAGCGTGTTTCCGGGTGACTTTATGGCATATATATATATATGCATGTATATATATATATATATATATATATATATATATATATATATATATATATATGCATATATATATATATATATATATATAGTATCGGCCGGACCGCCGTAGCGTACGGACGTGTTTCGTGACTGTTTTGTGTCATAGGGTGATCGTGGAAGTCTGCCGCAAGCGCAACCATTATTAACCCTCGGTATCTCTGGTTGGCACTAAGTTCCGAACTACTCATACGCGACAGCAACAGCTCGTTAGATGAGAGATTTTCGCGAATTTCGCGCTTCCGAACGGTCAGCGTGGCAGATGGCAAGTCAAACCGCCGCGACGGGCAACAATTCGAATTGACGCCACGTATAATAATTTGAAACACCACCACAGGCTGCCACTCGGAAGCCCGCACGCGTGACGAGTCCATTCAACCGTTGCAAAACGGCTCCTAGCAGACAGATAAGCACACGCGTATAATACTCGCTCATTAGCTAATTAAAGCTAACAAAATATTTGAACGCTAATGGGTGTCTACCTGGCCCTGTTTCCAGATGACTGTTCCCTGTTTCGCCTCGGAGATGGCCGCTCCTGGTCATCTGCTACCAAAGTGCCCGAAGACGCGGAATTTGCTAGCATGCTTGAAAAAGCAGAGCTCCGTCGTAACTTAGTAGACGCAATTCTCGCACACAGAACTCTCGACGAGCAAGCTTCCAATCGAAACAGGCAAAAAAAACAGGCGCTTCTCCCAGCAGCAAGGACTGAGAAAGCAAGCTACGATCCCAGATAAAGCTATAGGCGATAAGAACGTGGCTAGATCTTCCTCTCTTATGAGGAAAGCTTGTCACAACCTAGCGGGCGGCGGCATTTATCGGGGTCGAATCATCACTTCTGTCAAGTACGGTGTTACGGGAGCGGAATTTTTGCAGTTTACAGGTAACACCTTGCAAACAACCCTGACACAGTTTTTATTCGGTGTCAGAAGATTAGAAGGACTCGCACTTTCGGCGCAACCCGGCAACGTCGCATCCCGTGACTACAACTTATCGGCATTACAAGCCACTCCCAGATCCCAGGTTAACGGCCTCGAAAACTCACGTAGACGTTGTAAAAACTGTCCATCCGTCACTGTAGCAGTATCACCGCGTTCACCGCTATCTGTCATCGGATCTACTACTTCACGTTCAGGTCGGTCTTCTTTTGCATCTTCTTACCACGTCTGAAGAATCCAAAGTGGAGCTAGCGAGAGTATATCGCGAGCTAGAAGACTAGCCCGCACTTCGTTCACAAAGAAGGAGCAACAAATAACTGAATTACTTCACGATGCCACACACAACGAAGACTCTTAGAAAAAAGCGACTCAGCTTCTCCGCCATACTCGGGAGCTGATACTCGAAATGACACAAGCTTACGGATAAACTTCTGCTATTTCTATTAAATGTGGAACAGAAAGATCGAGAGGCAGCAGAAGAGCGAACGATCCAATATAGATTCGATGGTCTCGACATAGTACACGGCTTGCAAGATCATGCTTCGTCTCTAAAGGTGCAAGTAAGGATGCTTCTCCACCACTATCCTCCCCTGCACTTCCAGGGTACACTCACGACAATTCACACATGATTCCGAAATTCGCAGGAGACATTAGAAGACACTTCAAGAAGTGGTGGGAGTTTTTCGAAACACTCAACGCATTTCACGGGTGAGATCGCTTTACGATGCACCAACATTGTAAAGTCAAGTTCTTTACACAAATGTAACTCTTTGTTTCGACATCTCGGGGCTACTGCGCTGTAAATCGCTGTAAATTAGAAAAGTCAAAAGAATTTTTCTTTACCGATAAAGGGTTAGGGCTTAGCTGAGTAATCATAAAAATGATGACCGATGACGACAATGATGAAGCGGGGGAAAATGCTAATAAATATGATAGCCAGGTTGCAGCTGCTTGCAGCTCGAGACGCCAAAGTCGGGGTGGCGTCTTGTCTCGGTTACGTGCGCATCGTAGACACGGGTCAGACGACGAGCGTGATCTGATTCCGAGGCACCTCTGTCCCGCTTGGCACTAATGCCTGCTAGAAAATTGTTTTGACTACATGAGGTAGTTTCTATCTGTGGTAAACCACTGAAGCAGTCGGGCTACTGCGCAGTTGATCCGTTGCAGCGGGAAATAACAAGAATGTATCCGATTCTACCGTTCTGTACGGTCGCCGTCCTTTGGACTTTAGTGTCGGTTAGCAAAGCCGGTTTGCCAGGAGATCAGTAAACGAAACACTACTACGACGCATTTAAAGAGATTTACAGAGCGACGCTTTAACCACGTGGCATTCCATAGTCAAGAAACCGTGAAAAATCACAACAATCAATAATAATAAGTAATAAATTCACACGGTTATTATTTTTAGCATACCGGCATGACACTTAGGTAGACAAAAAAAATAGCTCGATAAATAATTGTGCCAATGAGAATGTCAGCGTTACAAGGTGACTGCCCGGGATTTCCTATACTCTCACATTGTTGTTTTACCTAGCCATAGTTTTGCGAGAATTTCAAAACGCGGCGCAACACATCTTCGGAAGCTTTGATGAAGACGTCTTTGAGATAAAAATTATAAAGATAATGAATGCTTGGAAAGAAGTGACTGCAAGTGAAGAAGACCGCTTCGATCCTAGAATGAATGCGCATGTTCTAACGAAAGGCAGGTTTGTGTTCGTCGTAGGTAAAAATAGTAGTCTCGCGCAAACATATTGCAATAATAAAAAAGATCGTAAATGTTACATATTAACATACAATAGTATTTGCCCCAGCACTTACAAACTTAACTTCTACTCAGTAGATAAAGTGATATAATTTTTTGTTATGTTCTACTCTTAAAATTGCCACTCATCCGCTACACGCAGGCAACATTTCGCGGCAATCGGTGCGCGGTCACTGAAATATCTGTACTGTAAGCGTAAGATACATTTCGGAAGCGTAGCGGGCATTTCAAAAACACCAAATCATGTTCTAAAGTTGCGGGAATGTTACAAATGGCTTATGGTGATCAAGCGTGATACCGTTGATTTTGCGACGAAGAAGTACGTAAAGAGACCGAAAATGACCCCGGCTCGGAAGGTCTTTGATGCCAATAATAGAAAAAACCTTGAAAAAGTTTGATATATTGTACTCAACAATCGTCCTCAGAGGATAGCTTAGGAGTTGGAGATATTTTGTGAATCAGTTGTAAGAGTTTTCCTCATATTTTATGTATCAGAAGACTAGCGGCGGGGTTCGTTTCAACAATGTTGAATTTCCAACCAATTAACGCTTTTCGGGAGATGTCCGACCAGATTGAATCTTCAGGTAGTAGAAGACCCTGGATTGATTTAAAGAGTGATTACAAGAAACGAGTCAATCCATCAGGAATTTTGCCCTAAAATTGGTGTGACTACTTCAAAGCCCAGATGCCGCGTTTAAGTCTGTCGTGGTAATCTGGCTCTGATGGTCTCATATTCTACCGCTGACGTCCAGAAGTATTTGGAAAATTCCTTTTTTTCTGGTGGTAAGGAATTGCAGATCGCAGAGAACTGCTATAGAATACCGCGGTCCCGTGCATTTCCGTGGCTCTATCCTGGATTACAATGCCTCTCCGTCTGTGCCCTATAGAGTGTGCGGTACAGTAATGTGCTATCTATCAAATACTGCATATATAGTGCCATGTTGTACTGCGTTAGTTCGTTTTAGTGGAACACCCGTTGGAATGCAAACTTAAATGCGCGGCGGCCTGCTCTGAGCCTCCTGATCGTTGCACGGTTTTGTTATGTATCACCCTACTGAAAAGGTCTTGTTTGAACTTCACAGAAGCCTGGCCCTTTGCCCCTCTGCCACGCAGTTTTTTTAAAATAATCACTGAGCTCCACGCATCTAAGGCATGTCACTCTCTAGGTTAACCTTCTTGCGCTCACACGGACAACCCCTCGACACATGTTAGCGCTCCATGGCACCAAACAAGCAACTTAAGATAGTCGTGCCAGGTAATTAGTTCTACAATGTACCTATACTTTTCGGGCTGACCCCCAGCCAAGATTTAACGTCTACGGGACTGCCCTTCCCATTGCTTCATAGACGGACCCCCATAAAGAGAAATGTGCAACGGTGGGGCTCGAACCCGCTCACCTATGTGCCACCTCCGGTCGCGAGGCGCAGGTGAATGCACCACGCCACCGGGCTCGACCTACAATGTACCTACTGGTTGCCCCACTAACTTTTAATATGCCTAGATGCGCAGAATGAGTTAATCAAGCAACTACTGTCAGGGCACTGAAAAAAACTTGGATTATCGTCTAAGCTGTATAAGTAAGTGTTTCACAAACTAAGTGACGCGACAAAAAGACAAAGATTCTGGTCCGAAGGCGCAGGTAGTTCCCAGAGTTAACCCAAGTGTACGCTCACTCAAATTATGTTATCTATATATAGATATATATACATGCGACAAGAATCACTTGAGAGTTTGTTTTGAATTTTGTGGCCATACCTAAGTAGCGGCGCTGACGGAAAGTGTTTGTAAACATGGCCGTTCTGTATCGTTTCACTACGGATATATTTTACAGAGTCGAGTTCATTAGGCTATACTATAAAAATTTAGTGGGCGTGATCTTCCAGAAAGCAGACGTTCTGTCGCCATCTCGTTCGTGCGGTCCGACGCCTCTGGAATTTTTAAGGCTAAATTGTTTGCCAGTAAGAAAATTTAAAAATAACGCTCAAGTAATGCCAAAAAGTCATAAAAAGCAATCTGTATATATATATATTTATATATATATATAGAGCTACTAAAAAGTTTTTTCGGTTTTGTCCTAGAGAATCATTAAAAAAAACGAAAAAACTTTTTTGTAGACCCAATATATATATATATATATATATATATATATATATATATATGTATCTATATAATAAACGTTATATATATATATATATATATATATATATATATATATATATATATATATATATATATATATATATATATATGTGTATATATATAATAAACGTTATATAATGAACAAAAGTTCCAGTGGTCACCTTTCAGACAAAACTCGAATTTTCGCCACAAAGTCTACTGTTAATTTGATGTCAAAATGTTTAGAACTTTCAAGTGGGTCTTAACGCACTATATGTATATACACCCGGTCAAATGATCCGAGTGGCACTCGCATTTTCTCCTGATGCCCCATAGTTCTGTTCTATGGAGATCTGGGTCATCAGAGAGTGAAGCTCAAAAGAGGAGGTGCATCTAGTGGGTCTTGCTGTCAGCGGGCTAACATCCATCTGCTGGGATTAAACCCGCACTGCGTCAGTTAGGAAGTGGGACGCTTCTCGCAGCAATTTAAAGCAATAAAAAGTAACAGTTTTAAACCCTCCTTTATATAAAAAAGAATTTATATATATATATATATATATATATATATATATATATATATATATATATATATATATAGGTTGGTCAGAAAGTAACGGACAACACTTTCAGATGTGTTCTTTAAAATGCCCGCCACGCCTCCAAAAGTCTGACGAGACAGATATCTACATGACCGCAAAAGTCGGTCTGTGAAAACAAATGTGTCGTAGAGAGGTGATCTGCTATACGAATTCTGTCAAATTGAACAGCGAAACAGTCTAGTTACGGGCGGCAATTTTTTGTGACTTCGAAGAGGTTTTACAACTGCCGAAACTATCCTACCGAAACTGAAATCGGCGAGCATTCCAAATATTCCGTGCTACAATTGATTCGCCCAATTTCGTTCCGGCAGCTTAAGCCTTCCGGATAAGCATCTTTCTGGAACGCCTATCCCGAAGACTACTTGCGCGAAACTGTGCAACAGAATCCCCAAATGACTACGCGTGAATTCGCCAGAGTAACCAACCAACCATTTGTGCAAGATTTTTCTCTCTGTTTTGTAAAATTTGCCGCATCTACCGTACTCATCGAACATCGCGCCGTCAGACTACAACCTATATGGATGTTTGCAAACGTATCTACAGGGACCGAAATTCACTTCACCAGAAGCAGTAAAAACACACTTTCTTTCCGGCTTCTCGTAGACATAGGTGAGGGAACATCGGCCACAATAATGGCGGTTCTGGTGAGCCGCCATAAACACTCCCGCTCCGCAATCGTTGTACTCGCGACGCAGACCCTTAATCTTGCCGGTGTCATCTAACTATGTCTACGACAAGCCGGAGTAAAAACACACTTGAAGACATTCCGATGCAGAATGCAGAATTCTGTGCCACTGGAATCCATTGTCTGGTCCAGAAATGAAGGCGATTATGGCTAACAATGGAGAGTAATTTTTGATTAAATAAAATTGAGGAATCCGTTCAATTTTTAGACCCACTTAAAAAAAATAGATATATATATACAAAACGTCATTAGCTGTATTGAACTAACTAAATATCTGTAACTACGATTTACGAGACTTACGAAGCACTAGCTGAGTGTCACGTTCTCTCGCTTGCGCGCGTTCAAATCAGTAAAATATTTCAGAAATAACGCCCATGTTATGCCAAAAATCATCGACAAATTGTATATCTCGTAAAGACAGTGGCGAAAAGACCCCGGGCGGCCGTCCTTCAGACATAACAGCATACAAATCAGTGTCTAATAAAACTCGAATTTTATTCGTACCTAGTCTAATTTGGGTTTATGCCAAAATATTTAAGACTCTTAAGTTGCTATCCCCGCGAGGCGAGCACTGCCGAGTGTGCAAACGTATAAAACATCACAATATTTTCTATATGTATGCAGCTAATTAGGTTATATATATATATATATATATATATATATATAACCTCATTAGCTGTCTAGACCAGTTAAAGATCTAGAACCACGATCCTGAGCTGAAGCCTGGAACTAGCTGAGTGTCACGTTGTGTCGCTTGTACGAGTTCAAATCAACGCGCTCGGTTCTAAACCCTTATCTACAATCGGTATGTGTTTTTCTAGGCTATGTAGCTACCATATGTCTAGACGCACGTACCCTTGACAACGATCAGATTCGCTACTACGTATATTCTTACCACTAGCACGATCTGTACCATATTGTACCCTAACCAGTACAACCAGAGGAGAGAAGAGCGAGGGCGAACAAGGAGGCCGGAACAGAAAGACAGGAACAAGCAGACAGCACGTTTCCTTCCAAGGCTCTGTCATGCCGGTCCTTAGAGACTGGTCGGGTCGGCCGGTGATCACACGGATCAAGCAGACACAGCCCGATGTAGATACAGCATCAAGCATACCGATGAGCATCTGTATACGACGTTCATGTTCAAATACATACGCACATGTATATAGAAACGCGTACGTATATATTCGTAGTGCGTATATATATTCGTAGTGCGTATATATATTCGTAGTGCGTATATATATTCGTAGTGCGTATATACTAGATACTTGGTATATATAATAAATGCCCACATCGTCTGCCCTATTCGCTCATGACTTGCCGTATTTTCATACAGTTTGTGTAGCGCGTATATCTACTATTTACAAACACTCATACACACACACACATACACATGCAGGCGCAATTCGCAAACCCAATTGCTATTTAATATTAGACACACGGATACACAAACAACCTACATATATAAGCCTAGTTAAAAACCTCAACACACAAGCGTTTTCATACGTGTCGTTTGTATATTGGCGATACATCGGAGGCTGTCACGCCACTGTTCAAATCGGTGACGAGGCGCGAGGCCCTGCAACGATCGCAGGACAGCAACACAAAACTGCGGAAAGATCCAGTTAGAAGAAAGAGAGGTAGATATGTAGGTAGATGTAGATAGATACGTAGATTGACAGAGGGCAAGCGAAGAATACGGACAGATAGATAGATACATAAATAGAGACATACGAACAGGCCGGCAGGACCAAGCAAACGGGCAACCGACACCGAACGTGGATGACCAATCGGCCTAGACTAGGGAGACGACGGAGGCTAGAGGTCCTTGATCTGCACTCGAGTAGCGACGGCGGCCATGGCCTAGCGCCTGTTGTTGTTGTTGTCGTTGTTGTTGTTGTTGTTGTGGCTGTTGACCGTCCTCGTTGCGCTAGTGCACGTATAGCTGCGACAGCGGATGTTGTTGACACCAGCAGCAGCAACAACAACAATAACAGCAACAACTATTGAGAGCGACGACCCTTAATTGGGCTGGTGCAAATGAACTGCAATGCCCTGGGGGCATTGTCGTCTGAGAACTATCAGCTTCATTCTATCTCTACTATACATGCATGTGTATATATATATATATATGCATATATATATATATATATATATATCTGTGTGTGCGAGTATATGCATCTCCGCTGGGGCGGCCAGTGTGCCCATTTGACCTCGCCCTGCATGAATCATCTAGAACGGCAAATTAACCAAACTTATCGAACGGAACAGCAAACGGACGTGGCTAATAAGCGTTGTGTCAGCATCTATTATATATATATATATATATATTTATACGTTGCGCTAATAGAGAATTACATTATATACAACAGCATTGTGGACGACAAGCGTCACTTTAAGGCAAGTAAGGTAGTTGTGAACGGCTTGATATATGTGAAAATCTGTTAACGCGGCTACGCTAGAATTTTTTTTACAGGGGCCAGGAACAAAAATGCGCTGGAAACCCACTAAAAACCTACTGATCCCCTAACCTGCATGACCGGGATATTTGTGGTATTACTTCACTCGGCGGTAACCTATGCGCGCATAGATCGACTGTTGTGACGGTGGGGCATCGACTGCTGCTGCTTGAATGGCCTCTCTGCTGTGTGTGGCTACCTGCTGACAGCTTGCTGCCAATGGACTGCCAACTCAACATCGAGCAGAAACTTGGCGTAAACTTAAGTTAGCATACTGTTGAGCGACTCGTACTGCTAGTTCGAAATCGCATGCCTGTCGAACGACATTCGCCCGTAAGATGCCTCGTGGCTTACTTCGAGTGTTGAGACGGGTGGATGTAATGACGGGGAAATGATGTTCTGGACGCTGGCGGGCCGCAAACAAGAACAGGATACTCAAAGATCGTTAAGCTTCCCTGTTTATGCTATGCATGTCGTGTCGATCGCCCACTCTCGACCTAAAAGGTCCCGCTTGCAAAACGAACTTGCAATTACGGGTTTTAGATGCTTGGTCAAGTTTGCGCCTCCAGAGCACGCGGTTCATAAGTGGTTGTCTGTCTGTCTGCGACTAGTTGAAAACGTTATAATTGTGCGGCGTCGACTAGGAAGATTTTGAGACAAATTCGTCTGCCCTATACACGCCTAGACGTGGCGTTGTGCGGAAAACAGTTTGTTATAATAGGTTTGGCTTTTGTAGTACCGAAAGTTCGGCGATTTTAGGGAGGTACACAAATGTTACGCGTGGCAGGCAAACCTCCGGCCCGGTCTTTGTTGAGTGAATATAAAACATTTTGCAGAATATTGCCGATGATGTAGCTAATTGGTAGCTAAACTGATTGCAGTTGGCATGTCATGTTGCAGTGGCATTAACCATTAGCAGTCAGTGTCTGCTGTGGCTTTTTTACTTTTAGCTGTATTGACACGGCTTTGATACAATTTGCAAACTGGTCGATTCGAGAATGGGTACCGTCTGTACATTGTAAAAAAAGCGAGTCAATTGAACGGCGCCTTAATTTATGCCAAAAAAACGTTGTCTGCTGCGTTCGAATGACCTTCGAAACTACTTTTGGGGGTGACTTTTCAAAGGCGTATGCAATATCAAAGTTCCACATAATCCAATAATATTAGTGTTTTTAATTTATATTTTTTTATATATAATTTATTACTATTCATTATAATTAATATGCACTTAAAAAAAAGAATGTCCCATCTTGCGTGTTTCGAGTGGATTGACCTGGAGCTTGTCACACACCACCGTGAACACAAGTGCTACCAACCTGCCAAAAACCAACCGGCAGTTCAGCGTATGTTACTAGTTTTTAGCAACATTTGTTTTTAGCTTGTGTGTGCGTTCTATTTAATGGCAATCCACCACTGCGTGTGCATTGACTGTGTTTGACTATAAACAACACAGTGAGCTTATAACCTTTGATTGTGGAGTCAAGTGCAGTAGGTAGAACTTTTATCGGCAATTTTAAAAAGATTTGGTAGTATAGTGAAGTTCTCAGTGATTCATTGAGAATTTTGCAATTTTCTAACTATACCCTCCTTTGTTTTCCTCCCTGCCTCAGACACACGCTACTGCGTGTCCTGCATAATTCATCAAACATATGAGTGCGGGTCAGATGTAAACAGTTTTAACCGAATCTAGTTCTTAAATATGTATATATGATTTATTACATGTACATACGTACTCATTAGAAGTATCATTCCTGTCATAATTTACCAATTTATGTAGGTTGTACGCTGTATTATAGCCATAACCTGTAGTAGCCAATTATAATAACATTATATAATTGTACTGACTACTACGGAATGCACTAATTTGTTTTGAGATTTATAAAAACCGACTGCACATATTTAAACGTTCATTACGTCAGCCCACAATCGTAGATTATATTATAGCTCATCGCATCAAAATCGCAGAGAGAGATGAATTGCTCGCGTTATAGGAGTGCACTTGCAGGGCTATTATTGGTGTGCAGGTCCTGCAGCCGAGGAGTCCACGCGGACTGCCTGCTTCCGTGTGAGAGAGAGTCGGCGTCGGCGGCCACCCAGGCCGGGTGGAAGTGCAAGATTTGCGCTCTGGCCGCCACTACCACCGACATCCACGCCCTGATGCGGCAGCTCGAAGCCAGCGACGCATCGAACCCTCTTCAGCACTGCATTGGATTTCTCTGCGTCGAAATTCTCGCGCTGAGAAACCGGCTAGAGGCTTTTGAGGCTAGGAGCTCGATGGAGGTGGAGCCCGCGCCCCCGGCGGCCGCCGGAAGCAGCCAGTCCCAGAGTCAGCGGGAGAGTCCGCCGCCGAAAAAGATCGCTTTGCTCGTCGAAGATCGTCAAGTGGACGCCATCAGGCCCACACTAAAGGGCTACTTCTCCAAGAAGACATCGCTGGTCGTGAGGTCCTGCGCCAAGGATACAAATGCTATCCTGCCTATATCTTGGCAAGACTGAAGGGCCCGTCGGCCTCTTCCTGCTCGCCGGCTATGAGGAGTGTGCCAACCTGAACAAGGCGGCCTTCCTCGCGCCCGTGGTGGACTTCGCCAGGAAGTTTAAGGTGTCCAAGCCTGACTCCGACCTGCACATCCTGTCCCTCTCACTGTTCAACCTGGAGTGCAAAGAAGCTAACGAGACGCTCGTCCTGAAGAGCACCGAGGTTGGCTTCACCTTCCTCCCGCTAACAAACTTCCAGCGTAAGCTGATGGAGCGCCAAGAGTACTCCTACAAGGGCGAGCCGGGGGAAAAAGTAGCCTTAGCCATTGCGTGCAAGGTGAAAACTTTTTTAGGGGTGAGTTTCCAGAAGCAACCCCAGGCGGCCGATCAGGGCCGAAGGGACAAGGGCAGCCGCGTCTCGCAGAAGGACGTGTCCAAGAAGGCACCGCTCGTAAAGCCCAGGAAAGACTTTTCGCAGCCCCCCAGCGACCGCCAGCGTCGTGGCAACAAGGGCGACACACGGGGCGCGAGGCAGCAACCCCAGGGAGGCCTTCAGGGATTACCGCGCCGCCTCGGGAGACGCTGCAGCAGCTCGTCAGGCAGGCCGTCCAGGAGGTGATGAGCAAGCAGGGAGGTTCGAGCAACAAAGACCGGAGCACTTCCAGGTCTCGGGGCAGCCTCCGCTCAAGAAACTAAGAATTGTCCAATGGAACTGCGAGGGTGCCTCGTCACTGGCACTCATCGCTTCCTCATGTCTAGAGGGCATTGACATCTTAGTGCTGACCGAGACCTGGGCCTTGGCCCCTCCCGAACTCCCCGGCTTCTACGGAGCTCATGCCCTCGCACAGCGGCAAGCTGGCCGCGGCAAGGCGAGCGGTGGAACGTCCGTGTTCTAGACGCAGCGAGTTGGAGAAGTGGAGGTCAAGATCGCCGAAGACAACCTGGTCGTTCTACAAGGTGTTCGCCTCAACTTGATCGCGGGTTATGTCCGGCCAGAGAATAAGAAGAATACGACTGTGGTGGTGGAGAAACTCACCCGTTGCTTCCAAGCCCTGGACAACGACGCCCCCATCGTGACGGCCGGAAACTTCAATGCGAGGCTGGATCAGTCTGACTCACAGCGCACGATGGCACTGGTGGAGACCTTCTCGGACCTCGGCTGCTGGGTGGCCAATGACACGGCCACCACCACCTTCGAGGGCTTCATGGGATTGTCAATCATCGACATCTTCACCACCAGTTTACATCCCGATAGAGTCGTCTACTGTGAGACGCTGGTCAACGTCTTCAGGTCCTCAGTAGTCTCCCAGAGCCCCCGGCGAGGCAGACCATGGTTTAACCGAATTTGCGCGGAGCTCAAGTATGTCAAAAGCTTTAAGTATCTCGGCATCGTCATACGGAGCTCAAGTATGTCAAAAGCTTTAAGTATCTCGGCATCGTCATACGGAGCTCAAGTATGTCAAAAGCTTTAAGTATCTCGGCATCGTCATACGGAGCTCAAGTATGTCAAAAGCTTTAAGTATCTCGGCATCGTCATCCCCTCCAACCGGCCGTTCATTCACAAAGCACATCACGGATCGGGTGAGGAACGCGCTAGTGGCATCTGTTGGTGTACAGAAGCCGCAGCTGCTTTCTCTGAAGACTGCTATCGGCTTCTTCGACGTCAAACTCGCCCCCGTTGCTTCTTACGGCATCCAGGTCATCTGGAGACAGCTTTCGCGGCAGCAACTTGACATGCTGGACCGCGTAAAACCGGCTTACCTCAAGCGTGTAATGGGTCTGCACTCGTCAAGCAAGAACCGCCTTGTGTATCTGCTGGCGGACACTCCGTTGTTCGTCGAGGATTTGAGGAGACGCTTCAACCTGCCAGAGACTCCCGCCTACAAGGAATTCATGTGGGAGGACAAGATGGCGAACATCACCCCGGACATATTTGACACGGGTGCCATGCGAGACAGCACCTGGAAGGACCTAGGCCGCACAAACCGCCACAGAGTGACTCGTTTCGCGGTACACGGGTTTCACCACGTCCTGTGCGGGACACACGGTTTCCACGACCCTCATCCATCATGTATATGTACTCGGTGCGGGGCCTACTGTACAAAGTATCACGGGGCAATTTGCCCACGTGTAGTCTCTTTAAGGAGCCTCTCGCAGTGATATTGTTTTCAATTTACCATATGACTATTGACTATGTACCTAACAAAGGTGATTTTAATAAATAACAACTATATATATATATATATATATATATATATATACATATTATTTTTTAGGTGCATTCGAATCAGTATCTAGGCCTGACAGTAATAATAATACGAATTAATTATTAAAACCTCTAATACTAGGTTGATACATGTTTTACTGTACGTTGTTAGTTTCTATGGCACGCGGATGTTCATTCTCTCAGGACGGGAGGGTGGTTGTTTAAGGACTACACTATAAGGCCTAGCTACCATATGTTTTACACGTGACAGAATTCTTAGATGAAAATATTTGTGCGCACACAAATGTAGCTCAATTTGATATTACACCTATATTCACTACCAATTTGCTAAACGCAAAAAAATTGCTAGGATCTGGCCATGCTGTGATGCTGACACATTTTCTGGTAATGTAATGACTCTGTGTACTTACTGGCCGTTGAATGTTTTTAATGCAAAATAAATGAGTCTAGTTGTTGTACTAAATTGAAGTAAGATCATAAAGTACAACATGAGATATATTTGGGGGTTCCTCTTGTAGTGGCTAGACATATGGTAAGCGCAAACAGGGCACGGCTGCTAACCGTTCGTGTACTTAAAATATTAACGACGTTAAACGTTGTCTACTGCTATCTGTTAAACGTAATAAAGTTATGCATTCAAATCAGCATATTGACGTTGTTTTGATTCATTGAACCGGTGTTTTCGATACTGTTTTGTAACAATTTTGATTGTAACAATTATTTTATGTGTGTATGACTGTGCAACTGCGATCGACGCAGTTAAGTCCGAATGTCTCGCCAATTTTGCTTCGAACACATATTTTCGTAGCATTGTTACTCTCTACTAGTCGATCGATGTATTTTCGCACTCAACTACAAACACTCTGACGCAGGTGGCAATGTGAAACATGGCGGTAACGGCGATGGCAACGACAGTCAAACAAGCTCAAATAATTTAGGGTTTTTAATATGCACCCCGAAGTACACTGGGAGCGTAGACCGTAGAACGTCTGAGGAGCGATGTGGAGGATGACACGAGGACAAGGAAAAGCTCTCAATTTTTTGCTTTTTTCTACCGAGAGTCCATCGGAGCATGCGTCGATATCTGTCTGTTCGTACGCAACACTGCACGCTGTCGGCCAGCAACAAAAGCGGCAGCATTACCAGCAGCAGCAGC
This sequence comes from Dermanyssus gallinae, assembly GCA_003439945.1. Taxonomy (NCBI): domain Eukaryota; kingdom Metazoa; phylum Arthropoda; class Arachnida; order Mesostigmata; family Dermanyssidae; genus Dermanyssus; species Dermanyssus gallinae. The sequence goes on along the minus strand of QVRM01000121.1, from coordinate 435,847 downwards.
GGTGGCGGTAAGCGTATTTCAATTGTCAAGCGCTATGCATGTATGTACAAATGCACACTGATGTATGATGTATACCATCACAGGAAATGTAGTACACGAGACGAGGCACGGCGAGGCATAAGTGCAAGTACGCCACCGCAATGGGCGTACATCGCGGCGCTTGATCGCTGAGATGATCAGACTCATCGTCGTAGGACGGTAGATGAGATTGGCCGGTGGTGTGGCCAACCCATGGGAACTGAGCAGCACAGCAACAATGGTGGCAGTAGCCTTTACCCGCGTACAGAGACAGATATCCAATAGGCGGGGAAAAAAAGGAAAAAGTAAATTGATAGAGATAGAGAGAGGGGGTGAGAAGGATGACAGCGAGAGATGGAGTGTGAAAGATGAGAGAGAGAGAGAGTAGAAGATAAAGAATAGGCCTTTATTCGGGCTACGCTTCTTATCACGATCATTCTCGGCTCTAAAAATCTTGAGGTAATTCGTTTCCCCTTATTCCGGAACGATCGGTCGAAACACAGTGAAGGCGCCACACTCTCTATTGAGGTACGAGCGCGCAGGGCCGCGCTCTCTTCTCATCCTCGCGTTCGTCTCGGTTTCAAGGAAAGTGTCCGGGACATCGTAGATGGCAGCTGCTTGATACCAAATGTATAGAGCAGCTGCATGTACAATGTATGTTTGTATAGTTGCTGTCGTCCCGTGATGTATGAGGAGACCGCGCTGTAGTGGCGAGTTTAGTAAGAACTGAACATTTAACATTCGAGTGGCAGAAACGGCCGCATTTTGGGACAACATACAACAGGTGTAGGGCGTATAGTCTACGTGTAAGAAGGGACACGTGTCATCCTAGATCTTGTTTTTCGTTGTAAACACGGCAACGAACAATGCTAGCCATTATTGTACCCGGTTACTTCTTCCCGTTAAGTCGCCACTGCATCTCTTTTGGCAAACGCAACGTTAGCAACGTTGTTCCTTACAAGTAACCGCCACTTACCGGAGTGATTCTTTAGTATGCAAACTAGTCAGATCATATTGGGATGGGTGGTAATACACCATCTACTCATTTGTTTTAGAAATCTGGTAATTAAAAGAATCAGACAGCTTATTTAAAAAAGAAAGTTTACCCGGTACAAGGCAATCAGCGTAGCAATTTATGCTACTTGAGAATACTAAATGTATTAGAAAATAGAGCGTCAATAAGTATCAATATTATTAAACATCTACATATATGCTGACTGGAGGGTAAACCATCTTTGCAATATGGATGCACCGTGGATTGCATGTGGATTTTGCGTAGGGAAGACAGATTGATATGATGTGGATTTTTGCGTAGGGAAGACAGGACCACTTCACTCTGGCGATGTTTCTGATTACACCAAGGACTAAAGCTTTATTTTTACCTACGTGTCCGTGTTCCTCGACGGTGCATCCCCTTAGCGGGTCTATCGGGCTTTGAAACGCATAGTTATACACATAGTATAACAACCCGTATGTACATATATAGCTTGTGAATTAGGGAATGAGTCAATTGGACATGATATAAATGAATGTACAGCCTTGGGGGGAGCAGAGATATAGACCTCGTCGGTGGCCCTAGCTCACCTAAATGTAAGAAAGGACCAGGTCAATATTACGAGGAAGAAATTGTTCTAATGGAAAGTAAATACTCAGTGGGCACTGGAGAATACATGGATAGTATGGATGCGTAGGTAATTTTTATGCTGCAACTCTAAGCGTCCCTGACATAAAAGCGTAACTTGTGTACTAAGATAAGTCAAGCAAATAATGAATTAGTATGTACAAACTTGAACTCATGTTTGCAACCTACTAAAGTGAGACCTGCTGAGAAAATAGCGGTCTGTAACAATGCACAGGCAAGAACAAGATCACTTGTTTACGCCACCGCACTTCGTCGATCGTTTTTGACGGCGTGTCAAACACGTAATACAGCACGTATTATCCCATCGTCGACAGGCAGTCTAATTTAACACAAAACTAACATAAACGAGAGATTATTAACAACAGTGCATGCTTATGTGTAAATTTATCAAATTATGATTGGTGTTGTTGTTTTTAATATTGTTATTGTTGTTGTTGTAGTAGAGTCTATCTGTAGTTAACGATGTTACGATTGTTACATACGAATGCCGTTACGATATTCTTATTGGAGTCATGCTGTACCGAGGTGCAACGTCCCTCTAAATAGTATAATCAGGCATCAACATCAGGCATTGGCAGGATATAAGAACGCGCGTTTCAAGATTACAGTAATTGATATAAACGTCGTTTTATGTATCATTTGAAAATTCAGTCCAATACTCACTTATGGCGGACTAATGGAAAACACGGAGGTTTTTTCTTACTTTATGGAATATTGAAATTTCTCGTATAAGCACTATGCAGATAGATATACGAAAGGTTTTCCACGATATTTAAGTACGCTGAAGACACCCGTTCAGCCCTCGTTCACAGAACCTTGTTTTCTTGAATAAAGATCTATAGTACTGTATAACTGGCACTCATCCAACATGCATCCACAAACTGAAACATCCGAAAGGCCGGAAGGTGATCAAGGTTGTATGCCGATAAGCACACTTCGTCACATTGAGTGAGACTCTGTAGAAAACCTCTTCCACTGACGACGACGTTGCATATATATATATAGATCATTTTGATATTGATGGCTTCGTAAACAATACAAATGGTCGCATTTTACCGATTGGCTCTACTTGCAAAATTGCGCTAAGTACCACTCAGTCAACTCTCCGGCACTTCCGAGGAGGTCGCTACAGTTCCTTACTCTGTGGAACTTAATTATAAACGGTTTTAACTGAAGAATTATATATATATATATATATATATATATATATATATATATATATATATATATATATATATATATATATATATATATATAATATATATATATATAAAATCTTGATTCAAAACGTGAAGTTATGTCGTCTAAAAACTCAAACACGCCAGCAAAGGTAATGAGAACATTTTCCATATAGGTTGTTTCATGCATTATACGTCTGCTCTATGAATGAGTCAACATTTTCAGACCCTTGCATATGAGATCCCTAAGAACACAGTAGTCAACATGGCGCTGGCACTCCGCGACAGTTTGAAGTACGACTCTGTCACGCGTCGAGTTGCGCCTTCTTAAAACTTTCTGTAAACACTTGTCCTGAACACGCGGCAGCATGCATTCTTGTCGTAAAAAGGTACCCACACGTGAGCGCAGTATTACCACTTTAACATGACTAAGGCTTTATAAAGGCGTAGGCATTAGAGACATCCTGTGATGAGAATACTCGCAGTATAGGATTGCTCAGTCGAGAAGTAGCTTTTGCTGAATCGGCAAAATGTGCCCGAAACTTTATATGCCTACCGAACGTAACTCCTAAGTCATTGTAGGATTAGGATTACTGGACAAGGGTCTCAGGGGCACAAATCAGAATAGGAAGTGCACGGCAAAGGCGGCCAACGTGATATGCATGATTACACGGTCCAAACTTACACGGGCCGCGGAAGTGTCGGCAACGACTATTAATGTCGGCTTCTGAATCAATTGCCCTCTACACGACGCCAGTCTGGCTGCAGAACACCCTGAAGACGATGACGACAAAAAAGGCCCTGAGAAACAGACCGGGCCATTTACTTCGCATCCTCATCTCGAACATAAACAAGTGGATAGACCGCCCGGTAGGGAAAATAAACTTTTCCTTGCGCAGTATCTTACTGGCCACGACGCTCCCTCGGAAATCTGCGTGCACAGTGCGGACGGCGTCTACCCCGAGTGCACTCTCGCAAAATGCAAGGCATTAGAGCAGGCAAGGTCAACCGCCCTAGCGCTACCAAAACTGAAATGAACCAGAGATGAAGAACAACGAGGAGCTAGAACACCAGAGCCGCCGATAAGTAACATGAGTATGGTTGTGGAGTAAATATGCAGCACAGCATTAGCATGAAAGCTGGGCGAGGAATGTTAACTGCAATGATGAAAAATATAGGACAGCTCGGCTGGTACAGAAGAGAACCGATAGCGCTTGCAACATCAACAGATAACGTGGCTTGTAATCAAACGGGTTTAGGTGTTATGACAAGCACGTGGACCGGTGGGGAATCCGTGAGTCATCTCGGCCAACTGATTCGTTAGGCGCTCGCCGCTTCTCCTAATGGCCCGTAGTATTGTTCTATGAATATCTGACCCAATAAAGAGTAGAGCTTAAGGGGAAGATGTGATTAGTGGGTAAACTGCTCGAGAGGGGAAATGCCCCGCATTCATAACAACAATGCATTAAAGCATTCACCCTTCCCCACAAAAAAGGTCCTTCTAGGATGTCACCTCGGTTACAGGAAAATCCTTTACCTGTTACGTGAAGTTGCCGGGAACTGTTTTCAGAACCGCGCATTTCAGAGCTTTTGATTAATGGTTGCTTGAATTTTGTACAAATTCTCATTTTTTTCTGATCTGGGCATATCTTGTTAGATCATCGAACCCAATCATGACCTCAAGAAGTTGAGTTTCAGAGGAACTCCCTCTTCTAAACCCATGTTGATGTGGGTCCAGGAGATCATAAGAGTTCTTCGGTCGGTAGCTTTCTGGGAGGGATCGCGGTCCTTTCTTTTGTGCACAGCCGTCACAACAGACTCGTTAAAAGACAGGGGAATTATCCCATTTTCCAAACTGTGGGCACAGATAATTGTCAGAGGTTCATCGAAGACCAGGGCCAACTAATGAAACAAAAATTGGCAAAAGAAAATTGACTTGTCGGGGGTCCGACTGCATTTGCTCTTTGTATCACGCAGCTTCGTATAGACAAGCTCCGGGGTAAATACGGCGTCATTTAGGCAGGCATCAGTTTGCCTTGTCGCTAAGAGGCTGAAGCCGTTAGGCTGTCTGTACACAGTTTTGAAAAGTCGTCGTGAAACTTCTGATTTCTCCGCATCTTCCACATCTATGCAGTCGCTACAGGTTTAACCGCTGTTTGGTGCTAGAAACGTTTAGCGCCATTAAGATCGAAAAACTATTCTTCTAAACGGCGTAAACGATATTTTGCGCAGTCTAGTTCACGAGACAGCCGTTAGCGCGATTGTTTAAACAGTCCAGACAAATCACGGCTTAGGTGAGCGGAGAGCCGAGCAATGTATTTGTCGATGGGAAATGATCGGGCACAGCGCTGCGAAAAGAAACGGCCAAGAAGGTCCAAAGAGACGTTTACGAAAGTTTCGTATTGATCGTTGGTGGAAGAGCACATGGATATAATTTAGCGCCAGTCGATAGACATGAGATTCGCACAACCTGCGACGTAACTGGTCTTTATGTAGTTAACTCTTGGTCGCAGGAGAATGGACGGCTGCACTGAAAATATAGCTAGATTGTTTAATGTTTCGCGCAGCGAATAGCATCACCGGCTCACGTGAACTACTTTATCTTTTAAACCATCAGCTGTTGTAGAAGAATAGCAGCGCAATAAGGAACAACTTTGCGTCGCAATTTCTATCGTAAAGAAATAAATAAGCTAGGAAGTTACTAAAAGACAGTTCAATTCGGTCATCTATTACTGGTAATCGTTTATTGTTGTAAGCCGCTAGATAAAAACGAATCTACAAGGTTTACACCCATGCCCCGACTAACGTTTCCGTCGCTAACCGGCTAATTCGTTATTGGGAGTACCACAGAGCTTAAGGGTTCAAGGCTGGCACGTAGTTCTTAGAAAGTTGAATAACAATTAGTGAATTGCAGCTTCGAACGAAGTGCCTAAGCATGCTTTCTAGGTAGAGCTGTTGCCTAACGTAACAAAACATAGCCGTGTCCGATAGACAACCTACATGCACACAACTTCTGCGAAATTTTCCGCCAACTTCCCAGCTTTTATCGTACTACGTAAATAAGCAGAACAGAAAATTCCTAGCATTCGCGAAAATTGTCACCATGCTACGTTATGCAATATATATATATACACATGTCACATATCTGGAATATGCAGATGACTTAAGCTTTTTTATCTTGTTTGCTCTAGTGACTCCCATGCTGTTCTGCAGTCAGCTGTCGACGGCATTGCTCAATAATGTTCTGAAAATAACATGATGCTCTTACCCTTCAAAAGCGCAGTACTGAAACATTGCGCACTCTGACTATAAAATGAACGACTACATTTTACCGACTCTCTTTTATACACGGTACCTAGGCATACATATTACGCCTGATCTTAATTTTAGTCTTCACATTATCAAGATTGTGCAGGCATCATTGCGCATCATAAATATCATCATCCGCTGTTTCATTTCAAGGTCTCCTCATGTGCACATTCGCCTTTACAAGTGTTTTGATCTTTCCAAACTTACACATTGCTCTCCTGTCTGAGACCCTTATCTGTCAAAATACAGAAAGTTAGTGGAAGGCGTCCAAGACACGTTCTTGAAATGCCTGCGGATTAGGCGCCCTCAAAGCGTGTTAAGTGACGTTGTTCCTAGCATTGACTCACGTTTCACGCAAGGCAACATATCTGCTCTATTACGTCAATTACGCAAATGTGAATTGCTAGGACACTTTTTGGATGTACGCTCTAATCACCTAAGGAATCAGCAATCAATCACAAAGCCGTGGCCCGCGGTTAGTTCGTGAACGTATTGTTTGCTTGCCGGATGGCAAAATGGGCGCATGCAAATTTAAATAGTACTTGCATGATTAGCGATTAGTTACGTTTTTATTTTAAAAGTACGTATTCTAAAAACAATACATATATAGCCATGGTAACTGTACCACACACCTTTCTATGTGGCAATAAAGCGGATTCCATATATATATATATATATATACTTTCTGTGTAAGCCCAATGTACCCGAAAAGAACTCAGACGATTAAGGCAATATGTGGTTTGCAATGTGTGTCCATTTCAAACACACAAAAAAACAGTTCAAACAGAATAATTGCAAAGGGCTTGCACAATATATATATATATATATATATATATATATATATATATATATTTATATAAGCTCTCTCTATCCAAAAAAACTTCATACGCACGTGCAAGACAATACGTTTTGAAATCTGATTCCACATCTTTGCCACATCCTTTGTACCGTCAACGTTAGATGTTGCTTTGATTGCGGTCGTTTCGCAATGAGGCGTTTTCGTTGTTCACAAACTCGTATCTCGTCGTTTGACGTTACGTATTCTTGGTGGAGTTTTTATTCGAGACGACATTCTAGCGGCGATATATCGGGAACAAAGTGTAGTGTATTTCTCCTCTTGTCTGCCTAGACCAACAACCACCTCAACAGCGATTCTTTGAATCGCCTGATAACAGATACGGCGGTGATGAGGCCAAACAATATAATTACCATTCTCTGATCTTTGATCTAGGAGCGTTCATTGTCTGCTCTGCACACGCCCGTGCCGGGTGATTGTCTATAGAGTCATTGCTGATGCCATCGCATCAAAATGATCGATTGTGTGCGTCTTATGTGTAAACAGTACGCAGAACATGGTACCTGGACCAACACTCGACGGGCAACCGATAACTTGCACCAATACCCACGTCGGACAGCCTAAAACACTTGAATTGCATTACTGTTTAGCCACGCTGCAACGGGAGGTTCACATCGATAAACCTCGCGTTGCTCCTCCCGATAGATCAATCCAAGGTCAGTTTAGTTCCTTTCTACAACGCCTTTCTAGGGTCTACGAGTTAATTTGAACGTTTCACCTTTGCCGCTACCACCAATGATATTTGTTGAACTGCCCAGCTGCCAACTGCTTCCTGCATGGTCGGCAATAAAATTTAGAATCAACAAATGCCATGATGGCGGTGTGTGAAAGATATGTTGTGGTGTGATTTCGCAGTCAGAAGCCTACCGGCATAAACACAGCGGTCGGTCGACAGAGGTTGCGAGAGGCAATTTGGATTGTGTGTTTGTCTGCAACGAGTGCGGTCAGAGTGTCGGGCACACTGTTCCTTGTCTACAAATTGAAACTAATTTCTATTGTGAAGGAACATTTCAGTACACCTCGTTGCCAAGTCAATAAAAAAAGATTAAATGTAATTTCTGCCCGCTGGCATAAAATACACAATTCCTATGTAATATTATGGTTTGCCATTTTCTTATTCGTATTAGTAAAATTATATATGTATATATGTAAAGAGTGGAAGAAACTGAGAGGTATCTTTCGGACGATATACCCTTTGCCATTTGATCGGTTACGTATACCTATATATAGCAAAGCAGCGTCTCCGAGATAGGTCAGCTCAAATACACACACGGTATCTCAACAGCTAGCAGCTACACGAACTAGGAAGAGCGAGTCTCGAGCGAAGGCAAACTGGCCCATCCGTCGAGTTGACTATTTATTTGCCAAAACGCCCGCTTCGTTGAACGGATTCAGTAAACAAATGAAGAAAGCATAGTAAGGTTATTTGCATCCCCCATTTTCTTTTAGTACGTTAGCGTTCTTCCTCTGTACAAAATTTATATCTGATATTGTTGTGTTTCTATGTTTGCGATCACCTCTTTCCCCCCGTGGAGTATGGTCGTCATGTCGCCGTCAGAGTTCACCGCCGAATCGCTTGTTCATTTTCTCTGTTCATCTGTCTCGTCGAAGCGTCAGACGGCGCCCGAGATAGAGCGCGTGGGGGAGCTATACTGCGTAGAGTCGACGCGTGCGGTGTGTGTCGAGACCCCGAGTTTGTTGAGCCGTGCCCCCGTGGAGAGGCTGCGAAGTTGGGGCACCGGGGGGGGGGCGGAGTTGGGTCTTGGCCACAAGTGGGTGAGGGCCGACGCCCTTGCGTGTCCTTGAAGTGCTTGCTGAGCTCTCGTCCCAATGAAGCTGACTTTGCCACCTCTTTGTCGCTCTATTGAAGGCTACTGGTACTGCCGCCCTCATATCGGACGGTTTGCTCAATCGTCAAGATCAAGGTAGGCAGATAAAGAGATAGATAGAGAGCGAGAGAAAGAGGGAGAGAGAAAGAACGAAAGAGAGGGATACAGCTTGAGGACAAAAGAGAACGAGACATTCCTAGAAGAAAAACCAGCAACACACGTCCTAGGACTATCCGGTTCGGCCCGCTGGCCAGACCGACACTGTTCAATTTGGCCGAATTTCTCGTTGGTTTGCTCTGCTGCTGCTCTCTCAGCCATCCTATCTCTTAGCAATGTTGAGATTAGTTACCTAGGGACCTTTCATGTCAATAGGTTGAAAGGCAAAGTAGCACTTTTTCTTTGTGGCCAATTCGTATTAGAATTAGACATTCTGTTATTATTATTATTATTATTATTATTATTATTATTAATCCTACCGATAATACCTTCTGATTGACACTCTCTCGAAAGGTGGGCAAAATTGATGTTGCTATTATAATATTGGTAAGGAAAAAGATGTATCGTTTTTTAGTACTTCTACATAGTCAAGTAACATAATAAGCATAATCTTAGCTTTCTACGAGCTATCATATAATCGCAGTTCGACGTCTGTTGTCTTTCTACGAGCTAAGAATGATTTCCACCTCACCCAGTAACTTGCAAAGCTGTAGCAAAATCACTTATTAGGAACAACTCTAAAAAATTTATAGATTTGTCTCAGGCTTCGTATTTACATACCCAAACAGGGTGTATTTTAACAGTAACGTAGGCATTATTATTACAAATGTTACGGATGTGAGGTGTAAATGTGTTATATTAAATATGAATTTGGTAACGTAGGCACTATTATTCATATTACAAATGTTACGGATGTGAGGTGTAAATGTGTTAACGCCATTACTTTAAAAGAATTGCCTCAGTTCATGGCGCTTAAAATAGATGCCGCGTTCCCTCTGCAAACGGTCAAAGGCAATGCTTGCCTCACGAACTAACTCTCTCTCTCTGCGATCGTTCGTAACCGCGTTAATTCGCGTACCTAATTCGTTGAAGAATATTTGGGTTCCCTCGCTAATTGGTCTCAGTGCCTCCATGGCAATAGGCACAAATATATGTTCTATTTTTAGTCTAGCGTATTGCTCCGCGCTTTGTTTTCTAGCTTCCGCGTGCTTCGCTATTCACTCCGGCTTAACTGAGCTGTGATTATTATTATTATTACTATGATCATTATTAGAGTGTCATTGGAGCTACAGAAATGCAACGCCAAGAGAATGCTAAGTGGTCACCGATACTCAGGTAATAATACAAACAATTTTATAAATAATACATTTTTAGTATATTAGTAATTGTGATAGCTGTACATATTACTAATAATGTGCCCTTGCTCAAAACAAAATATTGTTATAATTTTACTACTACTACTACTACTACTACTGTTTCTACAATTCTAGCTGTTAATACGATCTTGCTTTGACCGCATCTACGCACTACCGGAACTCCGAACGTCGACCGAGGTCACTGACTGCCTTGCTAGTTGGCTGAAGTAGCTGGGGGCGCTTGGAGTTCCACTTTAGTCGTCGTTGACACGTGGCAATGTACCTTCCTCCTCTTCCCTCAGTTGGTGGGGCAGCAGGCTTGCCGCCGCTGCTGCTGCCGCCGCTGCTGCTGCTGGCGGCTTCACCCAGCGAGAGCGGGGAAGGGAAGCGAATGGTTCCTTGCGCCCTGTGGGGTGTCCCGGTCGTAGTAGCTTCCGAGCACCATGTTAGAGTCTATGTTTATGTTGCTCTAGTCGTTGTTCCATCCACATCTAACAAAGAGCGAACAAACAGTCAAAGTCCACAGAAGCAACAGCAACGACAACGACGACGATGACAACAACAACGGCAACGACAACAACAACAACAATAACAATAAAAAACGTCAATGAAGGTAACAACAACAATAAACCTCAATGAGAATAACATCATCAACAACAACAGCAACAACAAAAACAATAACAACGACGACAACAACAACGCGCCGAAGTGCCCAATTGCCTGTCTTGTCCGCTGAAGCTGGCGGCTCTGCTATTCGCAGCTGTAAATCCAACGACACCAAGGTTATATCCATGAGAACGATGGCCATTTTTCGGTTGCGGCGTTCTCCTGCTGCTGCTGCGGCTGTCGTTGAGGCGTAGTTGGTGATGGCGCGACGAATCTGACGCAGATCTGCGCAGGTGACGCAGGTCTGAGCACCTTCCATAATCATCTTCAAGTTGTTCGTTCAAACTTGATATCTGTTTCGTCATCACCAGCAGCAAACACGGATCGCGTATCGGGCCGCACTGCTTTCGACGCTTAGAGTGAGCTAGGTGCGTCGAAAGCTCTGCGGCCGGAGTTAGAGCCCAAAGCCTACGACCGGGGCGTGAATAAACTGTACAAGCGGCTCAAATTTAAGTCGTTACTGTATGTACGATTGATTATTATTATTATTATTATGGACCGACATAGCCCGCCGGCAAATTTATTTGTCCATGTTGTCTGTTATCACAATGTGTCACTTGACGAATTATTATTATTATTATTATTATTATTATTATTATTATTTTTTTTTTTTTTTATTATTTTGCCAGAATATAATTATCCGTTAAGAAAACAAGACCACACACATAATTGATAGCACTCCTTTCTTAGTATGATGAATATATTTTTATACCAAAGACACAAAGCTTCGCATTTTAATAAGCGCTATGGATGTTTGCTTCTATTTGCTTCTTTTGTTGCTATTAAGATTAAATAGGCCAATTGGAGGCCGTATAAGTGGGGTTCCACTTAATTAGGTATCGAAAACGGTCATGTACATATCGTTCAAAGCATTGAGCTGTATTTTAAGGTCAACATACAGTATGTGGCTGGCATACGGTAGATATTTTTGAAGAGCTCGTCAAACCAAAAGTAGGTCAATTATGGGCCTAACTGGGTCACTTTTTAACGGTACGGAACTTCCGAGCAAATTAAAATTTTAAATCCTGCTGCTGGTATAAATATATATATATATATATAAATATTTCTATATATATATATATATATATATATATATATATATATATATATATATATATATATATATAAGTAACACAAAAACAAGTAAAATATTAATGAGGTAATCACTTTGTTTTTGGATTTTACAGGTTGTGTACGGAACACCCATCTCTTAGCGCATTTTCACATAAACCAGGCCTTATATTGGTCTTTATTTGGTGGTGGAATAATTAGCGTATAGTTCAGTCTTCAAACAGCCTCACCGGTCTAACGTTAAACCGCAAGTATTGAAGGTCAGTGATTATTCCCGTTTCGTGAGGTTACCCGTCCGGAGCGCTTGATCCCCAAAAGATCAGTCCTCTCGCTAGCTGTGTGACTTGTATCATGATCTGTTGAAACCAGAGTACATTCGCATCAGGTCCGTGAAAGTTTGGCCAACAACAATTGACAATCATGCTGTTATAACGCTCGCCATTCACCGTCAAATAAGAAAAATAAGGTCCAATTCCTTCACACCGGAGGCCGCGCCAGACTCTTATATATAGCTCATGCAAGGTTTTTGGTGAATTCCGTGGGGGTTCTCGATTGTCCATATGCGACCGTTTTGTTTGTTCATACTTTCATTCAGATATAGATGGGCTTCGTCGGAAAAGATAGTTTTTCACGCTGCATTATCTCGGAAGCCCAATTGGCAAAGTTTAGTCGCTCCTTAGACTTCAGTTCTTGCGTCAACTAGGTGTGGGAAAAACCCAATTAACGAGCACGTCGCCGAACAGATTTATTCGGACATGTTCCACACTGACGGCCACAGCGGCTGTATGTTTAGTCAAATAAGCGCTTCGTGGCCCTCCACGGTTTTGCACTCTATGTGTTGAACCTGTTCCGTGAAACTTTCGCACAAATTCACTAATGGTGTTCGCAAAAGACCGGTTATATCGACCAAAAATTGAAAAACAGCTCGTCAGAATGTTTGTATAGAGTTTTCCTTCTCACGATAAACTTTGACAACCTCTAAGCATTTTCTGTTGAGTAAAGCATCATATTGGATTTGGCAGCCCCATCCCATTGTGTTTACGAAGATCGCGGAGAAGGCATAGCTAAACGCGGAAACGCTTAAAAAAGATCATCTGATTATTCGGACACCCTATTTATAAGAACAACTAGAAAGTAACCAAAAGGTGGATATTAGAATAGCTACATAAAAAAAAACATGACTTGGATTTTAACTCGTATATATACGAGTATATATATATTTCCCAAGGACCTTGCCGTATATGCACAGACTCAAACTGCCGAATAGCTTGAACTGAATACAGACAAAGCTGAAGCCAGGGCAGTGTGCGTGATAGCTAAGATTCAACGGAACGCCCTCGGCCTCCGAGCCCGCACAAGGGCATTTCTAATAACGGTCACGTATGCAATGGCGTTACTCAGAGTGCCGGGTTAGGCAAGGGCGGCCCTCAAAACAAATAAGACACAACAGATTCTACGAAGGACTTAGAGGGTTGCAGCCCTGAGGGTAATTAAGGGATACCGCACAGTCAGCACAAATTCTACTCTTGCACTGGCAATATCGATTCCCTAGAATGTCAAGAACGTTACAATGGAAGTATAGCAAGCTAAGCGAGACGCCATCCCCTCGAAAGTCATGTAGGGTCCCTGCGCAGACTGCTGCCAGATATTGACATTGCCAAAAAGACCAGGGAGGGACTATACCTATCACCTGTCACTTCTGCAGTTCTGGGAAAGAGCGGGCAGCGCGGATAAAGGCAATATATATATATATATATATATATATATATATATATATCCCTGCAATCTAGTTAAGGACTTGCACGCCCACTTGCATGTCGTCTTCCTGAAACCTGTACCTGCGTTCTCAACTCCAAGAGAGATAAATAAAACACACTCTATAAAACACCGCTCGCAAATTAAAATTCGCTTTTAATTCCACAGTTGGAGGCAGGCTTAAGATCTAAGTATATGCTGAATTGGGATTGTTGTATATGGTACCTGTTGTATACAGGAACATACGGGGGCACACACTCTGAATTCAATAGTACTATCTTTCCACGCGCATTTACCAATGGTTATTGTGAATTGTGAAGATGCTGCACTAGTTGACTACTTCGTTTGTGTGTATAACACTGCAAATGTTTTGCCTCATTTATTGCTCGGCCATTCTGACCAACGCACACATAAATGCAGTTTTAAGGTCCTTGTGACGGTTAATAACCACTGTAATTACCTTTTATGTGAAGTGCTTACACAATGCACTATTTGGCTTTTGTCGAGAGTTATTTTTCGCTCCGTTGTTTGATTCATCATTTTTTAACTATTTTTACTAACAACTCAAGACTCAAGACAGAGATGCAGTTCCGTGAATAATCCACGTTTGAAATGTAATATATATATATATATATATATATATATATATATATATACAGAGTGTGACTGAAAGAATTTTATAGCGTACATAAAATTGTAGAGCTCGTTAAAACGAATATTTTTTCCAATGGAACATGTGCTCTGAGAAGTCTTGTTTCGGAGTTACAGTGAAATTACTACAATTTGTGACACTGGTGTTTTTGCCCGACATAGGAGCACAAAATGTGCTGTTGCGAGACAACCAGTCTTCCTAGACAGAAACTAAGCACACCGTCGTGTTCGTGATAAAATTCTGCTCCATCTGATGAATATGCAAGGCCGGTCAGAAGACGCGACATAGTCGCTTAGAAGAAAATTCGCCAAAAATGAAGTTCTTCATTAGCGTTCACGCCAAATACTTTAGAATCATAACCCTACAACCACTCACAGCGCTCAAAGCGGACATATCCAGCCAATGCGCAATTCATGGCGATCATTTTGGTACAAATATGTGTCAATGCGAGCTGTGGTTGCGGAGTAATTACGAGTTTTCGGAGGGCATGTCGAGATTGAGTGCATGTAAAATGACTGTGTGGCGACGTTCACTACCGCCGACGTGTCGCGCGACAGCCGCAGCGCGTCATTTTTCATTGCACTTAATCTGGACATCCCGCCGAAACCTCGTAATTACTCCGCAACCACAGCTCGCATTGACACATATTTGGTACCAAAATGATCGCTATGGATTGCGCATTTGCTGTATATGTTAGCTTTAAACACGTGGGTGGTCGTAGGGTTATGATTCTAAAGTATTTGGCGTGAACGCTAATGAAGAACTTCATTTTTGGCGAATTTTCTTCTAAGCGACCATGTCGCGTCTTCTGACCGGCCTTGCATATTCATCAGATGGAGCAGAATTTTATCACGAGCACGACGGTGTGCTTAGTTTCTGTCTAGGAAGACTGGTTGTCTCGCAACAGCACATTTTGTGCTCCTATGTCGGGCAAAAACACCAGTGTCACAAATTGTAGTAATTTCACTGTAACTCCGAAACAAGACTTCTCAGAGCACATGTTCCATTGGAAAAAATATTCGTTTTAACGAGCTCTACAATTTTATGTATCGCTATAAAATTCTTTCAGTCACACCCTGTATATATATATATATATATATATTTATTTAAAATACGTTCCTAAATTATGTACACGCATGGCCTTGTTTAGTAGTGAGAGTGAAATTACTATCATCTGTTATACTAACGTGAGTAAAATATGGAGATACCAACCTGATATAACTATCGTAAGTCGAACACCGGGGGACGGGAGAAACACACGGCTTACGGTTATCATCATTCAATTAATCGAACCACCGTCGATATGGTACCAAAATGATCCATGTAGCATGTACATTTTCATAGCTGTTTTATGGAATAACAGAGCAATTGTGCTGTTTTGGGTGTGTCTTATCTTCTGGCAAACACGGCGTAATATATTCTCCACTTTCCAACAGCTCGTTATATATATATATATATAAATATATAATTTTTTTACCTATAAAAAATATAACGAGTGTAACTTTTATATATATATTTATATATATATATATATATATATATATATATATAATTTTTTTACATATAAAAATATAACGAGTGTAACTTTTATATATATATATATATAAAAGCCAGCAGCAGCAAATATACACGCCTCGCCTGACGTGAATTTAACGTGAGATTTTTGTCGTATGGCGTAAGGCGCATTTCGTTGAGGCAGGCGCATAGCAAAACGCAGGCCAATTGAGTGCGGGCGGCCCACTTGGTGATCAACCCTGGACGCGGCAACATGAGCGCAAATGGCTAACCAAATAACTTTGCAGCAATGCGTACTCTGAATGAAGATTTGCGTGATTGAAAAGACATACGATCAGTTTCTGCTGGAATGAAAACGCACGTGAATGAGTACACCCGACCGTCGCGTGTCCGTGTGCTCGTGTAAGCTGTTCAAATATTCCATCGCCCGCTCGCCGCGTACCGTACTCGCGTACTGAAGGGTGGCATCGTCGTAGTTTGCTGCCAGTTTAGGCTGGCTCAGCGGCTGGCTTTTCCTCGTTCGTGGGTCCGCTTGGTGGGTCCGCACGTCCATACATTTTCGAGCCCCCCCCCGTCCATTCGGGCCATCATACACCATAGCGGCAGCAGCAGCACTAGCGGCGCAACCGTGGTAGCGGCAGCAGCACCCCCACAACCAGCGAGCAGAAGAGGGACCAAGGAAGCAACCCTCCGCCCTTCGTATCTGTGTGTTTTTCCAGAGCTCAGCGAAACTAGGTTACATTTCGGCAATGGTGGTGGTGCTTTCCAGGCCGCCGCCGCCGCTCCGTTCTCCCCTCAAACGAGGAAGACTTTTGCCCCTCGTTGGGCGACCCTTTCCCTCGTGGTAATGGCCTCCTCTGTCCGCACAACCCCCCTGCGGTACGGGGGAATGACAAGAAACAACGACGACCGCCGGGGCGCCCCCCCCCCAATCCCTGTTATGCGGCGTTTCGATAGAATCCAACGTCCGTCGGCCAGGCAGAAGGACGTCGCAGACTGCGTCGGCTATTATCAGGCTCACAGGGCACGTTCGGCGCACCACAAATCGGCCGGCGCTCTGTGCCGGCCTTGTCATTACGAAATACTGTAGCTTTCCACTGCGTACACTCGCGCACACCGACGCCCACACATACGTCAGTGTAAGCGATAAGCTACAGTGTTCCTGTTCGTCCAGACTCGACTCCACAGGCCATTTATCTGGAACGCAGGTGGCTTTCCTTCGTTAAACACCGCAGCGTACGATACAATTCAAGGAAGCTCCACTTCGAGGCAGCTAGCTCTGCGCTTCCTGGAATGCATCCGTTACGCAAACTAAAGCAGATTTATCGAGTTATAGATGCCGCTGGCTCTAAGGAACGAACAAGACTAACTGACAATACAGGCGTTATATATATATTTTTTTTTTAAGATTAAAAATATGGTTTATTGACGGTACTGTAGTTTATAGCGCATACGTTCTTGCTAAATATATTAAATAAACACAACCTATCTAATTTTGAAGGCGGGTTTACCCAAACAGGTTTACTACAAAGTGCATCCCCATATCTCAGCATCACAGTTTACTATGTAAATGCAAGCACAACAAGTATGCTTTAGCCATGACGAGTAACATGTTCAGAACGCTATTTCCTGGCCTCACAAACAATAACACGACTTTAGACACAGCCTTTTGAGATAAGAAAGTTTGATTATTTTCTAAAACCGGTAGTTTACAAAATTACAGCTAAGTACGTAAGTTTGATTTCCGGATTGCAGAGCCAAGGATTCACGATAGAACAGCTGTGTAAAGACCCCAGAACTAAGTAAGGCAGGGCATTTTTAGCGAATCTGATACATCGATGACCGCTCTGAGTTGCAAATGTGATGTGTCATCTAGAACCATTCGTTAAATTCTTCATGATGACCTCAATCAGTCTTATACCATAGAAATCACACAGAATCTCTCTGAGGCCGCTTAAGCAAACAGAGTTGCTCGATGTCAGGTACTCCTGGATCCCTCAAGCACAAAGCAACAATGTTCGACACAACGACACAGATTTTCGCTTACTGCCGCCATTCAACGGACACTTGCAAATCTGGATAGGCACGCTTTGCAGGGTGGTGTAAGCGGCTTAGATCAAACTGAAGCGGCGCTTAACGTAAACGGCAGTTACATTGAATAAGTACATCCGCTAGGAATGTCCGTACCGGCGCAAGCTAAACATGGTATTCATTTGAACCAGGCGACGGAGTTAATCCCGATTCAGCTGTACTCAATAGACTAGAGGTTTTTGAATGTTGTGGTACGGTGCGAGATTTTACGGCACCTACGAGCCAGAGAAAGAAACGTATCAATAAGAAACGTATCAATATAAAACCGAAAATTGCAATCCGAGGCGTGTAAAACGAATTAATCGGAAGAAGCGTGGGCGCCACGTACAAAACTGAGATTTTAAGATGTCTACAGAACACCGCTCTTAGTACTTTATTTGTATTCACCTATTCAAATCTGAATGGCATAGCAAAGTACAGGTAAGCATACAGTTTAATAAATTAGAATCAAGTCCTCAATGGGAATACCGATCAGCCTTGTATGACGCCGAGGCAAGATAAAGGCATTGCATTTGGGCAAAACATAATTTTAGGGCGAATGCCGCTTTATGCCCTCATGGAATACAAGGCCGAACTACTTCGTCGTGTCCACGAAAGCCACTTGTTTTGCCTGCAAGAAACCGTTCGCCATTGAGCTAAAGCTATATCTGAGGGGATCGAAATAAAATTACGTTTGTCTTTACTTTTAAAAGGCTGTATATAAACTCAGAGTCAATAACGGAAAGCCTGAGCCGAACGAAAATCGTGGCATTGTTTGCAAATGCTGGTTGGCAGCGTGTTGGATTCTCACTCTGAAAATTAAAAATAATAAAATAGAGAGTAAACAGAAGAAAAGTGCTTAAGTCAATTACAAGCCACCGCCACGCCAAGAAAGGCTCCCAGTCAAGTGTTAGCTAAAACTGAATCATTGCCGTAACTGTGCAAGTCAAATTAATTCGGTCGACCGCGCCGAAAGCCGAACTACCTAGCTGACACGAAATTTATAGACTTAAGGTGTTTATCAAGTCGTGTCAAGACAATGTTCTTTTAAACCATCAAGGCATGATCGACCAGGGAAATTGGGCAGTAATTCCATAGTAGTGTTTCGTCTTTTTATAAAGCAGAGGCACAAAAGAGACCTTGGGCAAAGCGCGTGGAGAATGCACTCGAACAGAACGGCAGCCTGACAATCTTAGCTAAGGAGCTTGCGATAAAAGCCGCTAGTTGTTGTAGTCGACCGGATACGTCCATAACGCCAGAGTTTCAACTGGTGTTTTGCTTGAAACGAACTGAAAGAACAATGGGAGTGATATACGATTTGGCTTAAATAGGGTATTAGGACGTTGTTAAAGCCACGGTAGTGTGGGACTCGCACCCACTAAAATCCAGTCTTCCTATTTGCCCCTTGACGGGGGGTGGCCGCAGTACTGTCTTCTCGAGATTACTTCACCTGGCCAGTCTTCTTGCCATTTAGGCTGCTCGCCTTTGTGCGGCGGTTATTTTCGCCTCAGAGATACCTTGTGCGAATCTTCTTACCAGAATTCAGGATTTGTGATCTTGGAGGAGCACCTCTATAAGGGCCTGGCATGTCAGTGGGTTCTGCAGTCCTAGGTTTCGGGACAATAGCTCTCGCTCAGTGTCGAAGAAGGAACACCGCTCATAGCAGTGCCTTACATCGTCAGGCTCCCCCGAGTTGCACAGGCGGCATACAGGGCAGTCAATTTTACCAATGCGGTGTAGGTACTGCTGAAAACAGGCATCATGGCCTGTTAGCAGTTGCGCGAGTGGGTAGGTAAGCCGTCTTTGAGGCTGTACCATTTTTTAAAATCAGGAAGTATTGATCTTGTCCAATATCCAGGATGGCCCGGTTGGATTGCTTCCCATTGCTGGCTCCATTCGCTTAGGGTGTCGGTTCTGCTGACTAGTGTGCCCTCCGTCAGTCCGTTGGTTACAGGGTTTCTTGATGCCAATTCTTTTACTCTTAAGTCCTAGGGAATTTGTCTGGAGAAAACCTGTACGGCTGCTGTGGAAGCCGTGCGACTTGCTCGTGCTATGTTAACCTCCATAGGTCTTTGGGTCTTGTTGAGGAGGCGACGTATTGTAGCTCTTGTAGTCGTGTGTTCTCATAACGGTGCGGCGTATAACGTGATGCTGTCTATTACTGATGCTAAGAGTCGGCGCCGAGAGTCGCTTGCTCCTCTGGTCCGTGGGAGGATTTTCCGTAACTCTGCTGAGGCTATGGCTGCTTTTTTAGCTGCATAGCGCACATGAGGTGTTCCTGTGAGAGCTCTATCCAGGATTACGCCCAGGTACTTGACCACGGGCGTGGGTGTTATTGAATGGCCTTCCAGGTGTAAATGTAGGCTGCGTGGACACGATTCAGACCGTTTAGAAAGATTGCTTCCGTTTTTTGTGAAGTCAGTTCGAGGCCAGGCGTGCGGAGGAGATGTTGTCGGATATTCGTCAAGGCTCCGTTGGCTGTTCCTTCGAGCAAATCCTCGTCACTGGCGGTAACGATCAGTGCCAGATCGTCTGCGTAGGCGATAGAATAAACTCCCGGGGGATGCGGCAGTCTAAGTACTTCATCGTAGGTTATGTTCCACGGGGTTGGTCCCAGAACAGATCCTTGGGAAATCCCGGCAGTGACGGCGTAGTCCACTCCATCTTATGTAGATGCTCGGTCCTTTAGATACGACGCTAGGTCCTTTAGATACGACGCTAGAATACGTCGTAGGTAGGGAGACACGCCTTTTTTTCCAAGTGCTTGGTTTATGGCGTCTCACAAGAGCGTAGTAAACGCATTTTTGACATCAAAAAGGACGGCCAGGCAGTGCGCCCGGTTTGCGATAAGTGAATTTCTTTGTGTTTCAGCTATGTTTAGAACTTTGCTGATAGCCGAGTGTATGGAGTGCCCGGCGCGGAAACCATGCTGGTTTTCTGACAGCGCTTTATTTATTTATAAATATATATATATATATATATATATATATATACTACGCGGGTTCACATGAAAAGATCCAAAATGGCACTGTAGGTATAAATAAAGTCGTTATTCAAAAGTAAATTCCAGAAGCCGAATGATTCCTTGTTCTATGAATTCCTGTGGTCGTGACAATGGCCAGCTTAAATGCTATACTCAAACGAAGGCAATGTTTGGCATGTGCCAATACGGATATTGCTAACAGATGTATTTAATCAATGTAACTGTTTTTTTTTGCTTTAATCACTGCTCTAATTCAATGCCTAAACCGCGTCTTTTTGTTTTGAATATTTTTTATTTTGCCTGAGAGAACCCAGAAAACCCCGATATTGAGCAAGCTTATTTGTTTTATTGGTCTCAGAGAGATTCTGTCTGACTTCTCTAGTATAATATTGATTGAGGTCATCGCGAGCAATTCGACAAGTGGGTCGCGATGGCACATCAAATTTGCGCCTCCATTTACGATGTTTTTCAGTAGACCTACCTTATGAATGTCGCAGCGCGACATGCCCCATGGGATGTAGGGTCGATGCCAAAATTTCTCCCACTTGAACTTAGCCCATATACTCTGCGTAACTCTCGAGATATGGACGTGCGTGCTCATGGGGCTGGATCACTCCCTCCCCGTGAGCGCCTGCTATATATTTGCTGAAATTGCGTAGGCTACGGAATATCTTATAGTACACGTAACTGTTACTATTTTTCCAGAGCTCGAGGAACTCGATGAGTATCAGATCTAGAACGTCGAGGAGGACGGCGAGCAATAGCCTTAAGTGCTGAGAGCATAGCTTTAATTCTTTAGGAGGAGGCGGTGGCGCTTGCTTCCATTGCATGCTATCCCGCTTTGTTTTTGGGGTGGCACCAACTCTCGTCACCGTTGACAATCCGCCTAAAAATACGGGCTCCTCAAGCTGGGCTTCTTCGGAACCTATAGCGCGAGCACGTCGTGATATTCTCACACGCACTGCCGCGTCAATGGCAGGCCGTACAAGTACGGGGATTGTCCGATCATTTCATAGCCATCATTCAATGACAACAGCAAGCTCGCAGGTTATCGCCACTACACGAAAAGCGACAAAGAGGAAAACTAAACTTTTCTTCTGAAAGCAAGCCAAACGCTTTTGCAAACTAAACTTTGAAGTCCCGCCTGCATGATGCCTCTAACTGTTGCCTGTGCCGGAACTAGCAAGCGCTTTTTAAATTTTTGCAGATTTTAATTGTAATTCTAATAAATAAAAGTAAAACAGTTATTTATATATGTATATATATATATATATATATATATATATATATATATATATATATATATATATATATATATATCAAGACTTTGGTTCCCTCAAAATGTTCAGAGGTTTTAGTTTTTCAAGGACTCTAGAGGAAGCGAATTCGCTAGTCATCTGCAGAAGCAAGTTAAGGCAATACGGTGAATATAGTAGAATACCACATGAGAACTTCAGCAACTTAGAGCAGGTTGCTAAAGATGGATGCCGCTAAGCAGTACGTACATATGCCATAGTATATGCAACATACTCGCAAATACAACCAACAGTATTACTTTAAAGTTATATAAATATATATATATATATATTTGAAAACATACAAACAGTGAAAGCAAAAAACTAAAAAATCGAGCGAGGTGGCTTAGTGGCAAAGTCCATTGAACTCACGACGTCTCTTGGGTCGACGTCTCAAGAGACGTCGTGGGTTCAAGACATGAGCTGAGCACTGTTAAGTTGGTTTTCATGGTTTCCAATTTAGACGAGGTGAATGCCGGAGTGGATTATAGTCGCCCATTACCATATAAAAAATTAGGGAGCACAGATGTCTTAATCAAATCAGATGGTGCATTATAATCCAGCCCCCCATTATTACTTAAAAATAGATACAATTTAGACTCTGACACAATGGGGACCTCGTTCATACAATACAATAATTCGAATTTGTAAATACCTTAGTGACAATTAGCAGTTGTTTGAATTGCACCATTTTATATTGTCCTAGCTTTACAGACTATCATCTTGTAGCCAGCTCCCTAATAAAAACAACCCCAACAAAGAACAGGCCGAAGGGCACTTTGTAGACCAATTCGGGTGCATTTCGACGACGTGAGAGATTCGTCGGCATTGTGAGCTTGTGAGCAATTCATCGGCATTTCGACGATACATTACTCGCAAAGGAGGCTGCTACTTCGTAGTATTCGTGGAGCACAAAACCTGTCAAATGTAGTTACACTACAATTTACGATATAAATACATTTACCTGCATCTAGTGTGGAAGGTCGACCCGTCCGTTTTCATCTGTCATATCAAAGTCTTCAAAAGGAAAAAAATAGGAGCATTTATACTTCCACTTAGCTTTAGAATGTTCTAGTGAAAAGTATAGAATCTCAAATGGAAACGCGACTTCGCCAATGAGTAGGCTCAGCGACTTCTGATTTCGTCCCAGTACAAACCCTAGAAGGCAAAACAACATTAACAATTGTTCAACAGGCACAGCTCAAATCTATTTGATGCTAGACAATGCTAAGAAGGGGATTTTTCTAGCATATCTACTAAACTCTACGAATACAGTGAACAGAGGAAACGCCGCGGCGGAAAGAAGAAAAGTTACGGATTCTAAATGTATCGTATCATATCGAGCTAGTTAAAGAATAGCTGCATAATAAGGACGACGGGTCGATATTAGACGAAGTTGGGCTAAGGGCTGTATAGTAGGTCCTAAATGAATTCCGACTACTTCCGTACGGTTACTCTTATTGACTCTATGCCACAGTTACACACTAGGTATATTTTGCCCAGTGTGTATCCTAATTGTGTATTTTAAAGTTACTAGCACAAGATAAAAACGTTTTAAAACGGTTAAATCAAAACGTACATTATTGCACTGATCACTGTTCTGGCAATTGACCAGAGCGTGAGAATAAGTAGGCATGTTGAGATATCTAATGCTTTCCCAACATTGTTGCTGGCACTATAACTGCTGACTCTCAACGGTATGATTTATCATCTAATGTCTATACTTTATACAAGTTTATTTCAATAAGCATTGCTCAAAGGAAGTTTGATCAACAACAGGAATCGAGCTGGTGACACCCCGGTAAGTGGCAATAGGCCAGCGCTTTTGATCTAAAGGTCTGCAAGAGTTGTTTTTCTTTGTCAGAGAGAACATCCTAATTACTCTTTTTAAGGGGTAGGCTTATGGTGCAAGATTTAGCAGTTATATTAGTAGTGCACATTCATATATATATATATATATATATCCTCTGGAAAATAAAATAAAGTTTATTTCCGTATAATACATTAGGTATATGTTACACACATCAACTAGCTAAGCCAATGCGCATTGTGACTGTCACGTGTCCGTTTCGATGAGGCCAGGGCGAGACCACTTCAGGCGTGTGCCCCGAACGGAGGCAGCGTTTCCACGTTGTATGTCAAGATCCAGGTGTTGTTTAAGAAAGGACGATGACCTGTTATCACCGGATGACAGGCTTAAGAAGGTCCCAACTTTGCGGATCAGCTGCTTGGTCCGAACGCCAGGGGCACCCAGGGTTTCAAACGCGAGAGGGCAAAATTCATGGGGATAGCCGATTGGTGAGTATTTTCTCAACTTGTTAGTCTCCGCAAGGTGGGCTGCATAACCAGCACCGGATGCGCCGCCACCGACCATAGAAGGAGCTAAGGAGTCGGTAACGGTTGCATCCCAAACTAGCATTTTGCCTCGCTCGAATGGTGTGAGTGTCATACCATTTGGATGTTTGCCGTCCTCCGCGCAAAGGCCTGGGGGTTCAAGAATGCACGGACGACCGCACGACCTAAGGGCTCTGCTAAAGGTCTCATTAATAGCGGCATGTCTCGAGCGTCGTCCTGCACTATTAATGCACGAAAGTCCGTGATGTCCTAGTTTATCGACGGGGTGACCACATTGGCACCGATGAGGGCTAACTATGTCTGCCCCTAGTCGTAAGCCTACTGCTATGCGAATCGACTCGTCATCAAGAAGGGTACCTATGGGGGCACTGGGAAGCGCGTGTAACCAGGCCCCTGAATCCTTGGCGGATACGGCGTTCAAGCGAGCTCTGGCTGTGTCGTCGGCAGCTTCGTTAAAGAGACGTCGTTGTATCTAGTCGTGCAGAGGGGAACTCCAGTCGCGCTGGGACAGTACGTTTTCAGGCCTACCCCCACAGCGCGCCTCAAGGTTCTCTTGAAGATGGGCTAAGCGGTTTCTAAACTGGTCGACTCCCGCTGAATCTAAAAGAGGGGTTGCCCTGTTTTCCGCGCTTAGCACCGACGAGACTATAGCAGGCCCGGCCAGGGTCAGTAAATTTGGTACACCGAGGCCTCCTTTAGAAACAGGTAGTAATGCCTGTTCCCGTGCGCTGTGTGGTAGAGATGTATTCAGCAGGGACTCGAGGGTGGACAGTGTCAAATCGTTGAGCCTTTGCAACTCATCGGCTTGGTTAGATAGGTCGGCCCGTCGAAGAAGGTGGATGAGTCTTGAGGACGAGAAAGAGGACCTGAGTAAGAAAAGTCCCCGGTGTGCTCCCAGAAGAGTAAGACGAGCAGCGGCATTTTCCAGAGAACCTCTGGAAAATGGAGTTGTGCGTTCGATCACGGCTGAGGATTTATTCATCAACACATACAGTACAAATACAGTACAAGGAGATGCACAGACTTTCGTACATCCTCATGCGCTGGTCTAGTTTGTGGAATTAGTAGATAACAGCTATTTTCAGCGTTTAGGGTAGGTTCTGTTATTATCTTATCGGTATCCATCTGTACCACTTACCACTGCTGCCATGATCGTCATTGAGTTCCGCCTGCAATGTGACGATGCTTAAAGAGGGTGCGCTGTAAACTAGAGCCCTGTAAACAAGCGTCTCGAAAAAAAACACACGTGAGCTGGCGGCACGTTAATAGGCGAATTCATCTATTGATTAATTAATCTATTGATAATGTTACACATTAGTAGGTATGGCCATACCAAATTCAGATGCTTGTTTCTGCTTATATACGTAAGATTTGTTCTTTAAGGGACGTCGATGCTTTATGCCACATGATCAACATAGGAACGTGGCCCAGGAAAACTGTAATAGTAATAAAATTACAGGCCGGTTAATTTGCTTTTAATGCACTGCACACATTGCTAAGTACGCGTAGTGAGTGCTGAGCCCAGGGAGAGGGCAAATATGTTTTCTAGAAGGCGCGAGTTTGGTGGGCCCTTCCCGAGAGTTTAATGCTACCGAACGTTGTTGGCCGAACTGTAAAACAACCTAACATAAAAGATAAAACACTACGGTTACTAAAAAACAGGGGCATCGCTGTCTCAAGAAACTGCTGGTGCATTACCTTAATGCACTTTTATTATGATCAACTTCACGGTTTTTCTAGATAGCGTAACTTCTGCGATACTTCATTGTAAATGTCGTCAACATTGTATATATATATATATATATACAGGGTAATTCATATCGTTATGTACTTATTTCGAGGTTTGGCAGAACTTGGCAAGAAAATATTTTTTCCAATGGACGGAGAACGCGAAAACGTCTTGTTTAGTAGAGAGAGTGAAGATAGGTTTTAATGCGTAATTAGGAATGTTTGTAGTTTATAAAAGTAGTTATTCTGCCTCCTTTCTCCTACATAGTTGTGCGAAATCTACGTTTGCGGGAGAACCATTCTGCGAAACGGAAAACACTTCACTAACTTGCGTAACGAAAAGCAAATAACTAAAATAAGGAAAGTCATAAAAAGTGGACATGTTACGTTAACGAATTTTCATGAAAAATCGTAAAATGTTTCCATTACGACCAAAATTGTACGTCCAAAATACCACTCTCACGCAATAGCAAATGCCCACCATCTTTGTACCAAAGTGCTGGTGTTGCGTTACGTAGATGTCCAGTAACTAAGCTTTTTCGACAGCCATAGTTGGTATGTTTTTCGTGTAAGTTTTCACGTCCAGAACCGTAAAATTTTGCCAAGACGTTTCCGCCCCCTCCTTCTACTAGGAACTATTATTCTTTCGCCGAGTTTTACCAAACGCTTAGTTACTTGACAACTACGCAACGTAGCTTCACCACTTTGGTACGAAAATGATAACCATTCAATTTTATATTGCGTGAGACTGGCCCTTTTGACGAAAAAACGTTAACTTGAGACATAACAACATATCGACTTTTTAAGACTTTCCTCAATCTGGCTATCCGCTTTTCGCTACGCAAGCTAGTAAAGTGTCTTCCGTTGTGCAAACGGAAGACACTTTACTAGCTTGCGTAAGAATTTTCCTCCGAACACGCCGGTATGATCAATTCCTTCATGCGTTAACTGGTTCTCTCGCAAACGTAGATTTCGCACAACTATGTAGGAAAAGAAAAGGCAGAACAACTACTTTTATAAATTTCACTCTCTCTCCTAAACAAGACGTTTCCGCGTTCTCATTCCATTCGGAAAAATTATCTTCTTGCCGAGTTCTACTAAACTTCGAAATAAGTACATAACGATATGAATGACCCTCTATATATGTTCATATATATATGACCCTTTATATATATACATAGTTAATGTTAGAACAAAAATATTTTGAGTACAGTCAAAAACATGGATGATTGGGTCCTACTATCGGACTCTCCACGTACACGCCGCATAACAAACTGCCATTTCCATCAATATTATATTGAGAAAACGTTATTTGTCCACTTCGTGTGAGAGACAGCGGCCACCAAGCTCTAGGTGCCATTCGTGCGCGTGCAGATATATGTGAGATGAGGTTGTCAAGACACACGCTAAATCCCATCCTTGCTTACCTAGAGAAGCTGACATCTATCAAATAGAGGCTGCTTAGTATGATAGATGTTTTTTGTGAATCATATATAGTGGGAACGACCGTCGGCACTGACAAGGCTCGACGAAGCTCTGGAAAAGGTCAGGCACATGTGGCCGCTCCGAGCAGACAGAATTACAATATACTTGTATACGTGAACAAAAGACGTGTACACGTGTTTGTCTATCTATTTGGTTAATATGAGGTTGTATCATAACAATCATGCTGCTCTAATAGACCTCATTTGCCAACCCCACACAGGGCTGAAATGTGTTTGGCTGTAGGACGACAAAAGGAAATGTATGCTTAAATGCAAAGCTCTCTATGAAACCTTACGTACACGCGTTGGTCACGCAACGCTTTAAAAGTAAATTCTTTAGCATAAATACAGATACTGCCTAAAACTAAAGAAAAAGCTCTTAAACTAACGGCTATGTTAAACCGAACATTGGGATATATTGAGCACAACAACACTGACAGGTTTATTGACACTTCCGACTGAGATTCTTTATATTCAGTGATGATTACTACCATGCTGACATAGGGATGATTGCTTTAGGCACCTTAATATGAGCTCAAGTCTTCCGGTTATTGTGTAAAGTGACTATTTGCGTCAAGTAGATAAATGTCCTTTATGTCAGTTTGAGCGTCCCATGAAGTACCGGAAAAGGTCTTTTGTACGCCAAAGCCGTAGAGACGTCGGTTTTTTATTTAGGCTCGTGGCGTCTTTTAGCCCGGTTAGACGAAAAGTTGCCACAGACGATCCCATTGAATTATTAACCAGTTGCACACTGCCTCTGAGCCGTTCTGTTCAACAAAGCCGTGAAATGGCAATGGCATTCGATACCTTTGAAAAATTGAATTCAAATCTGAGTTGTCTGTAGCATAGTAGAAGTACGTCAATCTGCCAATCTCTTAAACGTTTGCTTACGGTAGACCAGAGTGTTACTGCAGTTCCACCTAAAATTGTGTACCGATAAATGCAAGGGTACACTATCGATGATATCAAGACAGAAATTTTGTAACCTTGTAGATGTGTATTTGATGTATTGAATGCATAAGCTAATCGCAGGATTAACACGTTGGCGCTCTGAATCGAAAGCTTGACAAAGCTCGATTCACGACAATACTTCACGATGACGTACAGGCCGAGTTGTTCACGTTCGTGTTGAGCACTTGGGATAGAGTTTAGAGTTTCTACGAATTTCAATAACGTTCTGGTTGGCTAAAATTATCCGTCGAAAGAGCAGCAAAGTTTGAGTTTTTAGGTTAAAAACCTCCTATATTGTGTATACACGCTTTGCAAAATATCCGCTCAGCTTACCGGTTAAAAATCCGCTCAGCTTACCTGTCGCACGAGTGAATTTTAGCTACTCTAGGTGTTAATGTTAATAATTGCACTGATCTCAAAGGCCTCATATTCTTTCAACAACAAATATGCTATCGTTGGTGTTTTTGCTAAGTAGTAGTAGTAGTGGCAGTGTTTTTCTTCGGAAATACGGCGAACATCCGTATAAGGTAGGTGAGATAATTAGAGAACTGATCGACCTGAAGTGACGCTAACGGCATGGATGGGAGTTGAAGCGGAGAAGAGCTGCGTCATGGCTGCGACGGCCCATTTTTGATGAGCGGCTGTAATTCAATTCAATTCAATTCAATAGCGCCTTTATTAAAAGGGGGTTGATACAGGTTACAACAATGAAGATACACCAAATTGTTCCGGCGATAACTGCTTGGATTGGTACATTCGAGCTATTCGCCAGGCAAATATATTATTAATACGCTCAGTGCGAGCGGTGTCCTTTGGCACAATAGTGTGACCACTACGTAGGCTGTTGGAGTAAATGTCAAAAAATTTGTCGATCATTCCTGCCCTTCGAAGTATGCGGAGGGCAGAGACATTTTGTTTTACAAACAGGGCGGAGATTGGCGGTAGGGCGATCGCATCCCTGTCGAGGTTGCACCGCCATCTTAATCGCCTTAAAAATTTACGTTGGACGCCCTCAAGCTTATTGAGAAAACCTTTTTGGTATGGTTCCCACACCGGGGAGCAGTACATTAGTCTTGAGAGAACTATGGCTTTGTACATCTTAATATATACATCGGGATCCCTGACAATAAAACAACGAAACAACATATTTACAAGTACTGCAGAGGATTTCACCAGCTGGTGCACGTGCTCCTTAAAAGTTAGGTCAGCGGTGACCTGTATACCTAAGTCTCTCGTGACGGGAAGCGTGGGGAGAACGGTCCCATTGATCTCATAGTCAAAATCAGTCGACCCACGCTTCAGAACGACACATTTCTGAGCCGAGAGAATCATTCCGTTCTCGACACACCAGCGGGCGATTCCGTCAACAGCCCTTTGCAGCCGAGCGTGCGAGGTGCTGTCATTCACAGGGCAGTAGAGCTTGAGGTCGTCGGCGTACTCTAGGTACTTCACCCCAGGAGGGACATGCCGGCCGATATCAGAAATAAAAATGGCGTACAGCAGAGGAGACGCGCATCCGCCTTGAGGCACACCCGACGGGGCAGGCCAGGGTCGACTGAGGACGTTGTCAACCTTGACGCGATACGAGCGGCCGGATAGGTAGGCTTTG
Organism: Dermanyssus gallinae; assembly: GCA_003439945.1. Lineage (NCBI taxonomy): Eukaryota > Metazoa > Arthropoda > Arachnida > Mesostigmata > Dermanyssidae > Dermanyssus > Dermanyssus gallinae. Next base: position 405,529 of record QVRM01000121.1, on the reverse strand, counting down.
AACCATCGAACAGTGGAAGCGTGGATTCCGAGCGAGACCAACTTCTTGATGAGAAGATCGTGTTCAACCCTGTCGAATGCACTCTTCTGGTCGAAATATATACAGTGGAAGTTTACGTTGTGATTTATATTCATGGCCCAGTCTTGTGTCATTTCCAGTAGTTGGGTGCACGTCGAGCGATGTGCGACGAAACCATGCTGGGCAGGATCGAGGAGAACGTTACGGGTGAGGTGACGAACCAAGTGCGCAACCGCGAGCTTTTCGAAGACGGTGCACGCGATGGAACATTGAGAGACCGGCCGATAGTTGCAGACATCCATTTTGGAGCCTTTTTTGTGTATAGCCGTCACTATCGATTCGCGGAAGGGGTTGGGTACTTGACCATCATTGTATGAGCGTTCAAATAGCAGTTTCAGAGGCTCGGCGAGAAAAATGGCAAACTTCTTGTAGAATATCGGTGGAATGCCATCGGGAGTGTGGCTGCATTTCCCTTTCAGATGAGAGAGCACCTTGTAAATTTCTTCTTCCGAGAAAACCAGCGGCGAATCTTGGATGGGAGATGTGGAGTGGCTGGGCCCGTCACCATGTGTGTGAGAAGACGTCGGTGATGTGGACGCGTCTTGTGAGTCACGAAACAGAGACGAGAAATGCTGGGCTAACAAACTGGCTTTTTCTTCCGGCTTGGTAGCAGTAACGTTGACAGATTGCAGAGAGGGTAGAGACCCAGTATCATTCAGCCGCGCGTTCACATAACGGAAGAAAACTCTGCCATCGTTGTGATTCAGGTTCAGTTCGGTTAGCGAGCGTAATCGCCTTGTTGCCTTCATCAGTTTTTGATGAAGAGCAACGCTCGGGGACGAAGAGACGAGATTCTCCAAGAGGGAGACGTAGTCGCGAAGGTTGCGCCATTGAGCGTTGGCATCAAGTCTGGGTGTAAACTCGTTGATCAGGAAATTGCAGCAGTCACAGAATTTCTCATACATCGTGTTCACCCCGTCGCAGTCACGGAAAAAGGCACTCCAGTCTATAGCGTTCAGATGGGCAGCAATGTTGACCTCGTCCATCTTTTTGTAACTAAGACGGATGCAGTCGGATGAGATGACGGTGTTTTCCAGAGCGATATCAAAGCTAATTGCTTTGTGATCTGAGTCCACCGGAGGGTCGACAGGTGCAAGATTTCCTATGATATCGGGGTCGGTGGAGAAGAGCAGATCTAGCGTAGCACCAGCTTTGTGTGTGGGAAAAGAAATGAGCTGAAGTAGCCCATTGTCGTCACAACAGTCGGCAAAGACACTCTCTTTCGTCGTGGAGTCGTTGGGAACCGGAACAGACCAGTTTATCCGCGGCAGGTTGAAGTCTCCGACAAGAACGATTGGAGCGTCGACAGTACAGTAGAAGTCTATGGCCGCACATGTGTCCCGTATACGGGCGAGACGAGCAGCGGAGTCACCAGCATTGGTAACATAGAAACAGATGACGCGAATTTTGTTGTTATTACTTAGAAGATCGAGTGCCACATGCTCACCAACGAGATCTTGTTTTACACTGACGGCGTTCAGGTGATTGCTGACGAGAATGCAGACGCCCCCGCCGCGTGACGGTCTGTCGAGGCGAAATACCTGGTAACGATTATTAAAGGAGAGTTCAGCATCAGAGATCGAAACGTCAAACCAGGTCTCGCACAGAAGAAGCAGATCAATGTTTTGCGAGGCACAATGCGCGAGAATGGCATCAAGTGCTCCCGGTTTGGCGGCCGATCGAGAGTTTAGAAAGAGTGATTTTATTTTACGGTCCCTAGTAGAGGATGGGTCCGGTCCAGGTTCGGTATCGATTGCGAGACGCGGGTCAGACCCAGGGAGTCAATCGGAAGTGCGACATTCGATGACATCTGTGTCCCTCACCCTGCCATTGAAGACTTTGATTACGGCCCCCTCATTCCATATGTGTTGATCGAACATTTTGTCGGTGTCCGAGTCGGGGACCTCGACATAGAAGGAGCTGTAGTGGTCATACCGGGTTTTCAGTTTCTTTATTACGATGGGATAAATTCCGGATGTAGTCAGATGCTTGTGCAGATCTTCGGCTCTGAGTGCCGGGTCCTGACCAGAAATGAACATGCGCTCAGAGTGAAGACGAACGGAGACTCGAGGTAGGGTCTCCGGTCCGTTGTCTGTGCGGTTACGTACCACCAGGACGCGCTGTTGTTTGCTCGAATTTTCTTTGATTGTGGCTTTGTCACCCGGTCGGTTGCGATAAGCCGAAGTGGCAGGGGATGTGAACTGTATCAGACCCTTCGATCGAGATCGACTGAGAGACCTGCTCGTAGAAAGCGTTCCTCCCCGCTGCCTCATTCTTCCACGTTGTAAGTTGCCGGGACGGTCACGCAGAGATTTGTTGTTGTCGACCGATGCACTGCGGCTTGCTGCGAGAAGTTTGTCAACTTTCTTCTCGAGTTGATGATTTTTATCCAGAAGAGCACTGTTGTTAGAGGCCAACACACTCACAGTAGACTGTAGTTCTTTAAGTTGAGCCATTAATGACCTAACCAGGGAAGCAACGTCCAAGTTTTCGTCGGCCATTTCTTCATCTTCAAAAAGAGGAGGTGGGTTACACGAGGCACATTTGAAGCTTTTTTTCACCGCGTCTTTCTTGGCTTCATTGTATGATATTGACGTGCATTTGTTCAGATGGACCCACAGCTGGCAGGCCGTGCACTGTATGCATGATACGTTTCCGATAGTCCGTGCGCAAACAGGGCACTTTGGAGATGTGCGCTGCTTCTTTGTCGTGGCACTGTTGGACCCAGATGCGCCCGTCGTACGTTCAGAGTCATTCATTGCTCGTTTGGTACCCGGGTTGGTCATATGTACTACGCTGTATGGAACGCGGGTCGAGAAAGCCGCCAGCTGGTGGTGGTCGATGTTTACAAACAGAGACACTGGCGAGGACCAAACGGCAGATTTCAACGTTGGTACCTTGTTGTGTCACTGCCCGAAGTTTAACACTGTCGCAGACACTGTCGTGTTCGTATGTGTGTGTCGACGAACCGAAAGAGAACCCAACTGCCTTGCGCTAAGTTCGAGGGGGGCGATGATGAACCGTTTTTAGACAAAAACTACAGATTCGCACTAGGAACACAGAAACGGAGCACAGCCGGGGGTGCACTGAGACTGGAGGTATCCGGTACACGACACACACTCAAATGACAACGGGTGGAAACGCCGAGATTAGCACAATTTTTGGGAGCTCTTCGGAAACACGACCAGTTTCATCGACGTTAAACGACGGAATAAATAGTAGACGCGGACACCGAATTGCTAATGCATTTGGCGCATTGGCGTACGAAAATAAGTCAGTCAACGAAGACCGAGATGGCTACCGACCAGTTAAGCAGCACCAGATGACAGTTTTCCCTCGGGAACTGCGAGGCACACCGAGCGATATCAGCCGCGAAACTTAGCCGTAATTGTTCGGGCCGTCCCATGGGACTTTTTTAGAGATAGAATGGATAGTATCGCAAAAATAGCGCACTGCAGCAGATATTAATGCGACCAAAGACTACTACTACTACCGACTCGAAACATTGCCACAGATGTGTAAAACTGCCAGGTAAACTACACGTTGTACGTATGGTGGTATATGGTATCGTGGCGTGACCACGCCACGCCTGTACAGTTGACAATGTATGCCACACTCCTAAGGAGTGTGTAGAAAATATGATAAAGCCGGGTTATTGTTCGGGTTACTCTCATCAAAAATGTTTGTATTCAATTTGGCAAGATGTCCTGGATGTCCCACACAGTCAAGCGTCGTTACACAAGTTTAGCATTGATTGCAAACATCATCACCAAACCATATTGTTCTGGTACTTGGGCAACGATAAATCATGCAGCCAATATCTGCCTACGAGTCGGTTCTAAAATGTACGTCATATATATAATTATCTATCTGTATATATATATATATATATACACATATATATTTGTATATATATATATATATACAAATATATATATGTGTATATATATATATATATATATACACATATATATTTGTATATATATATATATATATATATATATATATATATATATATATATATATATATATATATATATATATATACATATATATTTGTATGTTGACAGAGTGTACGGGAGGAGATCGCTTATGACTCTGACGCTAGGAGTCACAAAGTTCATACCGGCGAGACGCATACTCATTCGAAGCAGCAGCAACAACAAGAGCACTATGAAAAAATGGCCACAATAGCAACAACAACAACAACAAGGTCAAAAACAACAACAACTACGACTACTACTGCAGCATTATTAAAAATATTAACAACAAGAATAAGCGCGACAACAACAACAACAACAACAACAGTTGTTTTGATGCATCGCTGAACACGGAAGGACCTTCGCTGAGATTTGCGCCAGTCATCCCAGCGTTCTACTACAATTACTTTTACTACTACTACTACTACTACTACTATTGCTGCTAGTATGAGTAGTCTAAGAACTGTGATCGCAACCAAACAAACGCTCGATGTCTCAGCGTCGCCACACTGGTAACCCTGTTTGTTTGTCGGTTTATCCGTCAACCTATGTTTGACTGGACCAGTCGTGGCCGACGCCGATCTGTCTGCGACAGCCTGAAAATGAACACAACACTATCGTGGCTGCCCAGTCGAAGAATGCGAACCCTCATGAACAAAAACATCGCCATCATCATCATGACCACTATTAGTAGCAGTAACAGTAGCAGCAGCAGCAGCATCAACATTCTCAGCTGGTCATCTCTGCGACTCATATCCTGATCGCCATCAGCTCCCTCAGAGACTGCAAGGTGCCGGCGTTCTGAAAGATCTTATCTCTCTCTTGTTCTGTATTTATATATATATATATATATATATATATATATCCACCCCTCTTCCTTTTCTCTTCCATTCTAGGTTTTCTCTCTCTCTCTCTCAGTCTCTTGCCCGATATCTTCCTGCATCCTCCAACTCATAGTATGACATCGTCCGTCCAATCGTCGGCCGAGGAGTCGTATTAAGGTCCTCAGGCCTTTTGCTGTCGCAGTGGTCAGCGTTTACTACGTGATCGGGCTTGTATGCCCGCTGCGTCGCAATTGCTGCCGGCATTTCCTTTTGGTCGGCATCGAATAGCAGAGAACATAATAACCCTTGTGTCTGTGTCTTCGTTATTTGCTGACACTTGATTAAGTATTGAAGGTTAGCACAGAGACGAAGAAATGTGTACATTTATTTACATATTTGTGTTCATGGTCTATACGTATATATACAGGGTCATTCATGTTGTTGCGCACGCATTTCGAGGTTTGATAGAACTCGGCAAGAAAATAAGTTTTCCCTATGGAGGGAAGACGTGAAAACGTCTTGTTTAGGAGAGAGAGTGAAGTTTATAAAAGTAGTTTTTCTGCCTTTTTTTCCTACATAGTTGTGCGAAATCTCTGTTTGCGGGAGAACCACGCATCAACGCATGAAGGAACCGATTACACCGGCGTGTTCGGAGGAAAATTCTGCACAACGGAAGACACTTCACTAGCTTGCGTAGCAAAAAGCTAATACCCAGATTAAGGAAAGTCATGAAAAGTCAATATTTTACGTTAACGCCGTTTCATGAAAAATCGTAAACATTTTCCATTCCGACCAAAAATGTACGTCCGAAAGACCACTCTCACGCAATAGCAATTTTAATGCCCATTATTTTCGTATCGAGGTGATGATGCTGCGTTACGTAGTTGTCAAGTCACTAAGCTTTTTCGATAGCCATATCGAAAGCGAAGGCATGCATATTTCCATAGGGCGTATGAGAAAGTTAGGTACATATTTTGAGGTTTGGTAGAACTCAACAAGAGAATAAATTTTCCTAGTGGAAGGAGGGGGCGGAAACGTCTTGGCAAATTTTTACGGTTCTGAACGTGAAAACTTGCACGTAAAACATAACAACTATGACTGTCGAAAAAGCTTAGTATGGGCTTTAAATTTGCTATTGCGTGAGGGTGGTCTTTTGGACGTACATTTTTGGTCGCAATGAAAAATTTTTACGATTTTTTATGAAAAGATGTTAACGTAAAATATCGACTTTTCATGACTTTCCTTAATCTGGGTATTAGCTTTTTGCTACGCAAGCTAGTGAAGTGTCTTCCGTTGTGCAGAATTTTCTTCGAGGGACGAGGATCCCGTGTGACTGCGTTTAGTCTTTTTCCAAGCTCTTTAAAAGATGTTGACGTTTCTTCACACATGGGTCCGTAAGTTTCTATGGCAATTGGCTGTACGATAAACTGCGGATTGAGCTCTCTGTATTTCGCTAACTTGCGGTCCTCCGCACGACAAACAGAGGCACCAGCTTTCTGGCTTGTTCGAGCTACGTAGCTCCGGGCCAATGTACACGACACGGTAACGTCCCATACAAATAGGCGACCTCTTTCCCAAGGGGTTAGTGTTTTACCGTCCGGTCGTAACCCACTATTGGCACTAAGGCCTAGTGGCTCTTTCACGGCCGGCACCTGTGCACTATGCAGTGCACGACAGACGACGTCGTTTATTGCATAGTGTCCTGGGTGGCGGCCGGTGCTGTATCGGCACGATAAAGCGTGTTCCCCTGTTGTTGTTACGGGGAACCGACACCGGTTGCAAAGATGAGCGGCACAGACCGTCACCCCCCAGCCACAGACCAGACACGATGCGAAGTGTGTTCTTGTCCACCATCGTACCTAGTTGCGGCGAGGGGAGGGCGTATCGTAGTCTAGCCTTGTCAGCCGTGGTTTGCGCCTGAGACAGGAGAGAGGCCTGTTTCCGCTCCACGACAGTGCGGTCGAGGGACTCTTGCGTTGGGGAAACCGGCAGAGCCTCTCATCGCGCTTCAAATTCGTCCAGTCTCGTACGCGAAGCCCGTTCGATCAGCTCCGATGTACCTTCCGGGCCTATGGAAGCAATTAGAACGTTTAAAATCTGTGATTGAGCCCACATAGCAGGACAGGGCCAGATCTTTAGTTGTACGGACACCGAGGCCACCTGCGCAGACTAGCAGCGTAGCTTGGGCCCATGCGTTGTCTCCTAGGCGCACATTGAGTAAGCACTCGAGTGTCGTTCGGAGGAGTTCGTCGAAAACGTGGAGCAGGTCATCTTTCTTGTACGAAGGAGAACATCGTAAAAGATAAATTAAACGAGTCGTAGAAAGGCTTTGCCGTAGAAGATACAGGGCTGGGTATGCGTCTAGATGTTTTAATCCAATATACATATATTTACCAAGTCTGCAATTGCGAGAGCTCTATCGAGAAATTAGTCATATCACACTTGTTTGGAATAACAGTTGCATTTGTTAAATTAAATCCAACATTAGCTCAAAACCTAAAAAAATGTTGAATTGAAGATCATTTTCAAGCAGCGAGATCCTGCAATTATTATATTTTCCTGCCTGTACATTGTGCTTATATTAGCTACTGCTCCAAAAAAAAAGTGCACATCTAATGACGGTTATTTTAGTTTTAAGACCATGGTACTGCGAGCTGTGGTTGAGAAGTAACACGGGTTTAGTGACATACACATCAAAGTAAATGCATGCACATACGCTTCGTCTTGTTTCATCAAATGAATCACTCGTCGTGTGACTCTAGCAACGCAACAAACCGTTATTTAGTTAGAGAATCTGCTCGAAAGAGCCTCCGCCTACTATTATGCACGTTCAGGCGGCGGTTGCAGAGGTTTTGCTGGAAGCGTTTAAATATCATCCAGGCATTTCCTTAACAGCTTTAACAGCGGCGTTTATTCTGTTGACTAGATTCTCACGCGAGTCAATATATGGGTTGCATAGACAACACTCTTCGTGGTGGCTCCAAACGAAAAAGTCAAACGGTTTAAAAGGTCGGGAGATCGCGTCGATCAAATGATGACCTCGCCCCGACCAATCCATCTATTCGGATAGTATGTGAGGATCTATACTATGATTATTCACCATGCCAGCCCAGACGGTCAGGGAGAAGCGGACCTGGTGTACATGCGGGCGGGTGAAGTGCGGGTTTTTCGTTGGCTTAGTTATGAAAATTATTGCATAGTGGGATATTGCGTTCACTGCCCTAGTGCTTGCCGAAGGACGCTGGGCTAGGAGCTTCAATGATAAGCTCTTCAATGTCTGTTGAGCCCGGTGGCGTGGTGCATTCGCGTGCAGCTCCCGACCGGAGGAGAAGACACATAGGTGCTGCACGGGTTCGAGCCCCACCGTTGCACATCTGTATTTATGGGGTTGTCCGTCTTACGAAGCAACGCAAAAGCAGTCCCGTGGACGTTGAATGTTGGCTGAAGGTCAACCCGATAAAGTTGAAGCTCTTTTATATCTGGCGTTGTCATCGTGAGCGCGTGTCCGGCATCGTAGCGGCGACCGTGAACTGATCCAGTTTCATATAGCTAACGATATGATCTCGTAAACGTATCACGGTGAGGTAGGCGCCTATTTGGAAAACGTTCAGCGTACAACCAGCGTGGGCGCTTCTCGCTTTACCGTCTGCTTTACCGTACAATAAATGCATGTCAGCCGTCTCGGAACTTGTAAGCTGATCCATTGCAATAGATGTAATAACGCCTGCACTTTGTAATAGAGAGCACTTATCGGATACACAAGTCGGTCCGAGCTCCTAGATCTCTTTAGTCCAATCTCTTGGATCTCGAAGTAGAAGATACGTACGTCAAGTAACTATAGTATCATACTAAACCAACAGAACACTAAAGCCACGGGGTAGTATCGCTAGGTCATAAGCTCTGCTACAACGACAAAGAGAATCGGCATTTGTGAGTCACATACCACGTTCATTTTTTGCTCACACTCAACCGAGCAGTTTTAATCATGATCTCGTCGATGAGTAGAAAAATAAGTCATTTATAAAGCAAGTCGCAAATGATTCATTTGATGAAGCAAATCGAAACGCCAGCGTATGTGCATCCATTCACTTTAATGAGTATGTCACGAAACCTGTGTTACTTCTCAACCACATCTCGTAGCATCTTGGACATTGCATCAACATATTCGCTATTAGATATGCACTTGTTTGAACCTAGTATATAATTTGATCGTAATGTAAAAACAACAAATAATTGAGCGTGGAAACCAGTAATATAAAAATTGCAGAAATATATTTCTTGAGGTTCAACACAACATTTTTCTGGGGCTAACTTGGATGTAATTGGATAGATGTAGACACGTTTTTATTTCAAACACGCAGGCATAATTGATTTCTCGATAGGATGACTGGAGCTCTCGCAATCACAGATGTGGTGAAGATACGTGAAGATAAAAAGCTCGATACAGTGATTTTTGATAATCGCTCTTACCCCCAGAAAGACATTTCCTATCCTCGTTCTATTGGAAACATGATTTTTTTCACCTAGTTGTACCAGACCCCAAAGTTAGGTATAGTACTAATATGTAATAATATATATATATATATATATATATATATATATATATATATATATATATATATATATATATATATATATATATATATATATATATTAGGTATAGTACTAATATGTAACACCTTATATATATATATATATATGCAGGCCTATTTTCGGATGAGGCAGCTGTAGCGATGTCTAGCTACGGGAAGCAGGTTACAGGTACTTACACGTTTCCTCATAGACAATTTAATCTTCAGAAATCCTGTTTGACGTCAGACAGGCGTAAAGCATCGAAATAGGGCCGAGATTGTCTGGCTCAATAATCTCCATGTCGAACGACAGAAATGTCTGAGAACGTTCTTCCTATTTGGCGCTAAGCCACTTGTCCAATACCCGCGACACGTGTCCCATAAGCAGCAGCCAACTTAATCATCATACTGTTGTAGTTGGGATTAAGTTCCAGTTTCTAATCTTTAAAAACCTTTTTAAAATACGACTGCGTCTCTAAATAGTTTATCAACTCTTCTGAAAAAGCATATTACGTTAAACACTTATACTATAAACAAATTCGTCAATACTTATACCATAAACAAACGCTACGCTGGTCAATTGACAAAAAAAGACAACAATTTCTACCGTGTCACGTTCCTTGATCGAGATAACATAACATGCTTTTTTGAAGGCAATGTCTGGTAAATTCCTTGAGAAACTTTTCTTACGACTTTATTGTAATGGTATTTAGCAGACAACGAGTAGAATGTATGTGCGCAAGCAAGTTAACCTAACCGCGTGGCTCAACGCGTGTGGAGCCAATTGGCAAAGCTTAAGGATTTTATTCTTACTTCAAGTTCGTTGGAACGGTACACCCGTTTGAGAAGATTTCCGCTCAGCTATTACTCCGAGTTCGTCTAGCGCCGTGTCCTATAACTTTTTAGCTTTTTCATGCAAAAAATTGTGTACAAAACGGGAACTGCACGCTGATTCAGAAGCACTTGCTCCTGCAGCAAACATCCTCTTTTCTTACCCTTGGCTAAAGCGGGCGTATGTGCCGTCTAATAGCCGCCAAATCTGATTTCGACTAGACTGAGCGACTCATAGACCGCGCTTGATAAATGCAGTCTTGACGCAATGAAAATCTTCTACTTTCTGCCTTGCGCGGTATGGCAAACTATATAATAAATTCCTGAGGAATCGGTCTAACTTTCAGATAAAATGTACCGCGGCACTTGCCAAGGTCGCTTCCCTGGGTTTGAGACTGCGTGAAAAACCAAGTAGACCTTTCGTGTGATCTTTTGAACTTGGTAACTAAAACATGTCCCACAGCTAGTGAGTCCTCTTTCCAGATAAAGCGTTTTAGAACAGCACGTACACATTACCTATATACATGTTCTAAAACGTAACTCTGCTAATCGCTAGGGCGCAGTTCAGTGTCTCAGAAAGCTATCACAATAAAATATGGGTACCGTGCTTACCACTAGAGCGGCATTTCCCCTTCGTATGGCCAATGGCAGACGTTAGCCGCTTAAGGAATATTACCTTTTTTTTTCAGTTCGTGTACTGAGTTGCCACCGAGCAGGGTAGAACCTGTTGCTGCTGTTGCTGGAATTCCACTTGTAGGAGGGCGTATCGCACCACATCCTGCTAGCGTGTCATTTATAACTTATCTAGTAGCGTCAATTATAACTTATCTAATTATAGAATCTAGTGTTGTATGGTGCAATAGAACTTAGCCCAGTACTTCTAGGACGGTTTTGGTACAAATGTTTCACGTGCATTCTGCAAAAATCGTCTTAACTCTGTGAAATGGAACGCTGGAAAGTACGGGATGGAATATTTTGCCTCGTACATAGAGGAAAACACCTATAGAAAGGTAACATCCGGCGCACGTCTAGGGTCATTTATCAGTAACTCGCAGAGTTGCATTATTTTAAGCACGCAGGAGAGGGTGTGTCGGAAATCGATGTGAATCCCCTTAAACAAACATCGCATTTAACCGGATTTGACTCAAGTCTACGAGCGTTTGCTAGGACTTGCAATATCCGATGTCACGGTATCCGATGTTCTTCATATTGCTCTGCAGTTGATGTATTGTGGATCTAGCGGGGGTTTAGCGAGAACATAACTTAGCGCAGCGGAAGGCAGAATAGTGGCAGACCTACAGTGTCGCCTAGCTAGACATTGGGATTCACACTACTTACTTTGTCTACAAATTTGAGTTTTGGGCTTTTCAGTCTCTCTTCCTTGGCATTTACGAGAATCTTGCTCATGGCTTGGAGTGTTGATTTGCCTTAATGGAACTCATCAGAATGGGCCTTCTTAAAATTGTCGCTCCGTTAGTAGTGAACCCACAACCGTCTTAAAGGTCGCTGGACTTTTCCTCCATTAGAGATTTGATTGCCTCCGCTGGTATGTCGTGCACTTTTTTTTCTTCAACTTCACTCTACTAGGGCTATGCCCTGTGCCATCTTTTTGAGTACTTTTAAAAAATTTTTAATTATTCCAGATGGAATGTCCTCGTCATTCACTATAATAGTAACTCAGTCTTCCCCGTTACGTCTAAAAAGAGTATGCCACGAGAACCTCTGTTAAATAGATTAGAATTATTAGCGGTATATGTGTTCCTCAGCTATTCTCAATGAGCATCGCTCAAATAAAATTTTTGATCAACAACGAGGGGTTGACCGACGACACCCTAGTAGATGATGGCAACCATAACTAGCGCGCTTGTCCCATCCCTACTACACGGCGCCATTACTTCGCACCTAGTTTGGTCATCACCACGTTGAAGAGCTTGCTCTACACCTCATCGACCACCTCATTGCAGCACCGGAGCTGTTTAGAATTGAGGTTTTAGATTCGAGATTCGTATTTGCTTGGTCGTATGCGCTTGGTATTCGGATCAGAGATCATCCGCTTTCCTCCGCCGCTTCTTCTTCACCTTACCCGTTCTCATTACCAGTTTTTGTACACCGTATGGGATGAAGCGTTTTTCTACCGCATATGAACTGAAACCGTATAGTGTAGTCTCAGACCCAAATACGGGAAGGAGTTGACAAACTCCAGCGGTTGGATAATGTGGTATATCTGTGGCCAGTAAGATTCTCATCATGTTCAATGACCTACCAATGTCCGCGGCGTTGACCGTTAGATTAAATAAAGCATCTTGGCTTCTGCGGGAGAATGCCGGTGACGCTTGCGAGTTGTTCATGATCACCGATTCCGTTCGGCCAATCATTTTATCAGGGATTGTATCCTTTCGGTGGCTTGCTTCAACAAAGCGCAGCTACTGCGCTACAATGTCTCATAAGAATCTGGCTGTGGTTGTTCTATGGTCCAACGTTGGCGTGTCTCTAATCAGCTCCCTCAGAGACTGCAAGGTGCCGGCGTTCTGAAAGATCTTATCTCTCTCTTGTTCTGTATTTATATATATATATATATATCCACCCCTCTTCCTTTTCTCTTCCATTCTAGGTTTTCTCTCTCTCTCTCTCTCTCAGTCTCTTGCCCGATATCTTCCTGCATCCTCCAACTCATAGTATGACATCGTCCGTCCAATCGTCGGCCGAGGAGTCGTATTAAGGTCCTCAGGCCTTTTGCTGTCGCAGTGGTCAGCGTTTACTACGTGATCGGGCTTGTATGCCCGCTGCGTCGCAATTGCTGCCGGCATTTCCTTTTGGTCGGCATCGAATAGCAGAGAACATAATAACCCTTGTGTCTGTGTCTTCGTTATTTGCTGACACTTGATTAAGTATTGAAGGTTAGCACAGAGACGAAGAAATGTGTACATTTATTTACATATTTGTGTTCATGGTCTATACGTATATATACAGGGTCATTCATGTTGTTGCGCACGCATTTCGAGGTTTGATAGAACTCGGCAAGAAAATAAGTTTTCCCTATGGAGGGAAGACGTGAAAACGTCTTGTTTAGGAGAGAGAGTGAAGTTTATAAAAGTAGTTTTTCTGCCTTTTTTTCCTACATAGTTGTGCGAAATCTCTGTTTGCGGGAGAACCACGCATCAACGCATGAAGGAACCGATTACACCGGCGTGTTCGGAGGAAAATTCTGCACAACGGAAGACACTTCACTAGCTTGCGTAGCAAAAAGCTAATACCCAGATTAAGGAAAGTCATGAAAAGTCAATATTTTACGTTAACGCCGTTTCATGAAAAATCGTAAACATTTTCCATTCCGACCAAAAATGTACGTCCGAAAGACCACTCTCACGCAATAGCAATTTTAATGCCCATTATTTTCGTATCGAGGTGATGATGCTGCGTTACGTAGTTGTCAAGTCACTAAGCTTTTTCGATAGCCATATCGAAAGCGAAGGCATGCATATTTCCATAGGGCGTATGAGAAAGTTAGGTACATATTTTGAGGTTTGGTAGAACTCAACAAGAGAATAAATTTTCCTAGTGGAAGGAGGGGGCGGAAACGTCTTGGCAAATTTTTACGGTTCTGAACGTGAAAACTTGCACGTAAAACATAACAACTATGACTGTCGAAAAAGCTTAGTATGGGCTTTAAATTTGCTATTGCGTGAGGGTGGTCTTTTGGACGTACATTTTTGGTCGCAATGAAAAATTTTTACGATTTTTTATGAAAAGATGTTAACGTAAAATATCGACTTTTCATGACTTTCCTTAATCTGGGTATTAGCTTTTTGCTACGCAAGCTAGTGAAGTGTCTTCCGTTGTGCAGAATTTTCTTCGAGGGACGAGGATCCCGTGTGACTGCGTTTAGTCTTTTTCCAAGCTCTTTAAAAGATGTTGACGTTTCTTCACACATGGGTCCGTAAGTTTCTATGGCAATTGGCTGTACGATAAACTGCGGATTGAGCTCTCTGTATTTCGCTAACTTGCGGTCCTCCGCACGACAAACAGAGGCACCAGCTTTCTGGCTTGTTCGAGCTACGTAGCTCCGGGCCAATGTACACGACACGGTAACGTCCCATACAAATAGGCGACCTCTTTCCCAAGGGGTTAGTGTTTTACCGTCCGGTCGTAACCCACTATTGGCACTAAGGCCTAGTGGCTCTTTTACGGCCGGCACCTGTGCACTATGCAGTGCACGACAGACGACGTCGTTTATTGCATAGTGTCCTGGGTGGCGGCCGGTGCTGTATCGGCACGATAAAGCGTGTTCCCCTGTTGTTGTTACGGGGAACCGACACCGGTTGCAAAGATGAGCGGCACAGACCGTCACCCCCCAGCCACAGACCAGACACGATGCGAAGTGTGTTCTTGTCCACCATCGTACCTAGTTGCGGCGAGGGGAGGGCGTATCGTAGTCTAGCCTTGTCAGCCGTGGTTTGCGCCTGAGACAGGAGAGAGGCCTGTTTCCGCTCCACGACAGTGCGGTCGAGGGACTCTTGCGTTGGGGAAACCGGCAGAGCCTCCCATCGCGCTTCAAATTCGTCCAGGCTCGTACGCGAAGCCCGTTCGATCAGCTCCGATGTACCTTCCGGGCCTATGGAAGCAATTAGAACGTTTAAAATCTGTGATTGAGCCCACATAGCAGGACAGGGCCAGATCTTTAGTTGTACGGACACCGAGGCCACCTGCGCAGGCTAGCAGCGTAGCTTGAGCCCATGCGTTGTCTCCTAGGCGCACATTGAGTAAGCACTCGAGTGTCGTTCGGAGGAGTTCGTCGAAAACGTGGAGCAGGTCATCTCTCTTGTACGAGGGAGAACATCGTAAAAGATAAATTAAACGAGACGTAGAAAGGCTTTGCCGTAGAAGATACAGGGCTGGGTGTGCGTCTAGATGTTTTAATCCAATATACATATATTTACCAAGTCTGCAGTTGCGAGAGCTCTATCGAGAAATTAGTCATATCACACTTGTTTGGAATAACAGTTGCATTGGTTGAATTAAATCCAACATTAGCTCAAAACCTAAAACTTGTTGAGTTGAAGATAATTTTCAAGCAACGAGATCCTGCAATTATTATATTTTCCTGTCTGTACATTGTGCTTATATTAGCTACTGCTCCCAAAAAAAAAGTGCACATCTAATGACGGTTATTTTAGTTCTAAGACCATGGTACTGCGAGCTGTGGTTGAGAAGTAACACGGGTTTAGTGACATACACATCAAAGTACATGCATGCACATACGCTTCGTCTTGTTTCATCAAATTAATCACTCGTCGTGTGAGTCTAGCAACGCACCAAACCGTTATTTAGTTAGAAAATCTGCTCGAAGAAGCCTCCGCCTACTATTATGCACGTTCAGGCGGCGATTGCAGAGGTTTTGCTGGAAGCGTTTAAATATCATCCAGGCATTTCCTTAACAGCTTTAGCAGCGGCGTTTATTCTGTTGACTAGATTTTCACGCGAGTCAATATGGGTTGCATAGACAACACTCTTCGTGGTAGCCCCAAAAGAAAAAGTCAAACGGTTTGAAAGGTCGGGAGATCGCGTCGATCAAATGATGACCTCGCCCCGACCAATCCATCGATTCGGATAGTATGTGAGGATCTATACTATGATTATTCACCATGCCAGCCCAGACGGTCAGGGAGAAGCGGACCTGGTGTACATGCGGGCGGGTGAAGTGCGGGTTTTCCTTGGCTTAGTAATGAAAATGTTTGCATAGTGGAATACTGCGTTCACTGCCCTAGTGCTTGCC
This sequence comes from Dermanyssus gallinae, assembly GCA_003439945.1. Taxonomy (NCBI): domain Eukaryota; kingdom Metazoa; phylum Arthropoda; class Arachnida; order Mesostigmata; family Dermanyssidae; genus Dermanyssus; species Dermanyssus gallinae. The sequence continues at coordinate 389,472 of QVRM01000121.1, read as the reverse complement.
GAAGGACGCTGGGCTAGGAGCTTCAATGATAAGCTCTTCAATGTCTGTTGAGCCCGGTGGCGTGGTGCATTCGCGTGCAGCTCCCGACCGGAGGAGAAGACACATAGGTGCTGCACGGGTTCGAGCCCCACCGTTGCACATCTGTATTTATGGGGTTGTCCGTCTTACGAAGCAACGCAAAAGCAGTCCCGTGGACGTTGAATGTTGGCTGAAGGTCAACCCGATAAAGTTGAAGCTCTTTTATATCTGGCGTTGTCATCGTGAGCGCGTGTCCGGCATCGTAGCGGCGACCGTGAACTGATCCAGTTTCATATAGCTAACGATATGATCTCGTAAACGTATCACGGTGAGGTAGGCGCCTATTTGGAAAACGTTCAGCGTACAACCAGCGTGGGCGCTTCTCGCTTTACCGTCTGCTTTACCGTACAATAAATGCATGTCAGCCGTCTCGGAATTTGTAAGCTGATCCATTGCAATAGATGTAATAACGCCTGCACTTTGTAATAGAGAGCACTTATCGGATACACAAGTCGGTCCGAGCTCTTAGATCTCTTTAGTCCAATCTCTTGGATCTCGAAGTAGAAGATACGTACGTCAAGTAACTATAGTATCGTACTAAACCAACAGAACACTAAAGCCACGGGGTAGTATCGCTAGGTCATAAGCTCTGCTACAACGACAAAGAGAATCGGCATTTGTGAGTCACATACCACGTTCGTTTTTTGCTCACACTCAACCGAGCCGTTTTAATAATGATCTCGTCGATGAGTAGAAAAATAAGTCATTTATAAAGCAAGTCGCAAATGATTCATTTGATGAAGCAAATCGAAACGCCAGCGTATGTGCATCCATTCACTTTAATGAGTATGTCACGAAACCTGTGTTACTTTTCAACCACATCTCGTAGCATCTTGGACATTGCATCAACATATTCGCTATTAGATATGCACTTGTTTGAACCTAGTATATAATTTGATCGTAATGTAAAAACAACAAATAATTGAGCGTGGAAACCAGTAATATAAAAATTGCAGAAATATATTTCTTGAGGTTCAACACAACATTTTTCTGGGGCTAACTTGGATGTAATTGGATAGATGTAGACACGTTTTTATTTCAAACACGCAGGCATAATTGATTTCTCGATAGGATGACTGGAGCTCTCGCAATCACAGATGTGGTGAAGATACGTGAAGATAAAAAGCTCGATACAGTGATTTTTGATAATCGCTCTTACCCCCAGAAAGACATTTCCTATCCTCGTTCTATTGGAAACATGATTTTTTTCACCTAGTTGTACCAGACCCCAAAGTTAGGTATAGTACTAATATGTAATAATATATATATTTATATATATATATATATATATATATATATATATATATATATATATATATATATATATATATATTAAGTATAGTACTAATATGTAACACCTTATATATATATATATATATATATATATGCAGGCCTATTTTCGGATGAGGCAGCTGTAGCGATGTCTAGCTACGGGAAGCAGGTTACAGGTACTTACACGTTTCCTCATAGACAATTTAATCTTCAGAAATCCTGTTTGACGTCAGACAGGCCTAAAGCATCGAAATAGGGCCGAGATTGTCTGGCTCAATAATCTCCATGTCGAACGACAGAAATGTCTGAGAACGTTCTTCCTATTTGGCGCTAAGCCACTTGTCCAATACCCGCGACACGTGTCCCATAAGCAGCAGCCAACTTAATCATCATACTGTTGTAGTTGGGATTAAGTTCCAGTTTCTAATCTTTAAAAACCTTTTTAAAATACGACTGCGTCTCTAAATAGTTTATCAACTCTTCTGAAAAAGCATATTACGTTAAACACTTATACTATAAACAAATTCGTCAATACCTATACCATAAACAAACGCTACGCTGGTCAATTGACAAAAAAAGACAACAATTTCTACCGTGTCACGTTCCTTGATCGAGATAACATAACATGCTTTTTTGAAGGCAATGTCTGGTAAATTCCTTGAGAAACTTTTCTTACGACTTTATTGTAATGGTATTTAGCAGACAACGAGTAGAATGTATGTGCGCAAGCAAGTTAACCTAACCGCGTGGCTCAACGCGTGTGGAGCCAATTGGCAAAGCTTAAGGATTTTATTCTTACTTCAAGTTCGTTGGAACGGTACACCCGTTTGAGAAGATTTCCGCTCAGCTATTACTCCGAGTTCGTCTAGCGCCGTGTCCTATAACCTTTTAGCTTTTTCATGCAAAAAATTGTGTACAAAACGGGAACAGCACGCTGATTCAGAAGCACTTGCTCCTGCAGCAAACATCCTCTTTTCTTACCCTTGGCTAAAGCGGGCGTATGTGCCGTCTAATAGCCGCCAAATCTGATTTCGACTAGACTGAGCGACTCATAGACCGCGCTTGATAAATGCAGCCTTGACGCAATGAAAATCTTCTACTTTCTGCCTTGCGCGGTATGGCAAACTATATAATAAATTCCTGAGGAATCGGTCTAACTTTCAGATAAAATGTACCGCGGCACTTGCCAAGGTCGCTTCCCTGGGTTTGAGACTGCGTGAAAAACCAAGTAGACCTTTCGTGTGATCTTTTGAACTTGGTAACTAAAACATGTCCCACAGCTAGTGAGTCCTCTTTCCAGATAAAGCGTTTTAGAACAGCACGTACACATTACCTATATACATGTTCTAAAACGTAACTCTGCTAATCGCTAGGGCGAAGTTCAGTGTCTCAGAAAGCTATCACAATAAAATATGGGTACCGTGCTTACCACTAGAGCGGCATTTCCCCTTCGTATGGCCAATGGCAGACGTTAGCCGCTTAAGGAATATTACCTTTTTTTCAGTTCACGTACTGAGTTGCCACCGAGCAGGGTAGAACCTGTTGCTGCTGTTGCTGGAATTCCACTTGTAGGAGGGCGTATCGCCCCACATCCTGCTAGCGTGTCATTAATTATAGAATCTAGTGTTGTATAGTGCAATAGAACTTAGCCCAGTACTTCTAGGACGGTTTTGGTACAAATGTTTCACGTGCATTCTGCAAAAATCGTCTTAACTCTGTGAAATGGAACGCTGGAAAGTACGGGATGGAATATTTTGCCTCGTACATAGAGGAAAACACCTATAGAAAGGTAACATCCGGCGCACGTCTAGGGTCATTTATCAGTAACTCGCAGAGTTGCATTATTTTAAGCACGCAGGAGAGGGTGTGTCGGAAATCGATGTGAATCCCCTTAAACAAACATCGCATTTAACCGGATTTGACTCAAGTCTACGAGCGTTTGCTAGGACTTGCAATATCCGATGTCACGGTATCCGATGTTCTTCATATTGCTCTGCAGTTGATGTATTGTGGATCTAGCGGGGGTTTGGCGAGAACATAACTTAGCGCAGCGGAAGGCAGAATAGTGGCAGACCTACAGTGTCGCCTAGCTAGACATTGGGATTCACACTACTTACTTTGTCTACAAATTTGAGTTTTGGGCTTTTCAGTCTCTCTTCCTTGGCATTTACGAGAATCTTGCTCATGGCTTGGAGTGTTAATTTGCCTTAACGGAACTCATCAGAATGGGCCTTCTTAAAATTGTCGCTCCGTTAGTAGTGAACCCACAACCGTCTTAAAGGTCGCTGGACTTTTCCTCCATTAGAGATTTGATTGCCTCCGCTGGTATGTCGTGCACTTTTTTTTCTTCAACTTCACTCTACTAGGGCTATGCCCTGTGCCATCTTTTTGAGTACTTTTTAAATTTTTTTAATTATTCCAGATGGAATGTCCTCGTCATTCACTATAATAGTAACTCAGTCTTCCCCGTTACGTCTAAAAAGAGTATGCCACGAGAACCTCTGTTAAATAGATTAGAATTATTAGCGGTATATGTGTTCCTCAGCTATTCTCAATGAGCATCGCTCAAAGAAAATTTTTGATCAACAACGAGGGGTTGACCGACGACACCCTAGTAGATGATGGCAACCATAACTAGCGCGCTTGTCCCCTCCCTACTACACGGCGCCATTACTTCGCACCTAGTTTGGTCATCACCACGTTGAAGAGCTTGCTCTACACCTCATCGACCACCTCATTGCAGCACCGGAGCTGTTTAGAATTGAGGTTTTAGATTCGAGATTCGTATTTGCTTGGTCGTATGCGCTTGGTATTCGGATCAGAGATCATCCGCTTTCCTCCGCCGCTTCTTCTTCACCTCACCCGTTCTCATTACCAGTTTTTGTACACCGTATGGGATGAAGCGTTTTTCTACCGCATATGAACTGAAACCGTATAGTGTAGTCTCAGACCCAAATACGGGAAGGAGTTGACAAACTCCAGCGGTTGGATAATGTGGTATATCTGTGGCCAGTACGATTCTCATCATGTTCAATGACCTACCAATGTCCGCGGCGTTGACCGTTAGATTAAATAAAGCATCTTGGCTTCTGCGGGAGAATGCCGGTGACGCTTGCGGGTTGTTCATGATCACCGATTTCGTTCGGCCAACCGTTTTATCAGGGATTGTGTCCTTCGGTGGCTTGCTTCAACAAAGCGCAGCTACTGCGCTACAATGTCTCATAAGAATTTGGCTGTGGTTGTTCTATGATTCAACGTTGGCGTGTCTCTAAGTTTTCAACGGATACTTAAAGATGGTAGATCTAACGGATAACTTTCGGCTCCCGTTGGTGGATAGTTAGCACCTATGGTGTAGGTCACCTATAGTCGTTCCTGTTAAAACGTTTTTTGCGCTTTATTGACAGTTCATTGTATATTTTTGACCTTCAACACCCTCAATCATACTTCTAATTTTGATTAGATCGCTAATATGTAGAAAGGACGTAAGATCAATCGCCATAGCGCGTAACATTTGTAGTCGGCAGTTTTGATCCGTTGAGGTGATTGTCCAGCTCGGGAGACCCGCGTTTTGGGACAAGATAGTTTGGAACGGAGAGCTCTAACCCATTCAATCACTGCACCAGCGGCTGATGCTGTCGACAGCGAAGTGCAGCGCAGTATGCACTGAGGGCAAGTCCAGGAGGGAGTACACTCGTATCTATATGTTGTCGTCAGCGTAAAAAGACATATGAAAGCTACTTCTAGCTTAGTGAGGGCTCACTTGAATGCCTCTCTTGGTTCTGCATGTTTTGCACATATGTTGATGCTTGGTGAAATAGGTACGCGCGTGTGGGCCATCGAAGACAACGCAGCGTTTGCGTGTTACACAGCAGCGTATTCGTAGCTGAAGGCTGTTACCTTAAAAGTAATAGCTTAGCAGAATGTTTGAGGATCTCGCATGGCTTTCGGCTGTCAAATTTAGCAAGCCTCGTGCGCAGCTATCACTAGAGCCGTTACGCAACCGTCGAACAACCGTTTTTTTCTAACTAGATGGAAATGTTGGTGATGTAAAACCGATATTTTAACGATACAGCTGTATTGGGCCAGGTTTGTTGTTTGGCCAGTTTGCCGTAGATCAGTGAAGGCGTGGAGGCGGGGGGGGGGAGGGGAAGTGAAAGGAAATGTTCGCCCCCAAAAAACGAAGGTCTTGTCATGCGTAAGATCAAATCAGATGCTCGAGTAGACATTTTTATTCTTCTTCCTTGATTTTTAAATCGGGTTGAGCAATAACCCGCTATTTCTCATTTCGCTGCGAATGAGAGTCCAAATAACCCACAATAAGACCTCTAAACGTGACAATAAGTACAAATCGAAATGATGACATATAGTAGATTCATTCGAGCTAGCACAAGCCGAACAAGTGGGTTCGGCTTGTGCTGGCTCTATAAAATAAAAAATAAAGATTTGTTTACTTTATTAATGAATATCTTAAGTGGCTGCGTTCTTTGCATACTGATATCCTCCAAAAACAATGATGTTCTACTTTGCTTTGTTGAGAAGGTTTATTAATTTACTCTGATGTTTAAATTCCTTAGTTTGTAGGACTTACGGCGCAACTATTCTTCCGGACAGAAATGCATTACGCATTATATTTCCGTTTAGGCACACTTTGTATTCACAACAGTAGCGTCACATTAAAAATGGTAATATACAATCGAAAAAATAATTAAAGTGTGCTAACATAAAAAGTCGTTTAATGTGAAAGAATAAAAATTCAGGAGACAAAAAAAAGAAAAAAGAAAAGTAGCTTCAAAACACGATCAGAATATGCAAACGTTATGTTGACGCTCAACTCCATAAGGCAATGTACTGGAAAAACGCTCAATTTCGTTTACGTATATTTTGTACATATATTAGTGGCGTCATATTAAATATGACCATAGACAATTGAAAGATAATTGAATTCGCTTTAAAACACGACTCGAATATTAAAACGATATGTTCGATTTGTTTGACTCTATAAAGCAGTGGATTAGAAAAACGCTCGGATTTGGTAATTTTTATCAAACACATAACCGAGTGTCGTAAAATGTTTCTTGTTAGTTAGCCAGTGATATCGCTCAGTAATGAAGCAAACATAAAATTCTGAGGAATAGATACCACGCTAGAAAGAGCCGCTCAAATTATCGACTTGCTTCTATTTGTCAGTGTTCAGTAGCTCCGTCACCTGAATATAAACCAAGCTTAGAATCAACCTGGGATATCAACTCACTGGCAGCTTCCACTGGAATGCCGGCACGGACAAGCTCGGGCTACAAATGCTCAATACGTTAAATAAGCCTTATTTACTTCAAAGTTTTGCGACTGTCTGCTTAGGCCAACATTGGCTCCTCATTGCTCTCCGAGTAATTGTTAGTCCATGTACTGTGAGGGGTTAAACCGATTTGCGCGAGATCGTGAACATTGGACCAAAGCAAACCAACACCAGGTCGTTCTGTTCTCGAATGTCTCTCTATAGTAATAATCAACTGAAGATAATGTACAGGAGACAAGGAGAGCACGTCCACGCAACCTCGTATTGTGGAATGTATTGGTTACGGCGACAGTTCAATCATGGTTTGAGGTGCACTTTCGCTAGAACCAAACCTCATGTGACCTAAGAGGTCCCTAAACTCAACTACGATCATGGGCGAAAAAAGTTCAACTGCATAACGGAACGTTGACATAAGACTCTGATGTCCCGCGTCGTGTCTTGTACAAGGGCTGTTGGGAAGAGCTTCAAATTTATGCACGACAGTACTAGACCATACGTCGCTGCGCCTTTGCACCCTGCAGAAGCTTGAAGTTGCCGAATAAGGTGGCTAGCTTGTTCTTGCGACCTTAGTCCCATTGAACACATGTGGGAGACGTGGAAACGATAAGCTGAAACGCATGAAGAATGGAACAATATCATACAGCAATTCTTCAGCGATGACTCGATCAGTGCCAATGTTAAACCACTAGACATGTGTTATTAATGTATGCGTACATAATACGCCATATTAAATTTGACTATTTTAGATTTAAAATACACAGTCTAACCGTACTTTTTCTATTCTCTCTAATGTGTTGTCTTAGAACGAAAATGATTTTCGTTGTGATATGATTCACATATATATATATATATATATATATATATATATATATATATATATTTATATATATATAATTATTATTTATTTGTGTGTATCAAGGTATACATTTGTGATGTAAGAACATGTCCACAGCTTGCTCGGGGCATAACTCAAAGCGTTAGGTCCAGGCTTGGGCTGGTTCACCTAGCCAGGGTGCCTCTCACCGAAGCGGCATTCCCTCTCTGAACATCCAATGACAGACGTTGCTGTAAATATTCCCCCGCCCTCTTGTCTCCTGTAGCAAGCATCAATCTTCTTCCGACATCGTTAAGCAGTTTCTTCGTTAGCAGCCCAGGCGCCCCCAACGTCTCAAACGCAAGGGATGAGAACATGTGTGGGTAAGCGACGCTTGAATACTTTCGGCACTTGGCTGCCTCCGCTAGGGCTACCGCGTGTCCAGGGCGGGCTGCGCCCGCACCGACCATTGAAGGGGCTAAAGAGTCGGTTACGGTCGCATCCCACACCAGCATTTGCCCCCGCTCGAAGGGAGTTAGGGTCATGCCATCAGGTCTCTTCCCATCGTCTCTGACTAAACCGGGAGGCTCCAAAATGCATGGGTAGCCCGCCGACCTTAGCCCTCTGCTAAATGTTTCATTCAAAGCTGAGTGGCGTGCGATTCTGCCTGAACTCTGCGGACATGAAAGTCCATGGTGACCTAGGGAGTCGACCTCGTCACCGCATTTGCACTGGTGTGGGGACACTAGCTCGACTCCTAACCTCAACCCGACTAGTATTCGTGTAGACTCATCGTCGAGCAGAGTACCCAGCTGAGGGCTCGGCAGAGCGTGTAGCCATGCACCTGCACCGGACGAGGAAAGTGCCTGTAATCTCGCCTTGCTAGCAGCCGTAGTTGTTCGGTCCCACAGGCCGCTCCATCGGCCGTCGTTTGCCAGTTCTGACCACGCGCGCTGGAGAGAGGGAGTCTCCGGTAGAGACCCGCAGAATGCGATGGCGTCATCGTGAGTCTGTTCAAGCGTGGCCTGGAAGTTTGCAATCGCCCGGGAGTCCAGGATAGACTCGACACCACTAGTCGCCGAATGTAAAGAGGCGATGTGTGCTGCGACTGAAAGAGAAACAGCTTCAGGCAGGCCCAGTCCGCCTCTGGCTACCGGTAAGAAGGCCTGAACTAGGGAATCGTCTCGCAGCCGCAGGTTGAATATAGATTCCAACGCTAAGCCCATCTTCGAGTTAATTTCCTCCAACTGGGCCGAGAAGGCTGAACTTGTGATTCCCCTAAACAGATAGTTCAGCCTCGACGCAGAAAAGCACGAACGCAAGAGGTACAACCCCCGGTGGGAGCCTAGCTGGGGAAGACGAGTAAAACCAACCTCCAGTTTTCCCATCCCACGTTCGATTGTCGGTCCAAGGTGGCGAGAAAACAGGGGTATATGCCAAGAATATCCAGATCGCCGCCCGTTACGCGGCAACCTGGAAGTAGGTTCTGTATGACGGAGATTTCAGCTGTACCTGAGCCAATTATGTGAACCTCACACTTGATTGGGTTCAGCTCCAAACCGCTGCATGTAGAGAAACTAAGTATCTTCTTTAGGTCTTCACAGACCGTACTGATGTTACCTCCAATTACCCCGTCGTCCAAGTACCAAAGATTGAGAGGACTTTTGAGTGAGTTAACCAAGTCCTTAACGGCAAGACAAAACAGAGGGGGCGCGAGGGGATCTCCCTGTTGAACCCCTACAGCCGAAGTGAGCAGTGCCGAGGGCAGGACCAAGTGCGATGGATCGCCGTAGGCCAATTTTACTTGGTGTTAAATGGCAGGGGTCTCGTCTCCAACCACCTTCAACAAGTGATCCCTCCTGACGGTGTTGAACGCGTTCTTAAAGTCAAGTTTGACAAGCACGGATGGATCGAGCCGAGAATCAATAAAAGCCTTGGTAGCGTGAATCATTATTTCAGCACCTCCCTTGGTGGAGAAACCCAGCTGGTGCGGTCCAATCGCTAGGCTGATGACATCTCTAGAGTCCCTTACTGCCAATTTCGCCGCGATTCTGCGTAGTACCGATGAACAGGCGATAGGTCTAAACGAGCCGTCCTTCTTCTTTAGTGCAAACAGCCTCGCTCCGAAGATAAGAGGACACCACCTCGGATGCGGAGCTCCCCATCGCAGTAGATCGATTACTTTTGCTAGGGCTTTGCCAAGTCCTTCGGATGAGCAGCCGAGAGTCGGTGAGAGCAGGTCCTGTAGAAGTTGAGGTCTGATAAAATCTAGACCGGCGCTCGAGCTCTTTACAAATGATCCCACCGTATATCAAACATCCTTGACCGAGGTTGAAGAAGGTAAAAGTTGTGAAGGGGAAGGAGACAACCAGCATAGGTCTGGTTGCGCGGGGGGGTGTTTTTCCCGTAGCGACGCTGCGGCGGCTGGTTCATCGACCATGACGTCGTCTGACAGAAGAAGGCGGGCGGCCCCCGACACATCTCCGTCCGACAGTTTGGCCAACACGGCCCGCGTGATCGAATGGTTTCGCTCAGCATTACCACCCGACTCGCCCGCAGTATGCAGGAGAGCCAGATCTGTAAGTCGAGCACCGCGTCGGAACTCTACCAAGTTCTTCCTAATGACCACTGCCAGAGAGCGTGCATCCTTGCAGCCTACCGGTAACCTTAGGACAACTGGAGCGAAGGAAAAAAGTCCAAGCCAGGCGGCGTCGTCGTTGGCCACAGCTACCTTTAAGCACACCTCTGACAGTGGGTCAGCCACCGACTTCCTGACCACCTTCGGCAGGATGCAAACCAACTTTCCATTTTCGATGTAGGCTTGGATGCACTCCGTTAGATCGGGATTGATTTCGTTCGAGGGCCCGTTATGAAGTGGTATGGCGTCTCCGCCCCCATGTTTGACTGTGACATGTCTACGGAGGCCTCGCCTAGCAAAGGTCTGGCCGCATAGGTGACATGTTACCTTGTTGGGCCCCAGGGAGTTCTGTATAGATGTAAAGCTTGGGCCGACTCCTTCTGAAGGATCCGACGAAGTGACCAGTATGGGTTCTGTCACCGTTCTGCTTATGTTGTGATCGTCCGTCATTATGATTGCCTGAGATCGCTAGCAACCGTCAAAAGCGCCAATAATGGTTGTAGCGCATTTGTGATTGACTTAATCATTTTCGACAACTCGGATATTAAGTCCCGAACTAATCCGGACGAGCCGTGAGCCACTGGCTTGCGAGGTCCCCGGAGACGAGTGCGTGTCACCTTCGTTCGTGGCTTGGCTCGGGGACGCTGTTTCGGTGACGCCCTAGGCCTGGGTAGAAGGAGCTGCGAAGTGGTGTCTTCACCAACCGCGATTCCACGAACCACCGAGGCATATGTCACCCCGGCCGTGGAGGCAGTAAGTGGTCCAGCGACATTAGAGCCCTGTAAAGAGGGTGCAGGAACTGCCAAGGCTTCGTTAATTGATGCATCCGGATGAGTAGCACGAACCTGGTGCAGGGTTCTGGCTTCCATCAAAATACGATTCCTTTCTCTCAGGTAAAATAGTCTTGGGCAGCTGGGTGACTTTGCATTGTGGGGTCCCCCGCAGTTGACACATTTAGGCGGGTTCAAACAATCTGCCGCAAGGTGGCCTCCTTTGCCACAGTTGCGGCAAGCCTTAGGAAGAGAACAGTTAGCCGCCATATGGCCAACCCTGGGACAGTTGAAGCAGACTCTGGGCTGGTCCGGTATATATGGTCCGGCGAGCGATATATATATATATATATATATATGACTCATTTTTCTTTATTGGTCTTCATATTTTAATACCGATTTACTTGCTTTCAAATGTTGTGCTCATTTCTGGCACAATAGCGACTTAAAGCGAAATGTTGCATGCACTTGAAGTAACTATAAATTTAAGATATCAGATTTATAATGCAAGGGTTTTGCAGATTGGGAAAACCTAGACAAATTGATTTTTAAAAGCAGAACATTTGGTAAATTTGAATAACAACAGCAGTTTTATTCAGCAGCTGTTAAACAAATGCACTTTACAAATAAATTTAGCGCCTATGGTTTAGTACACAAATGCGTCGTTTTTCACCCTAAACGTATCAAATCTTGTCAAAATCGGCTATCATCTGCGTTATCTGGGATTGCAACAACTGCCATGTTCGATTGCATCAAGGCAAAACTATGAATGAATGCACTTCGAAAATAAGTTTAATGTCCATTGTGTGCTACTTTCTAAAGCAAATACGTCGTTTTTCAACTATAGCGACTCAAAATTTGTTAGATCTTCTGTCAAAATAAACAATCTTCGGTGTTATCTAGGATTGCAACAATTGCCATCTTCAATTGTGTCAATACAATACTATAAGTAAAGATCTAGAAAGGCACAAGGCACAAGAAGTTAGGATTTAGAGAAAAAATAGGTATCCAGGTCCGGCCTCGTTGAAAAGAAATGAAAGTCATCACGTCTTGAATGCCAACCGTTGTTCCTTCTTAGACTAGTACGTTCCGATGTTCTTGGCTAATCTGCTCACCTCATCAGGGCCATTGCTAGTGTATCTGAGGCGCATTATAGAGCATGCTGAGCTCCTTTGTTGAACGGCTCTCCGCATCGACATCGGTGAAAGTGAACAGGCGGCGTACGGAGTCCAAATCGCTAACACATAAAATTCCACTGGAATCATCCGATAAAGCTCCCAATAATGCCCTGGGTAGGACGTGTAGGCATTGTGTGTTTGAGGCTTATAGGCATTGCAGAGGTTGCCCTAAGCCAAGTAGAGCCATTGCTGACGTGATCGATAAGTAAACAAGCATTTCAATCGGTTGGACTGGAGACTGCCATTCACTTTAAGATGTGACGTCTTTTTGGAGAGGTTTCTAGAATCTCAACAAAGCTGCAAGTAAAGATAATTATGGAGACGAATTCGACTTGACCAGTTTCGTCGAGACGTCGCAGACTCTCTCTGATGCCGAAAACTTGTAGATATGTAGCGGAAACGATCGCAAAGAGCGCTTACATTATCGGGTCTGGTAAGACAAGGTCCCCTTTGGGCACTGCCAAAACATCTGCGATTTGTGATATTCTTTAGACACTATAATATCAGTGGAAGGCGCTTTTAAGCAGTAACCTTGTTTGTCCAGCCATTTCTGCAGCACACGAGGGATACCGTGTACGTCATTTCAGTCTATTATACAGACACCACCTGTTTTTTTTATAACTTTTATCCAACTGCATCTAGAGATGGGAGAGCTCTTCGATGATGGCTTGCTTCAAATAATCGAGCTGTTAGCAGTACATGAGGACCTGACAAAGTCTTTACATTTGCTTCGATATAGTAGATGTATGCTTTTAAAGGCCAAATAGTTATTTAGATTGCGGCGTAATCTCACCGATTTGTATACATTGATTGAGCCGGTGGATCCGCGCACCGAAACAATTTCTTTTACATTTCGGAGAGGGATAAATTCGCACGCTGCCAAGCCAAGTAAATACGTTTTTTTTCACCAGCGTAACTCTAGATGCGGCGAGAAAAGCCTCAGTGTTTTTAGCTCGGTGGGCTAAAAACACCGCATTGATGTCGTGGAGCAACCACAACGCGAGAAAATGCAAACACTTTTCTAGATTCCTACGTACTTTTCAGTTTTATTCATCTCTTTGTTCTGCAAAAGCTTATACCAAGTGCACCACGCCTCTTTAAACACGCCAGTCGTGCAAATTGGTGTGCCTAGCCAAACTTTCTACTTTGACAGTGCGACAAGGATAATTTTAGGCGAGTTACGTTTTTGTAGGAACAGAACGCGAGTGTTACAGTGGTTCATCGCGTCATTTTCGGCACGCCTTTGCGAAACTCATTCATAGCCGCATCTTACGCAACAACAGCTAGTTAGGTACAAAATAACTCTGATGTGTGCAATACCTTTATCATGTCTGCGATCTATCGACTGCCAAATATGTGTTACAATATTGAAAGAAATGTTACCGCATTATAGTATCATCGCGCTCAGTTTTGGGAGTACCGTAAACAGCGCAAATGTTTGGCTCAGAAACGTAGCACTTCGTTCGTTGTGTAAGTAAGTACTTATTACACGCTTACAGTTTCAAAACTCACTAACAAACTGATCTTTCGAACTGACACAATGATTACTTGCATATCAGGATACTGCTGGCTCACTTGTAGGCAAAGTAAAACAAACGGAAGTGTGGATTGGAAAACAGTTGTTATTCGTATATGCAGCCGTTCTATCTAATAGCAGAAATAAAAACGAATATTAATTAGCGTGTGCTTGATTTGGCCACACAGAGCAGGTTAACTGGGCGGTCACTAGCATCTGCTAACTTGTCTCTGCTCGGAGTTCTCTACATAAGCTGTACGATCAAATATTCAATCTAAGTAATCTATAAATGCGAATTAAAAACAATTTTTGTGCGAACAATAAGGATTGTGTAAATATTTATTGATTGACTCTGCTAAGAGTACAAGTTATGGAGAAGTCACCTCCATATGACAGAAAATATGTAATAATATATATATATATATATATATAAAGCAAAACCACAACTTCACCACTTCCCCCGACTGTCAATTGAGTGGTCCCAAAAGAATCTTCAGACATTCGACCAATCGTTGAACCGACACAAAGAGTCTGCCACGAAAGCTCAGTTCAAACATTCCCCCGCCCCCTTCTCTGACCCTCCGCCCCTCCCCCGCGCAGATTGTGGCCTTGAACTTGCACTGACCATTTGCCAAGTTTCCTTATGTCTGCCGCCAACACGCAGACCTTCGAAACAGCATTTCTACAGACAGAGCGCTAACTCGAAACGGAGCGAAGGTTCTAATGGGAAAACTTTTCAACCTCCAAATTAGAAAGCTGAAGTTTTAATTACGTTTGCCGCATGTAACAGCAACTATATATATATATATATATATAGGTTTTATTATTCTCATGAGTGGTTTACATTTGTACAGAGGTTCACAGCTCCTCAAAGCCATCAAAGTCTAGTATGGTATATATATAAATAAACCTACAATGTATATGTTGATCTTTATAATCAACCCTGTATAATCCAGCCTATATATAGGCTACGAAGTTCAGATCCGGAGACCCCTGAAGAGAAGTGATAGGCTTAGCTTGGATAGTGCATCGGAGTTCACTCATCTGGGTATTAAGCTAACGCCAAGCGGCACACATCTCAGCGAATTAAAAGCAGCATCGTCGCCACGATCTCAATCCCGGCTCCACAGAAACTCCCAGTAAAGACAGCTCTAATACTGTTCAACCTGAAAGTGGCCTCGGTGGCATCATATGATACGCCGGATATGCATATACAAGAGCTTTGACCACGGACATCATTCAGGGACCATTTGAAAAAGTTAAAGTTCAAGATGCTCGACCAAAGTCATGTCTCAATTAACCCGTTTCTTTAGACGAAACAGGCACAACCTGTTGTAACCTTCGTCAATTTTTTTCAGGCGTTGTATGCCACCTTACAGACGCTAGCACCACGCCGGGGGTACCTCTTGCTTGAACAAATCGGCCAAAAAAGACAGTTCCGGCACCTTGTTCATCTACATCTCCAGCCTGGCTGTGTTACGAGCGTCACCGTCGCCGTTGAGCTTACGTCCGCGTGTCAGCGTAGCGGAGTGATCCTCACCGTAACACCAACGAGGCGACGAGGTGGTGCTAGGTATTTCGCAACCGGGCGATGTGTGATGACACGGCCAGGGCGAGCAATGGGCAATGCCACGAATTTACACGAAGCACAACAAACGTAGTTATCAACGTGCGACATACGTACAACATACGGAAATACAATCGATCATCACTCCAGAATGCCATGTCGCGTACATCAACTTTACGCTGGCTCACTGATTCAACAAACGTCGATACGCGTTTATGTTTGCCGGCTTTTTCAAAGTACAATGCATCTGCACCAAGTGATGGAAGCGTGGCACGCCGGCCGTCTCTTCATCTGGGACGTAGCAGTGTTAACTTTTCGAAACTCTGTTTTTGTTAACTTTTTAAAATTAATCCGATACGTTGCACGGAAGAAGCGGTTACGCGAAATTGTTACGATTGCCAATCACCTTAATCTATAGACTGCAAGCTACCGAATGGTTGCCCTCTCCAATAGCGGTGAGAGCGCGTCAGAAATCAAATTATGAGTACCTTCTTTGTGAACGACGTAGTTCTAGATCAAATAAATGTAGAATCTTCGCGAATTTATAAAGTACGTTCATACACTGTTTTCCTGTATGATTTATGTCGAAAAGGACAGCAAAAAAACACCAGTTACGCTAGACGTATTGAGGCAAAGTTAGATTACTCTGTATAAAATCAAAAAGGGTTACTGCAGCGAAAACTGTCCGAAACTTTTGGAGCGCATTCGGCGAGAACAGTGTTTCAAAGACTCTGTGATACAATTGGTTTAATTGATTTGCTAAGTTTTGTCCCCGCAGCTTTAGCCTTTTGGATGAACCCAGTTATAGAAGGCATATTGCGCAAAGGAAGACCGTTTGCGTGACACTGTGGAAATAGAATAGCCGAGTGCCTACGCGTGCGCTAGCCATGGGCTTCGGGGTGTACCACAAAACCATCGTCATTCGCCTTCGCCATACAAGATTTACGAGTGTCTACTGTTATCACCTCACCTCAATTTTTGGCACCCTCTAATAGAAGAGACACTGTCTCGTGAGTAGAAAGAGCGTCTTCTTCCACTTCTAGAATTAGTTCACCTAGCCTTTTCAAGATAACAAATTTTGTTTCGTAAATTTGTCGCATACACTGTTCTCACGGGACATCGCGTTGTCAGACTTCCACATATTCGGATGTCTGCAAATCTATTTACAGGGAAAGAAATTCACTTCACCGAAAGCAGTAAAAACACACATGGATAAATGTGTATCGATATGTAGAAATCAGAATTCTTTGCCATGGGAATCGATTGTCTAATCAAAAGATGGGTGAGGGTTGTGGCTAAAAATGAAGTGTACTTTTTGAACAAACAAAACCGATTATCTCTTTCATTTTTGAGGTTGACTTTAAAATTAAACAACTGATCCTGATACTTTCTGACCAACCTAATATATATTTGCATAAGAGGTGTTTAAATGAAACGTCGTAACAACCGAACCGGGTAAAACTTGAATATGCCGCTATGGGTTAACGTAGTGAGATATCTAGAGAAGCGAATAAAATATTCGGCGTGTTTGGCGCAAGGCGGTGGAGAGAAGCAGGCAGTCGTGTGCTTCATCCAATTAACGCAACCGTGCGTGTGAGATCACATCATGGCGTTCCCATTGCAAAAGTCAACGATTGAGCACTAGCGTAGGATTTCTGACTGCAGCAGGTATTCGACCAGCCGATATTCACGATGGCGGCCGTATAAGAGGGAGACTGTGTGTACGACAAGTCAGCGAGGAAATGGAGTGCTGCTCACGGAGGGAGTGATTATGTTCCACGATAACGCGCGGCCACGAGTCTCCAGGGTCACACAAAGTGTACTTCCCAGATTCAAGTGGGAGCAGCTTGAGCATCTGTCATACGATTTTCTCCATTTTTTGCTCCGCTAAAAAACATTCTATCGCTCAAAGTGAAGTGTTTCAACTTGGACGACGAATTAAAGGACACCCTGGAGGACTGGCTCTTGTCACTGTCGCAGGGAATGTGGGAATAAAGATGAAAAGTTCTATTGGCTCGTACGTGCGCTCATTTTATTATTATTATTATTATTATTATTATTATTATTATTATTATTATTTTTATTATCATTATTATCATCATCATTATTATTATTATTTATTACATGTTAAACAATGTTACAATTGTGAGGTCTGAACGTATTATTGCCAATTCTTTAAATAATTATTTCACTCCATGGCGCCTTAAATAGATGCCGCGTTTCCTCTGCAAACGGCCAAAGACAACGCTTGCCTCAAGAATTGATCCTCTCTTCGGTCGCTCGTGACCTCCTGAATTCGCTTACTCAAATCTTTGAGAAATGCTTCGGTTCCCTTGCTGATTAGTCCTAGCGTCTTCATGGCAATAGGCACAAAAGTATATCTTGTTTCCAGTCCAGTGTATTTAACGCGTTTTCTGGCGTCCGCGTGCTTTGCCACCCACCCCGGCTCAACTGAGCTGTGGTGTAAATAGGAAGCCGCGGTGGTGCACGAAACCGTTGCATCCCAAGCAAGGGACTTCCCATGAGACCATAATGCAATGGTCACCCCATCAGGTCTTTCTTTACCAGCGGTCACGAAACTTCTCGGTTCAAGTGTAGATGGTATACCGGCTTTCCTAAGAGACCTTATAATCACACTGTTTAGTTCAGCATGTCTGGATGATCTACCGGCGCTCTTCGGGCAACTCAGTGGGTGTAGGCCACTGGAATCCAC
Organism: Dermanyssus gallinae; assembly: GCA_003439945.1. Classification (NCBI taxonomy): domain Eukaryota; kingdom Metazoa; phylum Arthropoda; class Arachnida; order Mesostigmata; family Dermanyssidae; genus Dermanyssus; species Dermanyssus gallinae. The sequence goes on along the minus strand of QVRM01000121.1, from coordinate 371,633 downwards.
CATCTCTCCGCACAGTTTGCACTAAAACGGCTCGCAGACGCTAGCGCCGATTCTAAGTGCTGACATCATGCGGAAAGAGTTGAGATCCATGGTGCCGAGCTGAGGTGAGGGTAAGGCTTTAAGCCAACCCCCACTGAAGTTATCTTGTGCCGCTAAGAATACGGCGCGGTCTCTCTGGGAAACAAGCCCCTCTAAGATCTCCCTGCTTTTTTTTTTGCTTTTGAGCTCATCGAGGTTATATTGGCTGGGATATTCTTCCAAAGGCCCCGGGTCCAGCATGGTTCTGATGGTGTCTCGCGCTTTACTGGTTTCATGTTTTATTTGTGGTCGAACTGCCTCCTTCACTAACGAGGCTGCGACCGGACCAAATCGGATCAGTGAAGCAGCGTAGCTGACAGGAGCTAGGTCAATAGCACTTCGTATTCCCAGACCACCTTCACGTATTGGGAGACTTGCTCTCTGCCAGGTGTTGTCTTCCAAATTGACGTTTAGGACTTCACTAAGTATATCTCTGCTGACGTCATCATACGCGGTTAATTCTTCAGAGCACACTATAGCAGGGCATGTACGCAGTGTGAAGTTAAATTTTTAGAGACCCCAGACTATATCTCAAAATGCACAGCGCAGCCTGTGGATGCAAGCGTGTCAGTCGTGGACGAATTTTGGTAAGGGCTTCTTTTTTCCTAGAGAGTGCATGTGAAATTCCATCTTGCTTTACGGGGGCCCCCAAAACTTCTAAGTTGTTTACCTCTACTCGCGTGATGTCAGGAAGTATTTCTGTGATCTCCTGGATTGCTTCCTCTCTCTCCTGAAGCGAGCCCCCGACAGCGGTAATCTCACATTTTAAAGCATTCAGTGCCAGTCCCCCGTCTTCTTCAAACTGCAGCACTCTTTTCAAATCTGTCGCGATGATACTCGCGGGGCCCGCAAGCGTGGCGTCATCTAGATACCACACGTTGAAAGGGCTCTGTAGTTGCCATACTAGATTTGATATACCGAGACTAAATAGAGCAGGACCTAGCGGGTCATCCTGTTGAATGCCTGCTTCCGAACGCAATGTTGAAGTTGTGCCCCAGGTAAAGAGTGAAGGATCTCTGTAACTTTGCCAGACCATGGGCAAAAGCTCTGGACTTTTCTTCATCCATCCAGTATCTTGTCCCTTCTTAGCGTATTAAACGCATTACAGACGTCTAGTTTAACCAGAACTTTCACGTGGTCCTCAGTCTTCAAAAGGGCGCGTGTAGCATGCACCAGTGCTTCTGCGCCGCCTCTAACAGCCACTCCAACTTGATGTGGCAGGATCGCTGTCAGAATTGCCTTTTTATTTCTCGCCATTGCTATCTTTGCAGCAATCCTACGCACAGTCAACCCACAAGCTATGGGCCTTATAGAGTTGTCTTTTTTCTTAAGAGCTGTAAGATTTGCACTATAAAATAGTGGTGGACAAAATTTAGGTAATGTGCCGTTTAACACTCTGCCAAGGAATATGCTTAGATCATTTAGAAGGCTTTCTGGCGAGGGAACAGTTTGATTCCACATATCGCGCAGATGACGTGGTCGCAATCCATCCAGTCCGGGAAAAATAATAATAATAATAATAATAATAATAATAATAATAATAATAATAATAATAATAATAACAGAGTCACAAACTGGCATTCAGCAGGGAGACCCATTGGGACCAGCTCTGTTCTGCCTCGGCATTTCGGATCTGGTATCAAGCCTACAGAGCCCTTTCAATGTCTGGTACCTAGACGACGCTGTCTTGGGAGGTCCCGCAAATGTCGTGGCGAGAGATCTGCAAACTATACTGAACTTTGAGGAACCAGGAGGACTGACTCTCAATGCAGCCAAATGCGAGGTTTTAGCTGTCGGAGGCACCCTTCAAGATCAGGCGCAAGCTATACAAGAAATCATGGAAGCACTTCCTGGGATATCTTGTGTAACTCAGGGTAACCTAGATGTTCTAGGTTCTCCCGTAATGGCCGAAGGAATCCCACGCGCTCTCGATGCTAAACGAGAGACCCTGGTAAAAATTCGCCCACGACTGACCAGTATGCACCCGCAGGTGGCTCTGTGTCTATGGAGACACAGTCTTGGCTCACCAAGATTTGTCTACATGCTACGAACATGTCAGACCTTGAAATACATGGAGGGTCTTGCAGCCTATGACGAGACCACCAGAAGCATTCTAAGCGAGGTACTTAACATTAATTTAGAAGGAAACATGTGGGAGAGAGCTAGCCTCCCCATCGACAACGGAGGCCTTGGAATAAGAAGAGCTACGGATCTTGCTGCAGTGTGCTATGCTGCATCCATGAATCAATTTGGCTCCCTGGCAGAATCACTTCTTTGTGTGGAAGCAAAGATTGGACTGAAAATGGCAACCGCGGTGGCAGACGCCACAATCAGGAGTCAACTCGATCCTGGCCCTCTGAGAGAGCACGTGAGTCAAAGACTTCTTGACGCGTACAAAACTAAGAAGTCCGCGCGAGATATAATGAATAACCTTACATCAGCAAGAGAGCGTGCCGTCTTTCTAGCGGCTCAACATCCTTTCAGCGGGGGCTGGCTTCAAGCGCTGCCCTCCCGTCAGCTTGGTACCATGCTGGATCCAAACCCCTTCCGCATGGTGTCAGCTCTTAGGATAGGCGACCCCGTCTCCCAGCCCTTCACGTGCCTCTCATGCGGCCAACCGGTTGACTCGGACGGTCTACACCCGTTAAGCTGCCTAAAAAGCCCCGGCAGACTTACAAGGCACGCTGAACTCAACGCCATAGTGAGAAGAGCTTTTAGAAGGGCAGGGATACCATCTACGCCCGAACCAGTAGGTCTTAATGGCAGCAGTGAGTTGCGACCTGACGGGGTCACCATCCCGCTGTGGTCGCACGGAAAATGCCTTGTATGGGATGTAACGGTTTCATGCACGGCGGCGTTATCATATTTGCGCCACAGCGCAGTCGAATCGGGATGGGTAGCAGAACGTGCGGATTCTGAAAAACGGAGGAAGTATCTAGAACTATCTAGAAGCTACCACTTTGCACCCATTACATTAGAGACACTCGGCCCCATCAGCACAGGCACAGCAAAACTCCTGCAAGACATCGGAAAACGAATCGAAGACGTCACGGCCGATCGACGTGAGGCCATGTTTTTGAGACAGATGATGTCTTTGGCCGTGTGTAGAGGGAACGTGGCTTCCATTATAGGCGCCATGAACTGACAGAAAGCGAACAGAGCAGGGTAAACATGATTTAAACGTTCATACTTCACAATTGTATTTACTAAATAATAATAATAATAATAATAATAATAATAATAATAATAATAATAATAATAATAATAATAATAATAATAATAATAATAATAATAATAATAATAAATAGGAAGACGGGGGACTGACACTGAATGCCGCAAAATGTGAGATTACTGCTGTCGGGGGCTCACTTCAGGAGAGGGAGGAAGCAATTCAGAAAATCACAGAAATACTCCCTGGCATCACGCGTGTAGAGCTAAACAACTTAGAAGGTTTGGGGGCCCCCGTAAAGCAAGACGGAATTTCGCATACACTCTCTGAGAAAAAAGAAGCCCTTACCAAAATTCACCCACGACTGACACGCTTGCATCCTCAGGCTGCGCTGTGCATTTGGAGATATAGCCTAGGGTCTTCAAGATTTAACTATATACTGCGTGCATGCCCTGCTTTGACGTGCCCCGAAGAATTAACGGCGTATGATGACGTCAGCAGAGACATACTTAGTGAAGTCCTAAATGTAAATTTAGAAGAGAACACCTGGCAGAGAGCAAGTCTTCCGATATGTAAAGGTGGTCTGGGAATAAAGAGTGCCACTGACCTAGCTCCGGTCTGCTACGCTGCTTCACTGGTGCAATTTGGTCCGGTGGCAGCTTCGTTAGTGGAAGAGGCAGTTAGACCACAAATAAGATATGAAACCAGTAAAGCGCGGGACACTATTAGAATCATGCTAGCCCCGGGCCCTTTAGAAGAATATCCTAGCCAATACAACCAAAAAAAGAGCAGAGAAATCTTAGACGAGCTTGTTTCCCGGAGAGACCGCGCCGTATTCTTAGCGGCACAAGATAACTTCAGTGGGGGTTGGCTTAAGGCTTTACCCTCGCCTCAGCTCGGCACCATGCTGGATCCCAACTCTTTCCGCATGATGTCAGCACTTAGAATCGGCGCTAGCGTCTGCGAGCCGTTTCAGTGCAAACTGTGCGCGGAGATGGTAGATTCCAGTGGCCTACACCCACTGAGTTGCCCGAAGAGCGCCGGTAGATCGTCCTTTGTAGATCATAAGGTCCCTTAGGAAAGCCGGTATACCATCTACACTTGAACCGAGAGGTTTAGTGTCCGCTGGCGAAGAAAGACCTGATGGGGTGACCATTGCATTATGGTCACATGGAATGTCCCTAGCTTGGGATGCAACGGTTTCGTGCACAACCGCGGCTTCCTATTTACACAACAGCTCTGTTGAGCCGGGGTGGGTAGCAAAGCACGCGGACGCCAGAAAACGATTTAAATATGCTGGACTGGAAACAAGATATATTTTTGTGCCTATTGCCATGGAGACACTAGGACCAATCAGCAAGGGAACCGAAGCATTTCTCAAAGATTTGAGTAAGCGAATTCAGGAGGTCACGAACGACCTACGAAAGGGTCAATTCTTGAGGCAAGCGATGTCCTTGGCCGTTTGCAGAGGGAACGCGGCATCTATTTTAGGCGCCATGGAGTGAACTAATCATTTAACAAAACATTGCAATAATACGTTCAGACCTCACAACTGTAACATTGTTTAACATATAATAATAATAATAATAATAATAATAATAATAATAATAATAATAATAATAATAATAATAATAATGCCGAAGGTTTATCTCAATCTTAAGATCAAGCGCAGGCTATGCAAACAATCATGGAAGCACTTGCCAGACTCTAAAACTTATTATTATTATTGCTTGAGTGTCGGTTACCACTCAACATCAGATTGGCGTTGCCTCTCTGTAGTCCCAATGACACTCTCTGTCGAAGGAACGCGGTCGATCTTGGCTTTGCTATGGCCTCAACTTGAGTGCATTCTTGCCTCAAACGCCAGATGACTCGAAACCGAACGCTATTACATAGTGGTCTGCGCGAAGAAGATGCGTGTATAGATTCCGTTCGTGCATCTCTCGTTGGTAAATGATGTGGTCGACGTTCGTTCTGGTTAGTGCACAATAGCCAAGGGCGTCGTGTCGGAGACAGTGGGTGCGACGCCAGCGGTCGATTATGGTCTCAGTCTTTGCTGGTAAGGCCATCCGGTCGACGCTTGCCGTTTCTCTGCAGTCCATCGGGCTCCTGTGTGACGCGGTATGCGGATTGTCTAAAAGCGCGCCCGAGGATGCCATTGATGACATTATGGCGGCCCTGCGTAAGCCCCGCCAGCTTAGTGCAGCTAAGCCGGTTCAGGCCGCGCTCATCCACTGTTCCACCGCATGGACATTCCTCTCTCTCAAACATGGCAATACCAAGTCTAGGACCACTGGCGGCACGGAACTGGTCGTCGGCCAGTTTACTGCCTACGAGCTCGGAGGAAAACACGTCGAGCCACGCTCTGGCGGCGTCGTAGGAGACCGCTCTCAGTCTAACATTGTCTACATCTAACACGCAGGCCGACAAAGGAGTTAAGTGGGTGGACTGAGTGGTGATTCGGTCCCACATCTTCTGTCTAGTGACCTGTTCCTCAGACGACCAGACTGACGCGCGTCCCAGATTCAAACGGCGTTTGTTAGCGGAAGATGAGTGCGCCGACAGTAGTGGCCACTGTGGAGGCGTACCTTTGTCAGGAGGTGCCCTCGTTTAAGTTAAAAGCATTTAAAAAAAAATTTAGGAGGTAACATTTCTCGTTGTTTTTGAGAATAGTGCAAGTTGTGTGGGCAATTATTTTTTTCCCATTTTCAGTGGCGTACCTCATTTGCCGTAGCTGCAGGTAGTTTTTCACATTGACCTTGGGGGATGCAAGGTCTTTCTGGCCAGCCTCCGCAGAGTGCAGCCCACGGCAATGTTTCTGTATCCCCCGCTAATAATAATATTAATAATGTCGGAGGTTTATCTCAAGATCAAGCGCAGGCTATACAAACAATCATGGAAGCACTTGCCAGACTCTAAAACATATGGAAGGTCTTGCAGCCTACGACGAGACCACCAAAGACATTCTAGGAGAAATACTAACACATTAACTTAGAAGGAAACATGTGGAAGAGAGCTAGCCTTCCTATCGGAAACGGAGGCCTTGGAATAGGAAGAGCCAGATAACCTAACATCAGCAAGAGAGCGTGCCGTCTTTCTAGCGGCTTAACATTCCTTCAACGGGAGCTGGCTTCAAGCGCTGCCCTCCTGTCAGCTTGGCACCATGCTGGACCCAAACTCCTTCCGCATGATGTCAGCCCTTAGAATAGGCGCCCCCGTCTGCCAGCCCTTCTTATGCCTGTGATGCGGCCAACCTGTTGACTCTGACGGGTCACACCCGTTAAGTTGTTTGAAAAGTTCCGGCAGAATTACAAGACACGCTGAACTTAACGCCATAGTTAGAAGAGCTCTTAGATGGACAGGGATACCATCTACACCCGAGCCAAATTGTCTTAATGACAGCAGTGAGCTGCAACCTGACGGGGTCACCATCCCGCTGTGGGGGAACACCAAAAAAGCCTTGTATGGGATGTCACGGTTTCATGCATGGCCGCCTTATCGTATTTACGCCACAGCGCCGTTGAGTCGGGATGGGTAGCAGAGCGCGCGGATTCTGAAAAACGAAGCAAGTATCTCGACCTATCTAGAAACTACCACTTTGTACCCATTAGAGACGCTCGTCCCCATCAGCTTAGGTACAGCGAAAGTCCTGAAAGATATCGGAAAACGAATAGCAGAGGTTACGGGCGATCGACGCGAAGCCATGTTTTTGAGACAGATGATGTCTTTGGCCGTTTGTAGATGAAATGTGGCTTCCATCATAGGCGCCATGAATTGACAGAAAGCGACCAGAACAGGATGAACCTGGCACAAATGTTCATACCCCAGAATTGTAATAACTGAAAGATAATAAAGAATAATAATAATAATAATAATAATAATAATAATAATAATAATTATTATTATTATTATTATTATTATTATTATTATTATTACTACTACTACTACTACTACTATTATTATTATTATTATTGTTATGCGCTGGCGAGCATGTTTGCTAAAGCACGCTTATAAAATCGACGTAAGGCTTTTCCCCAAAGAAATATCGTCATCACCATCGCTATATGTTTCCGTACTATTGTTCCTTCTTTTGAGAGGTAATTCATATTCCAGAAACTTAACAACCTCTCTGCCGGTTTCACACCCATGGTCTAAAAATAGATTCACCCCACGGGGATCTCCCCGAATTCCACTTGTCCCAGCTAGACTGTGAAAACCGCAAACCTTTCAGTTTGTATGGCCTAGGAGCCAGAGTCTTCGTCAAGATAAATGCCTCCTTTTAAGTGTCTCCTCTTCAAAGTTCCATGATAAGATATAGCGTTCAAAATTCCACAATACAATCGTATTGTCACCTACAAGTTCCATCTGTCTACTCCTCTTCCCCGTGCACCCATGACCGTTTGAGTACAATTCACCGTCCATTTTAAGACTGTACTTGCATACATTCTGTAAAAACCCAATTTTAGTTGTGATGTCAAGGCGCACTATTTACAGATATCGTTGACGCCAGTCAAGTCGAATTGGGATAATTGTTGATATTGATAGTTTTCCACCTCGTCTGTTGGATGGGATCCGTTTCGTATTGACGTTTGTGACGAGTTCTCTTTTTAACTCTCGGATTATAGATAATAATGAGGGTAGCATGTTTCCAACTTGTAGTAACTGCACGAATAACTGCACTGCACTTACTACGCAGGGTAGTGGCACAATATCAACTCCTCCTTTCAAATTCACTCAAGAGAGATTGCCGTTTCTTTTGAATTAATTGGTATATCAAGTCGTTGGGGCTTAGGCACCTCGTTATTTTAAAACCGCGTGCGCTTTGAGAAGTTGTCAGAAATCTGGACATGGGCCACGGTTGTATACAGCAGCACGAATAGGTCATCTGGGCGCGTTCTCAATCATGTTTGGCGAAGAATTTGGTAAACGTTGCGCTGCACTTGGGTCTACGCGGACAGTACCCTACATGGCCTCATGTTCCCCAGAACACAAGCAGCACTGACTCTGGGCGTTACAACCCCTCCACAAGTGGAATCGTACGTTCTGCATATCGCTTTGCGAAAATGATGAAATTTGGCAGATCGTATTAGTAGTACCGTTAAATTTTGGCAGAAGGTCACCCCTAAAAATGTATATATATATTATATATATATATATATATATATATATAGGGCAGCTATATATATATATATACATATATATATAGGGCAGCTATATATATACATATATATATATATATATATATATATATATATATATATATATATATATATATATATATATATATATAGCTGCCCTAATATACGCGATTGTTAAACCTTTTTGCCCACGAATACATTTTTAATGTCTGCAGTTACTTTTGTCAGCAAGAGCTTATTATGATGAATACAGGTATCACAAGTACTAACATACTAAATATTTACAATATTGCTTTTATTATTATGATTGCTCGAGTGTCGGTGACCATTCAATATCATGTTAGCTTTACTTCTCTGTAGTTTCAATGACACCCTCTGTCGGAGAAACGCTGTCAATCACGTCATCTTGGCTTGCCTCTGTAGTTCCAGTGACACCCTTTGTAATTATAATAGTAATAATGATTATAATAGTAAGGGGATGGTAATGCCACATCTCTTTTTGTGGAGACATCGTTGAAGAATAAAATAAAGAAGTTAGTTCTATTGATGACAGTGGCAATTTTTTACACTTTGTTTTGTTCTACTCCCACTACAGGTTGACATACTCGTATATGGTGTTCCGCAGTTACAACAAGGTTGGGTCCGCGTGCTACCTGGGTATGCTATCGCGTTGTGATGGCTATACGAGGACGCTTAAGATAGGAATATGTTTCCAATAATCGCTAAGTACGCGGACGACATAGTGAAGACACCTAATTTCAGAGTTTTATTATAAAGTACTATATAAATAAAAGAATATTAAAAGTAAAATCTAGCAAGTATTATTTATCTTATGACCCAGTGAAGTGTGTCACTCATAAAACGAAATAGCAAACATTTACATCAGCAGGTTAACACATAAAAGACTTCATTTAATGGCGAACGCGCACAAGAGACACGTGAAATTGGTGACGGCGTCGGAAATAAATCTATTAACTGAAATCCGGAATACGACTGAAAATACGGTTCACAGTGCCGTGGAGCCTGGCAGCTGCTCCATATGACTTTCTTCGACGACGGCAGTTTTTCAGGACCACAATCGTAGAATTTGAAGTTCAATTTGGCAACTAGCGTTTGGACCAAATATGGTTTGGACGGAATAAAGTGATAATAAGCCAGTTACTCGTAAAAGCGGCTGAAATTCTCGAAGCGAAAAAGCGGCTGAATGGTAAGATTCGCGGAAGACACAAAAGCCGCGATAGATGATAAGCGTTGCAAACCGAAGACTAGAAGCGGTAACGCAGGCCAAAGTTGTACTGACGGAATACAAAATAATAGATTTCTAATAAGTGCAAAGTGTCGGCTTGACATGCACAGGAACTGGCCTGAATGTCGGGTATTTGTCGTGAAGATGGACAAATCGTTCGACGCAGTGCAGTAAGGGAACCAGAAACGAACGTAAGTTGTGAGAGTATATTATGTGCTCTTAACTTCATCGTGAGCTTTGTAGACGTATTTCCCGGTAAAGATGAAGGGAGTACTAACATAGTAAGGACAAACCAAAGGGCAAAGCAAGCCGACAAAAACTCAAAAAGTTGTCTGTGCAGTGCACAAAAAATGTAAAACGGAAATGGTAACCCTAGTAAAATAAGATACCAGAGCCATTAGAAGAAAACAAATGGAAGTCGGCACTAAATGCAGCTGAAAAAGTGTATTTTGATACTATATTTTGTGCTCGCAGAGCGTCGATTTAAGAATTATGAACAGCAATTATAAGACTGGTTTAAACGGTAGCAATAAAGTTGAATATTAAAGTGGTCTTTCGAAAGTCGTGGGAGCATGATCGATGAGAATACGTGAGGTGCTGGACAGAACTATACAAACGGGTATGACGCCCAGCAATGCGAAAGTTACTGGCGGGATCAGCTTCAAGTATGCATTAGAAAACAAGAGAGAATCACTTGTTCACTGTTGGTCGAGGTAGTGACCAAGTGTTCACCGCGTCGACTCGGCAATAGGCCTACTACTACTACAGCTGTTGCAATTGCAATTATGACATACTAAATTAGGACGTAAGCAAATCACTTGCTGGACGCGCAGAATAGCTTTCCTTCCTACTATTTTCCTACGATGCCACATGTCGCACCCCGTAGAAAAGCTCAAACATTAAGAGTTGTGAAATATCGAGGCTATTTGAAATTGGAATTGATCATAGCCAATACTTATGAACTTCATCATCATAGCCAATACTGTGATATTCCAGGGCATTGACGCTTTAGGGTATTAATGCTCTTGAATTTGTTGCAACGTTATAATGAGCGCCCGTTACCAAGACAGCCCTTCTTGTGGTGACGTTTTAGACATTGCTTAGACTGTTTTGCCATAAAATATGTATGAGGTGGATAACGATGGACCAATTCATGTTGCTGTCGCCTTTAGCTGTTTCACAATATGTTTTCTGAAGCAAAATAGCTCCACAATCTTCAAGCTGATGATGATGATGATGATGATATATATATATATATATATATATATATATATATATATATATATCTATAGTTAATAATTATACGTTTTTTATAGTTTTCTCGTGATCATTATATATATATATACGAGGTGTGTTCAAAAAGTATCGCGACTTGTGTTTTTTCAAAAATTATTCATTTATTCATGAATATCTATTTTGTCCCCTTCAAAGTAATCCCCATGAGATATTATACACTTGTGCCAACGGTTTTCCAATCTTCGAAGCACTTCAAAAAACCATTTTTTTTTATCTTGTTCAGCTCCTCCTTCGATGCCGTCTTTATCTCGTCAAGCGTAGCGTAACGTCGTCCTTTCATGGGCCTCTTCAGTTTAGGGAACAAGAAAAAGTCACAGGGGGCCAGATCTGGGGAATACGGTGGCTGCGGCATCATTAGTGTGTTGTTTTTGGCCAAAAACTCGCGCACAAGCAACGATGTGTGAGCAGGGGCGTTATCGTGGTGCAAAAGCCAATTTTTGTTCTTCCACAAATCCGGGCATTTCTGGCATAACTTGCAGGTAATATTCCTTATTGACCGTTCTACCCTGTGGCAAGAACTCATGATGCACCACGCCCCTGCAATCGAAGAAAACTGTCAGCAAAACTTTCACATTCGACCGAACTTGGCGCGCTTTTTTCGGTCTTGGTTCGTGCGGCAGCTTCCATTGAGATGATTGAGCTTTGGTTTCCACGTCATAACCATAAACCCACGATTCGTCACCAGTTATGACCCTCTGGAGCAAATTTGGGTCGTCGCGGACAGAGTCCAACATCTCATTAGCAATGTTCATGCGATGCTGTTTTTGGTCGCAATTGAGCAATTTTGGTACGAATTTCGCGGCGACCCGTCTCATGCCCAAATCATTGATAAAAATCGAATGGCACGAGCCAATCGATATGTTTAGGTCCTCAGCAACTTCTCTAACGGTGATTCGACGATTGGCCAATACCATTTTCTCCACTTCATTAATTTTTTCGTCTGTTGTTGAAGTGCTCGGGCGTCCGGCACGCTCTTCGTCGTTCACATCTTCTCGGCCTTCTGAGAACATTTTGTAGCACCGATAAACGTTGCTTCGGTCCAAGGTAGCTTCTCCGTATGCCACAGTCAACATTCGGAATGCATCCGCGCACTTAATTTCGTTTTTCACACAAAATTTGATACAGGTTCTTTGATCCATTTTTTTGAATAGGTAAAAATCGAAGACGATCCAAAACACGTGCAAGCAAAGCAGCTGTCAACAATTAAGTGAACATTCAAAATGGCCGAGCTTGTCGGCATAAGTGAGAGACATGAGTACCAACATAACGCCACAAAAAATCGAAATTCGAATATACGTAACCCGCGAAAATTCAATTTGAACACACCTCGTATATATATATATATATATATTTCCTATGATTTAAAAATAGTATTATTTAATTCTATACAAATTTAGAGAACCAGTATATACGGAATTAGTATCTGCTGATATAGTGGATGCTTTAAATTATTGACAGCGCTTACAATTTGCGATCCACTGCACACAGGTACACGGCATCTGGGAACAAGCAAGCGCCGGTCATTGTGTAGTGCTTTAAGGTTATATATGCGTTACGTACGTACTTTACAGAAACTTGATGTCGAACCCTATCTGTTACTAAAGCCCTCATGGTCAGTTAGGCATGCAAAGGCGCACGTCTTATTAGCTCCATACGAAAAAGGAGCAACAAGAAGCCGCACATTGAGTTTAGCCTTAGGACTAAAGCCTACTCTCGTGGTGTGTTGCATGTGGTAGAATACTTGGAAGAACGCATGAGATCTGGAATTTTTTTGGCTCAACGCTTTAACATTTTTCTTACTGTGTACATACCACTGAATACAAATGCGCTTGAGGTGTTGACTCGCCTTTAAAGCAACAATGTCAAAAAAAAACATTGGGTTACGTATGATAAAAAGCAATAACTTTTCGTGCTACAATAATGCAGGAATACTACTTAAAGTCTAAATAAGTTAAAGTGATGATTGCATCGTTCCGTTACTATTATTTATACAATTGTGAATGGCAACAGACTAAATAAGCATATTGCAGTCTCCACAATATTTACACCGATTCAAATTTTATTTTACTTGTAACGGGGTTAACAATTGTCCCCTAGCGAACGTAACGACAAACTACATCAGCCCTAGGTCCAGGCCTGGTGTAGACCACCTGGACAAGGTGCCAAGCACCGCCGTGGCGTTTCCACGTTGTATATCCAATGATAGCCTTTGCCGAAAAAAATCACCAGCGCGTGGGTCCCCCGTAGCCAATCTGAGACACTTGCATATTTTAATAGTAACTCCCTCAGTAATTTTACCTGGGCCCCCTAAAGTCTCAAAGGCAAAAGGTCGAAAGTCCATAGAGTCTCCAATATGTGCATACTTCCGACACTTATTTCTTTCCGCATGCGAAACAGCATAACCAGCCTGGGTAGCGCCGTGACTGACCATTGAAGATGCTAAAAAGTCAGTCACGGTAGCGTCCCAGACAAGTGTCTTCCCACCTTCAAAAGCTGTTAGGGTCATCCCATCAGGTCGACGAGAGTCGTCTGTGTACAAGCCTGCGGATTCGAGAACACAAGGGTAGCCGGAAGACCTTAGAGCACGAGCTAGGGTATCATTTAACGCAGCATGTCTCGTCCTACGGCCTAAACTGCGGATGCAAGATAAGCCATGGTGACCAAGAGGTGAGACCTTTTCGCCACAGCTGCACTCATGTTCCTCGACTAGAGGGACTCCAAGGCGGAGGCCAACGCAGATCCTGACGACGAAGTCATCTAAGAGAGTTCCAACGGGAGCACTCGGTAGGGCATTGAGCCATGCACCAGCACCACTAGATGAAACTGCTCGGAGCCGTGCTTTTTCCACCTCGTTTTCTGTTGAATTAAAAAGATTGGCGAGTTGTATGTCCTCCAACGGCGCGGTCCAGCTTGCCTGGGAAGTAGGTTCTTCTGGAGGGGGTGCTCCAGTGCGTGCCAAGAGACACTCCTTAGAATCTTCTAGTAGTGAACGTAAGCGCTCGACGGCTGGGAAGTCTAGTATCTTTGGCGCCCTATGCCAGGTACTAGACATTGATAAGCATATATGGTGCTCGGTGCTGTCTGGGTAAGATAGACCAATTTGGAGCCACTGGTTTCCAAGCTCCGGCGAATGCGCTAACAAAGAGTATTTGTTAGCGCGGGTATGGGGTTCCGCTGAATTGGGACACATATAGAATCTTGTATATTATCGATTCTCTAAGCATAACGAAAACACAAATATTATAAAATTTTCTTCAGTACAGTAATTACTATTTTTAGAGTGTTATACGCTTAGAGAATCCCATATAATAATTACCACTGTGCAGGTTTAGTTGGTCGAAAACGCGAAATATTTATTATATTACGTTTGTATAAAAGTTTACTCAATTGAAAAAGTTGTATGGTTTCCGCTAGTTGTACGTCTAATACAATAAAACTATTACAGACTATATTTGAGATATGTAGGCACGGTGTAGTTCCATACCTCTGGCCATCAACCTATAAATCAGAGACTTTTATTTTATAAGCATACGCCTCCGTTTAGAGCTAAGTTTTTGGTCCATATTTTCCTACGGTTCTATAGTGATAGTTTGGTCCTTATTCAGTAAGTCCATTGTACGGGTCAATTCTCACGGGTCAATTCGTGAAAATTGACGTTACGTCAATTTTCACGAATTGACCCGTGAGACCATTGAAAATGACCGACATGTCGCTGAACTTTACATTGCCTATAATTATTAGAGAAATGCTGCTAGCTGAATATTTATAGCTGCTTTTGAATATGACAGGCATGCTCGACCCTCAGTAACATAGGTTCTGTAATCAACGGCTACCCAGCTAGTCACAGTGATTCTCGACTGAGATCTCTTCTTAAGCCGAAGGCACGATGTTCATTATGTTTACTTCGATATTTTCAAGGCTTTTGGTCGGGTGTATCATGTGATCGGTATAGCCTTAAATAGATTATTCCGTAGTCTTAATTGTCTGAAGGATCTTTTTGTGTAAGAGTAAGCGTTTTTTTTAATAATACTTCCAGTAAAGGCCTGCCTGAAGTTTCGCACGGCTTCTATTTAAATCCTGCTTAAAACTTTTGTTTTGGACATATATTTGATTATCTTAGCGTTAGCGGCGCGCAGCACACACTCTTTGCAGATAATTTGAAGGGATACTTCTACGTGTGGTAAGAATGCATTATCCGTAAGGATGCAGTTCGTCGCCCGGTGTACTACTGCTCTGCTCTGACAGACCAACCGAGTCTGCTATAAGAGACCACCTCATATAATCCTGCAATAGCACACCAAGTACAAAAGCTGACTTTACTTAAGACGAATAATCTAGCGAGGCGTTTCTCAACTTTAAATACCCGCAACTAATGCTAGTCTGACGGTGCGCACGTTTGGAAACAATACACTTCATTTTGGATACAATCAACTCCCAAAAATACGAAAAAAGTGCTGTTTATGAACTCTGGAATATTTTGTTAGGACTACAAAAGTCTTTACTGAGATCACTGAGACTTGAAATAGCAGCACACTAAGTTCCTTGAGACCCAATATGTATCTCAAGACCAAATCTGCAAAAAACACTAGGTGTCTGTTCTATTACCTATCGGCATCGGCGGCAAGAAACCCTTCAAAAATGTCATGTCGAAAAGGGGGTCAAACGCCGCGGCCGTTTCGACTGCTCGCATGAAATCATCGTTGTCAGTAGCGCCGCGGCGAATGAATTCTTCTATATCGCTAAACGCTAATACAGCCAATCATGCCCGAAAAAAAAAACCAGCGTACAGCGTATCTTCAAGCAAGCTAAACTGTTTAAAAATGTACTTCTTTGAAAAAAACTTATTTGCGATTAGGGTAGAACTCTTTGAGTACTACCCTTGTATAGAGGAACGACCTGGGCCGTTTTAAACGAGTCTGGAAATTTTACTTACCGAATGCACATGTTTAAATATGTAAGACAGTGGCATTTCAATGTCATACATAGCAATATTTAATACCTTGCATGGGCCCTCACTTAAAGAATCGTTCGGATTTGCATGAATTTACTTTTTGGGTCATCTTTAGCCTCTCATCCTTAGCATCCCTATAACTGACTTAAGCTTTGAAGCTTTATTTTTATTTTATTATGCTCTACTTTTATTTTATTTTACAATTATGTTTATTTTACTCAAATTGAGTATAATATACATTTCAAATTTATCTTCATGAAGCTCTATCTTCTTCACGCTTCCGATGAGAGAAGTAATGCAACGATTTTCGGTCAAGCGCTGTGCACTCCACTGCATGGTACTTGGCCCCTGCACATAACCCTGCACTATGTGCCTAGTGTATACGTGGCGATTGTGACATGCAGGATTAGACCAAAGGTGCAAGATATTGAAAACGTCCAAACCACCGACCTCCCGTTTGGCCAGTTCGACTTTACCTTCCCACTCCAAAATAAAACATTTGTAATGTACTGTACGCTGCATCTTCAGCCTTAGTCGGATTGTTTCAACAGCCGGTGGACAGCCTGACATGAGATACACAAAGCGGCTCCTTGCTCGGATAGGCAAGCAAAGCACTCGCTTCATATATAATGAAAACACCTTTTAAGCTGGTTAAAGTTCGCCAGCTTGAGATGGTTCCATATCCTGTCAAGACCATACATCTTGAGCATGAAGAGCCTCACTGCTAAGAGAACGGACAGTCTTTGGACATTGCCTATTTCCCCGTAAAGAGAGACAAGTGCCTTCCGTACTGTTTCGTTTATACTTGTATTTTATTTATTACTTTTATTTTATTAGCGTACATAAACTTCCCCGTACCCTTTGCGGCTTTTCAATCAGATTCCGTTTCTTTTAGAAAAGAGAGGCACTTAACACTGATTTTTATAGCACGAATGTGGGACTGGCAACAGTCTTCTTACTTTCTAATATATTTATTGTAGACAACGAAAATATAATAACATCATCGACAGAAAATAGGCATTTTTTATGCGAAGAGTTGTAATTGTCAATTCTACTACTTGAATTTGTTATATTTCGAGTAATAAACTATAATTTTTGTTACTCGATTGTGTAAATAAAATATCCTTTTCGACCGAGCGCGAAAAATTTTGGTCAGTCGAAGCATATCGATTTTGTGGCCAACCCTGACTGCTTCCACCGTTACCATTCATAGAGCCTGATTTGTGCGACCTTTTGGAGAAATTTACAAAGCTACTTTAACAAACGCCTACAGCCAAGAAAACAAATAACTTTTATGGGGGCAGCACATAAGTATAAATTCATATATATATACATACACACTGCATTTGCCGCAGTCATAGTCTGAAGTGGAAACCACGTCCATCAGACATATTAATGAAATGAGCAACAATTTGAACGTCTGTGTGTAATATAATTTACCTTTTCCGATGCTGGGCCGGCTAAAGATCAAGTCTCAAAAGTTTGTGGAGTGCGAGTAGGACACGGACAGTTTCTGCACAAAGGTATAAATCTGTTTCAACGTGGGGCCACAAATGTCACTGGCGTCAAGGCCCCCAATTTTATTTGCGTGCATTTCAATTACAAAATTTCAGAATCTGGGCGCGTCTCGATGAGTTTTCCCGTTTGGTCAGGCTCTCTGCAAGTCGTCGTTATCGTGAATTAACGCATTGGGGTGCCTAGTTGGCTAAAGTCAATATTCGCACATCTAATAAACTAGAGCCTCTACCCGCTGTTATTGTTGAGGTTTCTCTGGGTAGAGTCTATTTAATTGAGGCGCTTCGGCTGGAGTTGAAGTCCATCACAGCGCTGTCGACAGAATATACGTTTCCAACGGCAAAATTACTAACGATATCTCGTTTCCAGGTTGAAATCCCGCATCGGGACGCTTACATTTGTTGCGCCACGGACCCAAGTTTCTCCGCCGATGAGTATACATGTATGTATGTTCGTGTATGGCGGAATCACATCTAAAATGCTTGATAAAAGTGGCTTCAGTCTACAGGAAAAGATTTTCAAATAACAATAATCTATAATGACAGACCAACAACGGTGATGTTCGGTGATTTTCTTAAAAAATGTTTGCTCCGACCTGGGAGCCGCAAACCAAACTAGTCCCCTTTAGAGCACTGCTGACACCAGCCTGCGCTTCTTCAACTCAATGCTGAGAACATCCGTCTGTAAATAAAATAGCATCATCCATCATTGAAATCCTAATGCACATCATCTGATTTTCTTTCCTCACAGCCTGTAAAACAAAGCCATTGGCCGGAGATCACACCGGTGTGCGTTCAAAATTGAGTTTTGGAACGCATAGCGTCGAGCGGGGCACATCCCACCTTTTTCTATTATCTTCTTTCGACGGACGTCGGTGGTCGGGCTGCAGCGCGGCCACAACATTCTGATCCTACCAACTCTGCAACTAAATTTCCGTTCTTCCACTGAGATCGATTGTCTCGCCTACGCTTGCGCCCGCTCTTAATCGGTTCGAGAGACAATCAATTAACTAAATGACGAACGTCGAGATGCTTTCAACAATCACGTAATAGCGTTTTCGATGGAGCGGATTCGGCGGGAATAGACACGCGGCCATCAGAACAGTAGAACTTAACTTGACGATTCTTTCACCGCCAATTTTCAGGGTAGCTTTTCAGCTAAGCAGGGAGTGTTTGTGTGATTGGCTTGAAGGTGAGAAGATATTTCTTTCTAGTTCCGAGCGGCCGCTGAATATTGTTTAACGAGATGTTCTCCTCTGTATTTCTACTCTCCTTGTGGGTGGTGTCACTGCGACAAGCGTAAATTTCTCGTAAAATACACATGTTTAAAATTTCTCAATTTATCTCTAGTTTTTCTTAAACGTTTCGAGACAAACGCCGCAGCCTAACCAAGCGGGACAGTGTAACCGACCCTCCCTCCACAAGCAGAAACTCTATACGCCTTTTGGATCATGTTTGGCTTCTAGCAAATCATGGGGCAGCACTTATAAATTATTGATATCGGGTCTCTTCCCAGTCTCGTATTCTCTATCTCAATCTTTTTTTCTCTCTTTAGATCGGTAAGACGATAGAATGAACATCATCTTCCGTGGTCGTTCATAACTTGTGCCATGTGTGTATGAAATAGAAAGCGCTTCACGGAGTACTGTCGAAGGGAAATCCGTCGAAAGGCTGACGGGTAACAGTACGAAGTCACAAACTACAATTGCCATAAACTGGCCTATGTAGAACGCGGCAAAGGACAATGTACGAACCGACAGAATCCGTTGGCCACGTACGGTTGAGGAAATGTGTTGGGCCTGTTCCGTTCCTCCTTCCGCTTGATAGCTTCTTTTCCTGCACCCTAATACAACTAGTCTTTTCTCGATTTAACCGATCGGACACTTTGACGTGCACACGTGCTGCTGAAAATGCCGTCGTCCATTCGCGCTGCCGGAACAGGGCCCTGTCTCCGCATTTTTCAAGATTTACTTTCCTGAAACAAGAAAGCCCTATCGCTCGGGAGCCGGGGACCGAGCTCTGGAAGAGGGCAGTTGCCCTAACATCGCAACCTTCTCGGTGACATCGGCGACCATACGAGACAAGCATCTACTTGTGGCAACTCATGCGCGCGGATGAAACACATATAATTCTGTTGATTTGGTACCAAAATGATACATATGTGCATATACGCATGTCATGTTCAAATCACGTATACCCGTACGACGCCTGTCAGTAAGCTATATTTTAAGCATTCATGGGATAGTGTGGAACTCTCAAACCTGTCGTTGAGACAGGCCTGGTGTAAACGTCAAAATGTTTGTAATTAACTTTCTTAATTACTCACGATAAAACGAAATAGGCGCTACCGGTGATGCTTATCGCTGGGTTTTCTCATAGTTATTCCTTTCACATACACTTACTGGGTTGTGCGACTTTTGTTCAATAATTCAAGGTGGAAAACTTTTATTATGATGATCAACTCGTTTTTGGCGAAACACTACAAGCGCAGCTTCCAGGCCATATTCCCAAAGCATCTCGTTCTAAAGTTTCCTTTTTAGGCGAGCTTGAAAAACGGTGGTAACTTCCACACTGAATGTAGGTCGCCTATGGTCTGATGTGTACATGAATAACCTCACCTGTCGTTACAGCTATATAGTCGGTTAGGTCTGGCGTTTGGGTGAACGTAATAGCTAGCAACTGCAGATATGGTCTAATCACGACTTGAATGATTGTCCAAACGGGCCCAGAAGCTTAGAAAGAAAGTTCTGAATCGTTAAGACGCAGCACGTACTGAAACTCTCAATTCGTGTACCATGATACACGCGCGCACAACTTGGGCCACTTTGCCGTCGTCAGCAAAAAAATTATGTCGTCCAGAATTCTCTCTGCTGACATAATGACAGGTTCTCTTGTCACTAGGCCTACTACGCCAAGGCACCAGTCATCCCGACCGGTATCCCTGGTTGACTAGGCCGGGAACTTTAGCCAATCGGTTCTGAATCAGTAGCAGTCAACCATCCGTACAGTTAGTAGATTTGACAGACCTCGACATAATGGACCAGAACAATATGACAATATGAATTTGTTGTCGCATAAAATATATGTGTATGCCTTGTCTCTTATGGCCGATAAAAAAAGGCAATGTTACTTAGGAAGTCTACAAATCTGACCAGCGTTCTATTTGCGAACAAGGTGCCGGCAGTATTCATAGTTCACGCGCATCGCAGGGAAACACGCTAGAAACAGCAGTCGTAGTTACTTCCGTACGGGACAGAGCCGTCTACGATTTCAAAAACTCCACCACCAGGTCTGCAAGTTTAACATAGTCGGGCACGTGTATGTCTCGGCAAAGAATAGTACTCGGCCTCTTCAAACTATCCCAGCTATTTTCCGCACACGCAGTCCACGCTACCGGATAGGTTAAGATGAAGGCTACGCGGCGGAAAAACGTTTGGTATTAACCAAGGGTCTGTCAGTATTTTCTTGGCATTGATCAAGTTTCTGTCAGTTCTTTCTCTGTATTGATGAAGTTTCTGTCTGTACTTTCTTGGTCAACACGTTCTCTGCTCGTCAGCCGTATTTGTTCGTGTCTGCGCTTAGGGCGGTGGGTGGCTCGGTCACCCTCCGCGGATCGAACTAGAGAGCTAACGAGAGACCGAATAAGAGACCGAGCACAGCGCAAACCTTGCAGTGGTGGCTACAAAACATCTATGGTTTCAAGCACAAAGAGACTATGGCAATAGTCAACGGCGCAGTTAACCATTGAGTGTCCTACTTTGAGGCAATGATGCGAACTCTTTGACGAACGACTCCTTTATACGTGTAACTGGGACGGACAGTTTGCGTACTGTGAGTATACAGTGTAATTGATTTCGGTGTAATTGGCGGGCCTGCCTAAATTATACGCATGTAGAGTTTGGATAACTTGACAGTAGTCGTTCGGCACTGACCTCTTAAGTAGGCGAACCTCAGTTTTTTGCATTCTGGCCTAAAGTTGTTTACATTCTGCGTCTAACTAACTACATAACAATGTATTGCCTCTTTCGAATGACATGCCGCGAGCAGCTGACTGAATTAATTGTAAAATCTGTACGATTGTCTATGCTAGATGCATACTCAATATGAGTGGAAAAAAATAAGTATGATGATTATAATGTATTGGGGAAAATCCGAACTAAATGTGGCAGTTAGTCATAGAATAGCAGTGTCGATAGACGTTCCTCTTCATGACTGAACTGCTTGAGTGACACCAGTAGCTCCAGCCGATTAATCACGGCCGGAGTAGCTGGTGCGTCCATGGCTTTGCCAACATATCTTGACTGTATGTAGACGAGTTCTACCTTTTCTGACATCAAAGTTTGCGCCATTTTATGGCACTAGTCTCCTCAGGAGTACCTATTTGCATACCTGCTCATAATTGGGGGGTGACATAAGCACGAAGATCGAAACCTATTTTTCCGCATTCATTTTCACTGCAAAAACTTGCACTTTGATGCACTATCGTCGCATACGAGATGACGTTGTTTTTGTTTTATTTTCTTAAATCTATTAGTGCTTAATTTCGATTACAGAGGAGCTAGTAAAAACAATCTTATGCTAGTGCGATTAAATTGCTAATCGCTTAGCTGATGCACACGTTCTGAAACAAATGAAAACATACATAGACGCTTTTAGGTGGACATAAGTGTGGTAATACGTGTCATCAATTATATGAATGGAGATATGTGTAAGGCAGACTATACGGTCTTGTTTGTTTCCATGCATTTGTGTATGTGCATAAACACATGCTGCATGCTCATATAGATAGTATGCTTTTATGTATGCAGGTGGCAATTTGCAGTTGCATGTCACTATATGACACTCTGTAAGACATTGTTACGTGAGGTTTTCGTCATGCAGACCTATGCCAATATATATATATATATATATATATATATATATATATATATATATTTACATATAAATATATATGTACTGGAATTTAAGTCAAGCCGTAAAAAATGGAGTATATATTTAGCCGTATATGGCTATTAAACTTTAAATATGTTTCATGTTTATGTATTATTTATGTAATATTCAAAGAAGCGTATAAGCTCCAAGCGTGTTATTTGATAGAATGAAAGATACCCAAAGGTGGATCTAGTCAGCGGGTAATTTAGCTATGATTGTTTAGTTGTTTGTCTCAATATATTATCAGCCTTTGTTTCTGGGTGAGCCTCGTTTAAAAGATTTGCCAAATATCTTGTGTTTACTCATGAAAAACCGTTCATCCAGTGCAAGTTTGAAAATGTGTTGGTTGAAAATCCGGGTTGGGGTAAACCATTATGTCAATCTATGGCTAGGATGCGCACAGAAGCCTAATACCAGGGCTGTGTTAACCTTGGATGAGAACCGGTGCGGAATTTAGTCCAGTAAGACTTCAGCAACTTCGGCGGTGAGTTCCTCTCTATCCGTTCGAAAACATTGATACTGGAAATATTAACTTAAAAAAATAAGCATTTATGTTCTGCCTACGCGAAGGCATAAATGCATTTTAGATATCGACGATGAATAACAGGTACATACTGCTTCAATCCTCCTTTGTATTAACGTTGCATCCCGTAGTAAGCGTACCACGAAACGACTGCCCATCCACCTTGTTCTACTGGAAGCTTGTAAAATGAAACTGCGTAATTAGTTTAGTCAACTCGACGACTCGTATGACTCACCATTTTCGCCGCCGTTGGGTATGGCGGTGCCAACTAAGTTGCAGCGGTTGTCTCTCATCTATATATATACATACATAAATCCTCATTTTCGTTCATGCGCATCCGCTTATCCGATCTACGTTGCACCATCGTGTGCGTAGTCGGATGGGACTGGAAAGAAGCCTCCGTGACGAATCAAAGCTGTACGCGTTCTCACGTCAGGCGAAACCTCGCTCGTTCGAGGGGTGCAATGGGTGCTGCTATCCTTGCCCCCCCCCCACACACCCCAGAGCATCACTCGTTTTCGCCCTGCGTTGGGATTCCTCACGCTCCGGGAGCCCACCGGAACCGGCCAGCATCGCCAACATCAATGATTCGCTGAGGCCAATGACGCTGTCTTCACCTTTCCCCCAGCCCGCCGTTCATCCTCGCAAAAGTGTCCCAAAGGATTCGAAGGCCAAGCAACCAATCGCCTGTGACAAGAAGAAAGAGACAGAACCTGCAACGCGTGTTGACGTTTGCCTACCCCCGAAGCTCGATCGACAGACAGAGGGCACACGGATAGATGCCTCAAATGCAGAACGACCCCCGGTAAGCCGAGTAGGCAGTTCCAAGGCGTCGAAACTTAACGTCTGCCTCGTAGAAGTCGTAGTAGGAATGGTAGCAGCCCCGACCTAGTAGTAGTTGGTGAAGGAAAACCAAGCTCCAAAAACGGCTGCTTCTGTTGCGTTAGTGTTCAAGCGATGCTTTTGCCTCCTTCGATTTTGTCGGCCGGAGGCGAACCGCGGTGACTAAGACCACTACTTCTCCGAGATACCTCAGTCGTTCTGCCTGCAGAGAGGCGAATGCCCCTTACTCTTTTTCTCTCGCCTATCTCTGTTCGCCATCGTTGCGCCCAGGCTGACTGAAATGCGGGTTTAGTCGGCAAGAAGCGCGACGTGTCGGCTCGGAATGCCGACGCCCCCGGCCCGAGACACTCGGTCACTCGGCCTCGGAGGACAGGCGGAGACAGACACCGATCGTTGAACTCACCCTCCTACTCGCCGTCTCGCCCTCCATCCCAGTGTGGCTGGCCATCTTCCCTTTTGCCTTAGTCACCGTTCGATTTACCGATGTCTTCGGCGCCACACACAGACGCTTGGCCGTCGCTCCACAGCAACTCGTCTTTTCTGCTAAGCTAATCTTCTCTGCTGCGCCTTGCGTAGCTCAATTATCCTCGCTGGAGCTCGATCGAAGCCACATAGAGCAGCAGCGGCGGCAGCAGCAGCGGCGACGACGACGACCATATGCGGAGGGGAAGAGGGTGGGCAAGCTTGGCATGTATAAGGTTCAGGAGCTTACTCGACTAGAAACTACTGCAAGCATTAGCTGCGTTGCTGTCATCGTCCAGGGACGCATCGTATATCGTGTTGGCTTACCGTCGTTCGCCAGGCTTCCAACTTCAAGATGCTGCTTGGGCATACATCAGTGAGCAGACGATTGGAAAAAGGCCGCTTTGGCAAGGCTACTCGTTAGCTCGTGGTGGCAGCCTGACCCAGGTGGACAGGCTTTCGCATAGATGACTTTATTGACACTCGTGGGCAAAGGAGCGAAGTACTGGTGTGGGCCACCTACCAAGTACTCTTGTTGATCACGGCGCAGGGAGCACGCTGTTTCTTTTGTGTGAGCTATGCTCGCAGTAAGGCTGGCGAAAATTCTACCTAAAGTAGTGCACTTGCCATGAAAGACACATGCGCCTTCAGGATGGATAAGACCCAAGAGGACCCTAATCGCTAGTGCCGGTGACCGGGAAGAGACTCTAGGTCTCCAGTGAAAATACAGAGTATCTCTGTTGCTGTCCTGCGTTGCTGCAGAAATAGACTGTCTTTTTGACGTCCTCAGATCTAGCTATTACCTCAGTGTGCGCATAGCAAGTGTACAGCACCATGACAACTTGCTGGCACGTCGTATAATTGCATAGTTAGCTGGGAAGAAGTAATTGATATACCCCTTGGCAATATCAGTTTTTGGTTAAATTGTATAAACATCGTAGCTGCACATACAGCGCGTTAGATTGTCTGATTTCTCTGATTTTGCCTATGGGATGGGCAACCTGAAGCGACGACTTGTCGAACCGGAAGACGCAGCGGAAACGGTCACTTCGCCTGCGTGACGTTACAGTTTAAAAGCGAGAACAGATGCGGGTCCGGGGGCACCAACCGTCTCTGGCCGGTGTCGTTGTTGTTAAGGCATTTCGCCAAATCGCACTCGCAACTTTGATGTCAACTGCGAAACGCTGAACTAATGTTGCTACGAAAACGCCAACGCTCAAAGGAGAAAACGAGGCTGCCCAAGCCACTCTCCTATGATTAGGACCATACCCATCTAGTGGCTGGGAGACGTCAACCCACCAAAAGTAACGAAGATTGTAACCATAAAACGCTCCCCTCTTTCTTTTTGCTGCGCCTTGATGTTAAGAGCTGGATTTATGACGAGTATAGCATGATGTACGATTATGGCGCTCTCATTTAGTATATTTTACTATGATACGTGTTGACAGCAGCTTTACGAAGTATGTGCTACGATGGCGCTGTGGATAAGCATAATATAAAGTCATGTTGATTACAAGGAAATAAATGCGGCAGAGTAGTAGAATCACTCAGCATTGTGAGGATCGTGTGGGAACAATGGTTGTTTTAGACAAAATAGTTCGATTATGCTGTGCGTGCATTTATATAGCTAGCTATACGCTAAGCGGACAGTCCGTTTATTGAATTAGACAAGGCCACTGCCTTTGCTGTAAGGTACTGCTAAATCCCTAGGTTATAGGCAAAATGTGTAGCAGTTAACGACATAGAAAGCTGCAGCGTATTGTAGCTCGGCTTTGTTGTTCCAACAACAAATCTAGACTAGTAAGAATAGCAATAGCAGTCCCTTGGGGAAATATTTTAGCCGCAGGCGTTCGAGAAATGTGTCTTGTACCCTAAACAATACTTTATATAGAGATATCATTTAAATAGGGCCGCTGCCCGAGTAGGCAAGGTAACGTAAAATGAACTCGACGGCTTTTTTTTTTCGTTTCGATGTAATGCCAAAGTAATACCGAGCCTGGGGGGGTGGGGAGGAATCCGGGTTTAGTGGGTTTGCGAGTCTCACACTAGTCACGCAGGCTGCTAGTGGCGCATGTGCATCATGCATTACCGAAACCTCCCAGAACAAAAAAAAAAAAAACTCGACGGCCGCAACGCAAGTACGGAGTATACAGAGACTTAACTAGCCGTCCTCAATATGGGGTGTATAACGTAAAAACAGCTGGCATCTTTCAAAAAACCAGCCTTCAGCTCTGCCCTCTTCGCTAACAGTGATCTACTGAAACAGAATAAAATAGGGCAAATCCCACGTTTTGGGAAACCCTAGATATCTCAACATGCTCGGTGCATTGAAGATATACCACACGGTAAGTTCCAAGCCCGTAGGGGACGGAGGATGGTCTAGAATTAAAAATAACCTCCTTAAAAATGCTTTTAATTCTAAATTCTACGGTGAAGAATACGTAGAGAATGTGAACATATTTCATGAAAAGGATCTGATCTGTACGGGCATGCTGGTGAGCAATTTTCGGTTGAACCTTATGAAAGCACCGATCGTGAATTTATGCGAGATTCTAACGGCTAACACGTAAAGTTCAGTACTTGATATACCAAGCCGCGGAAGACTGGGAGTATGATTTAATAGCTGACGCAAGAGTTCAAGACTATTTATGATTATTATGGTTTATTAACACTCAGGTTGGGTCAATTATAAACAAGTACATCAGTCCACCTCACCGGATCTCCTTTCATCTTGCATTGACTGAACTGCGGGACAACACGAGCTCAAGCCTATGGACCACCAGAAACGGTTGGGTTTTCGAGATAATGCAACGAGATGCCGATTTTGTGGGAAGAGAAAGGTAATTACCGACAAAGCCCGTTTCTTTCTGAACGGAAGTATATATAAACAAAGTATCGTATCTGAACAACCGATAACTCTCACCGGCTTCACAGAAAGACGTTACATGTGTCATATGTGGCAGTGTATATATATATATATATATATATATATATATCCATTCAGTTCCTTTGCGCTGCCCGAGTGAGACACATTAATAGTAATTTTGACTGTATAATACACTAAAAGTTTTGGCACCTCCCGTTCGTAAGGCAAATATTTTATAAGATGTGCTTTGTTATATATATATATATTTTTTTTTTAAATATAAGTGCGTTTTATTAATAACGTGTGCGATGACCATAACTTCATTTGTTTTTCCGTAAGGTTAATGCCCGTGTACGGTTTTGCACTGATACATCCAAGCCTCATTGTCAAAGGAAGGAAATATTGTGTGTATAATATATATATATATATATATATATATATAAATTCACGCTCGTACGGTGCCAACTCTAAGAAGACAGAATTCATAGTCGTGGTCCGTAACTCAAGACAGCCCTTTGCTTGACCGATATGCCATCTACAAGCACATTCTTTGTACCAGGCACAGCGTATTAAGTTAACAATATGGGGGTTTTATGCGCTACACACCGCATCCGTCAGCCCTTTGCACACTTAACCCGCTTATCAAGTTATCCTGGCCTCATCTTTCCCCACAAATACGTTGTCGTCAGTGAGGCGTTTTAATGAATCGTTTTAGAGAATCCTTATTCGTTGAACTCATTTACAAACCGGATTTAACCGGACCAAAAATTGAAAACTAAAATGCTGAGGTTCGTACCGTTTCAGATTGTTAAACGTCTACAAAATGTAACGACATAAATCACTGCTCTGTGGCCTCCTGACACATTAGCAGAGCTATTTTATAGCAAACGCTGTTAACACTGTTGCCACTGCCTCTTGCATATAGCTTTTATCTTTCAAGAATATAATAATACAAGTTGCGCTAAAAAAACTTTGACGCCGTAACGCTCATCTGCGTTAACGAATATGACCAACCAGAAAAAAAAATTGAAGAACATCACTGAAACTGCTGCTTTCGTTACGTCGAGTAACATCAAACCTCAAGGGTTAATGAGACCCGCTGCAACAAATGCCAGGATCAATTACTAACCATGTTATATATATATATATATATATATATATATATATAGCTGTTTTATATGCCTCCTCACAACAAATTAAAAAAATATATATATACTTTGTAGAAAACCCTGCAGTATTGCTGTTTGATGATAATCGCAGCGACGTCCTTAATATTGTTCCTGCTCTGAGTTTCGTCAAGAGTGCCCATTTGATTGCATGTTACAGCTCCCACTCAAAGAGCCATGCCAGCGGTGCCCTGCACGCGATAAACGCCGTCCATACTACAAACGTATTTTTGACGTTTTACTTCTTATCCTGGATCACAGAGAATGCATAATGCCGTCAAAGCTCGTCCGGTTGATGCACGTTTCGGAAAGTACGGTGTCCCGTAAGAAATAGATCAGCGATCAGTAAGATCGTGATTCCTCCCGCTTTTGGAACTAGCTCTCAGCCGCGGAGAGAACAGTGTTATCCCCAACAGTTTTAGAGTGAGTAGCAGGGGCAGTTTCTGTTCGTTCTAAAATATCGCTATAGTTTTTGTGGGGCAAGGCAAAGGCCATAAGGAAAGAGCCAGATGGCGAGATCTTTTCCAGCTCATTGGAACGTCATGCGACGTAATCACGTGACTAGATTATTCGCGTACGCTATGACGATTTAACATTGGGTGGTATAAGAAAGACTCACAACCTCGTCGTACGCAATGTTCGACAGAGGTGAGCTCAGAATAGAGCCATGGGAGACACCTGCAGTAGCAGGCGTGTCTAACACGCCTAGGTAGTACGTTGCGACAGGTGAAATGCTAAAACTTTTCCAAATTATAAAGGGCGATAAATAAAGGCGTACTAGTGCGCCATTTAAGAAGTTCGATGACGAATAGTAAAATTTTACACTTTTAAATGTTTTTTTTCTAAACGCGAGATTGTGCTGGTATGAAAACTAGATCAGACTTTTACATTTTTACGTGCTTTTTAAGAACTAATTTACAATATATATATATATATATATATATACCGAGCAAGATGGCTTAGTGGCAAAGCCCTTGCCTTGCATTCGGGAGGACTGTGTTCGAGACCCAGACCGGCCACTCTTAAATTGGTTTGCATGGTTTCCAATTTAGACAAGGTAAATGCCGGAGTGGATTAAAAATTAGCCATGACATAAAAAAAACGTACACGGGCATTAGCCTTACGGAAAAACCTAAAAAAAAAATATATATATATATAATCAGTTACATTCTCAGAACCCAACGAGTACCCGACACGCATATGCAGGGTCACGCGCTAGTCAAAGTGTTTGACGGGACTGGAAATCGATCAATCGATGAATGTAGTCACCCTGCTGTTCCCGAATGCCGCGCTGAGGTGATTGCTGCGGCACGCGGTGAAGACGAAATGGAATTCGTTACGCGTCGCAATGGCGGCTTACGGACCTGCAGCTGCACCTCTTGCTGCTGCTGCAGTCCTGCAGTTACTGCGGCGATGTCGGAATCATCCTCGCGTCGGTCCAGCCAACCGGTCACGATCGGTGCGACAGATCGCGCGACTTAACAGCAGAGTAACAAAAGAGCGTGTGTCGTCCACATCAAGCGGCCGTCAAACGCTCCAAGCCACAGAGCAGCTCAAACAGGCCACAGTGTGACGCGGGCGGCAAACGGGGCGGATGTTACGGGCGGCTCACGTGGTCATATTAACTAGACGACAAGACCACTGATGCCAATGGGCGAACAAGCTGACAATAAGAACGACACCCATTGATGGAAGAGGTGGAAAACTTGCCAGCAACGTGAAAGCGATCTAAAATGCCGTTCGATCGATCTGTACGGTTTCCACTCGATCTACGTCGTTGCGTTTGTTCGTGATGACGAGCAGTAATAGACGTTAGCACAGCCTGCAAACTGGTTTATACTAAATTAAAGTTTTCGGGCTGACCCTCAGCCAAGATTTAACGTCCACGGAACTGTTTTTCACATTGCTTCATAGACGGACCCCCATAAATTCAAATGTGCAGCGGTGGGGTTCGAACCCGCGCACCTATGTGTCTCCTCCGGTTGCGAGGCGGAGACTTAATCCACTACGCCACCGGGCTCTAAAAACTGGTTTATACTGCTACTACTACTACTACTACAAAGACGACGACGACGGTGATTGTGCATGCGTTAACTGCATAAATACCTGCATACATGTGATCTTATGAAGACTTTTCTATTAACGAGGTGGCCGGATAACTTGTTAGTTACAGGCTGGTTGACCTGACGGTAGTATATTTGAGGAGGCAGCTCGGTGAACTAGATCCGAATAGTCAACGTGACATATCCGACATTTAAGCTGACGTCTCTTGTCTTGGATTTTTAACAGCTTTGTTTGCGATGCTGCTTACATATTGTTGTTGCTCTCTATGGTCGTATATGTGTGTTAAACTTGTGTAAGCGAATACGCAGTCAGCTTTATATAAACTGTCAGTAGTTGTTAAGGCCGGAAATAGTGTATATATATATATATATATATATATATCTACTGCATTTTTGCTTCGACGCTTTACTAATGTGTATACATACACAACGTTATTGGCCAGATACACGAACAACGTTTGATGTGCATAATTCGTTACCAATTAATACAAGGCAACACTTAGTTTGTCTTTTGTTGGACTGTATGCTGTTAAATTCGGGGAAAATTCGACAGCCCTCTGCTGCTCAGAAGAACAAACAGTATGGTTAAATTTTTAGATATAGCCGATTCTCGGTGCCCAGCTACACGGTACATGCTAACATGGCGTTTCGCTTATTCAGTGTGTCTCTCGTTTGTCACCGACCAAATTCAAAATCATGTGTTTGCATGAATCCAACCATACCGAGTCGCGTTAACTATAACGCAAAAGTGACTGGCTCATCCGATTTGTAGAGACAAATTTGTTTGTATATATATATATATATATATATACCCACTGTAAATGTAATTCGACATTTTGAGTGTTTACGTGTTTAATAGCACTCGTTCTATCCCCAGTACGTAAAACGCCTTTAGATAAGAACATTTAGTTACCTTTCGAGGGACGATGGACGCATTATAAGAAATTTGCTTTTTGTACAAACCCTGCTCGGGTGACTCGGATAGGCTGGGATGTAACCTCACGATTATTCTGTATACAAATGAGGCTTCTGTTACCAATTCGTCCCCTACTAACTAACGTAATGAGTAATTATGTGTGTTATTTAATAGGATAGGGTCTCGTTTCGGCTATCGGAATTAACCAGACAAATTACTCCATCAATTGAAAACGGCCATGCACCACTATGAAAGTGTCAACCCGTCTGAAAAATCCACGGGCGTTGCAAAATGTTATATGATATTTCCGCTGGAACACTTAGTGTCTAAGCTGATTGGATGGCCTTTTGGATTCAGGATCCTTCAGGATCTTCCAAGATTGCTATCCCTATGTTCATTCATACGTTTCTCTTTATAAGCGCGTTGACACCTCGAAATAGCCATTATTCTGATGCGACTGCTGTCATTGCTGCGGTATTAATTGTTGTACTTGCCTCATGTACGTCCGTAAGTCATAAACGAATATGAACTAAATATTTGAACCTTTAGGTTGTTGGGAATGCCGCTTAATGATCATTGTCGTTACTTCGTTGTGAACGCGGTGTCCAGCAAGTCAAATGTGAAACGCGTCAGCATTTAGCGCGCGCTTACATTGAAGCCAATAAAGCAAGCCAATTCGAGTTTCGACACACAATAGAGCTTTATTATTATACCACATCAACATATGATAATGCTTGTTTTGTAAAAGCCGTAGCCTGGGCTTCGGCCTGCACAAAAAGATTTTTGCCTGATTGAGCTAAGCAACTGTCGAGTCAATAAAGCCTGCTAGTTAACTGGCAAGGATTATAATGGTAACGCTACAAAAGAAACGTCTATTTATCGACACAATTGTGTTTGCCGTTAGCTTGGCCTATACCCACCGGACTATTGCAGAGGTAATACGTTACGCGATATGGAACGGTAAAATCTTACTTAACGTGCTAGGATAAATAATTCCGTGAATGACAGCTGGATGACACGTGCTTGAAGGTTGCAAAATCCACTTGTACATGTTGTGTTTTGCATAAAAGTATTACGTGTTCTCTTCAGGTTCAGGGGAGATTCATGTGTTGCTACGGTAGCAGTCCCAGTATTTTTATTTGATTTTAATCATACCTCATGAGGCAAAATCTCCATGACGCTCGATGGAGACTGCAATAAACGCAATAATATACGCATATTATCATTATTCTAATGTATTGTTTATTCGTATTCATTATATGTTTACATTTTTGTAATATAATTATATTAAATATTAGTATCTATGAGTATATATTATATATTTGTACTGTAAAGTATAAATTAGTTCGATCAATTCAAGTGTATATCACGCAGTAAAAAAGAGGTTGCATGCTGTATGAGCAATTGAGTTACGTATGCAACTTGCCGGTCCCAGGCTAGTCCAAAAAAGAATACTGAAAGAGGTGTAATTATTACTAATATCCGTATTAGTAATTATGGTTTATTAAGATATAAAT
Source organism: Dermanyssus gallinae (assembly GCA_003439945.1). NCBI lineage: Eukaryota > Metazoa > Arthropoda > Arachnida > Mesostigmata > Dermanyssidae > Dermanyssus > Dermanyssus gallinae. The sequence continues at coordinate 338,953 of QVRM01000121.1, read as the reverse complement.
ATATATATATATATATATATATATATATATATATATATATATATATATATATATATATATATATATATATATATATATTATATATATATAAAAGAGTCATACATGTATCCTACTGAGGTAACAGGTTGTACGAATATGCACACGCAGCAGTTTGTACGGTAACATAAACGATGAACGGCAAATAGTACTAATCTACAGCAAAAACCTAATTGATTTTTGAAAATTGGTACCGCAAGAACAATGTCTATCCAAGAGTTACTGACAAGCTAACACATCACAGCTGACCGACGAATCTGTGGTTATGAGATCGATCGAGGGAGATTGTTGTCTTCAATGGAACCTTTCAAGCGAGAATCTTCAGCGCATCGCTGCATAGATGCATTGCCGCGTTGTTAACTTTTGTTTCCTTTAATTGGCATACGTTGTCAGATCGTTTTGTATCTTATATATATATATATATATATATATATATATAAATATACATATTATATAATTAATTTTCTTGGTCGTTACAATAGATACCGCATGCGTGATACTTGAAGACTCGGAAACGTTTTCTAATTAAATTACGGCGGAATTTATTTCCTATTATAACTGGACATGCTCGAAAGAAGAAGGAGAGTGAGAGCAAAAACGAGAGAAAGAGAGGCTGCAGACAGCGCCGTTTCCAGAACTGGTTTCAAAGTAGCCATTATACAATTGATTACAGTCAATATCGATACTTAGTCGACTTTTCTCTCCGCCAGACTGTTTCTGATGCCACTGCTGCTATTGTTGCCTTGCGTCCTTTTGCTGCGTGACGGTGCGTGGCGTCGTGCTGATTCAATTTCGTTCAACAACTGTGAATCCCACGGTTGTTGTTGGTCTTGTTGTTGTTGTTGTTGTTGTTCTTGTTGGTGTTTGTTGTTGTTAATGTTGTTGTTGATGTTGTTGTTGTTGTTGTTGCTGTTGGCCGTGTTGCGGTTAACGTTGTTATTAGCGTTGCCAGTATTGTTAGTATTATTGTTGTTGTTGATAAATGTTTGTTGTTGTTGCTGCTGCTGCAGCTGGCTTCGTTATTGTTGCTACTGTTGTAATTGTTGTTGACGTTTTTGTCGCTATTGCTATTGTTGTAGTTGTTGTTGCTGCTGACGTTCTTGTCGTTGTTTTTGTTGTTGTTACTGTTGCTGCGGCTGCTGCTGCTGTTGCTGGCGTTGTTGGTGTCCACGTTTTTGTCGTGGTTATTGTTGTTGTTACTGGTGCTGTTGCTATTGTTATTGGTGTTGTTGTTGTTGTTGTTGTTGTTGTTGTTGTTGTTGTTGTTGTTGTCGTGGTTATTATTGTTGTTACTGGTGCTGTTGCTATTGTTATTGGTGTTGTTGTTGTTGTTGTTGTCGTGGTTATTATTGTTGTTACTGGTGCTGTTGTTGTTGTTAGCGTTGTTGTTGTTGTTGTTGTTCGTGCGGATCTTGTTGGCTACCTGGATACGAATAGGCCAACGATGGCGGTGCGCAGTTAGCGAGCCAGTTAGCGATCGGCGTCTGCTCCGTCCGCTAGTAGACGCGGTACCGTGTAGCGATCGCACAGCGACGCTACGCACAGCCGAGATAAGCCGTTGCCGCCGCCGGCGCCTCACGCTGTCCCGCGCGACGGATCGTGCCCGGTGGGCGTGGCAACGGCAGCGAAACGAAACCACCACCGCCGACGACGACGACGACAACAACGACAGCGACGACGACTTCTGTCGTTCGATCTGATTTGATTTCCCTCGTCTTCGTTGTCTCGTTTGCGTTCCGTTTTCCAACCGTCTGTCGTTGACGTCGTGTGTTCGCGTATGGTGTGCGTCATCGTCGTCGTCGTCATCGATTTCGCCGTCGTAGTCGACAAGGTGGCTTAGTGGCAAAGCCTTTGCTTTGCATTCGGGAGGACTGGGTTCGAGGCCCAGACCGGCCACTCTTAAATTGGTTTGCATGATTTCCAATTTAGACAAGGTAAATGCCGAAGTGGAGTAAACTTAGCCCTGACATGAAAAATCCGTACACAGGCAATTGCCTTACGGAAAATCTAAAAAAAAAAATTTGCCGTCGCTGATTTGAAGAACCACGATCTTGGAGCATCAACAACATCATTGGCAGTATCACCATCGGTTTGTTGAAGTAGTTGTAAAGAATGGTTCCAGCTTCTCGCCTCTTGCTGAGGCCATTTAGGTGAGAGGTTTTTTTGAGCGGGTATTATGCCAACAACATCGGCATCGAGTGCCACACTACAAACAAAAAACCAAAAAAGTATTACCATCGGCGGCAGCATCAACAGCAGGTACAGCAGCCACAGTACCATCATCACCACCACCGCCTTGTTTTTGTCGTGCTGCTGCTGTTGAGTGCCAATGATTGGGCAGTGGTTGGTTCCTCCCTGTTGTAGGTGGAAGGTAACGATGAGATAAATTCATTTAGACGAAATTAACAATGGCGACGAAGACTGAGGACTGCGAATGCTACTAGTCTAACGATTACTAAACTAAGAGCCGCGATCAATTCCTAGGAAACACTGCGTAGTGCCCGTTGTTGCTATTGTTGTTGTTGTTGGTAGTATTGTTATTGCTGTTGTTGTTGGTGGTGGTGGTGCTATTGTTGTTGTTGTTGTTGTTGTTGGTGGTGGGGGTGCTATTGTTGTTGTTGGTAGTGGGTTGCTATTGTTGTTGTTGCTACCTTCAGGAAGTTCCTATAAGCTTCCCCCCTCTCTTTCTCTATCTTGCTTCCCTTGTTGTTGTTGCCTCTTTTTATTCCTCCCTCCCTTTTCTCTTTCTCTCTTTCTCTTTATGGTAAGGCTTTACTTCGATGATTCGTACTCCATCGAGGTCTCTCGCGCGCGCGTGAAGTCATTGAAGTCACGACTGAGGCGGCGTGGTGCCGGACACAATATGTGATGATAGTTATCGCGCTATGTTGTTGTTGTTGTTGCCGTCGCTAACGCTATTGTTGCCGCGCGGCCGATTTCTCGCGAGCTGAAGAATCGTATCGCTTTACCATTACTGAGGAATTACGTCGAACGTCATCACCATGAACGGTCATCACCACCACAAACCATTTCCCACTGTCGTTGACGAGGAGCGCAACGGCGCATAACAACAGATCAATTCCGACGCATGCGAGAGAGAGAGAGAGAGAGAGTTAGAGAGAAGACGACAAAGACAAGAAGAGATCGGGACGAAGGAAGATGCGAATGAAAAGAAAGCAACGGTATTTCTAAGGAAGAAGAAAGGTCTACCCGAATAGCTAGACCTCCTGCTCCTTTGTACTACTACAGTAGAGCGAGTGGTGCCCACCGGTGCACGCGATAAGCCGCAACGAATGACTGCGGATTTCGCGACACTGTAAGGTGGCACCATTTATGTGCGCAGAACTTGCAATAGTATTTGGACTAGGTATAATATATATATATATATATATATATATATGTACATATTCGACGTATTAATTATTTTCATAATCTCACGTACAGATCAGAATTCTATTTGATGCTGTTAGTGTGCACAGTACACATACAATTGTTGACCACAATCATATTGCTGACCAGGTCATACGGCAAACATTCAGAGCTAACGGAGCTATTTTAGCTACCTGCTATCTGTTGTTGTTGCTGCTGCTAATTCATTATAATCACATTAGGCTAATACAAGTAAACGAAAATTATACTCATATATAGGAACTTGGGTGTATGATTTACTTGACATGTATGCCTAAATGCACATGCCGCCCATTGTGTACCCGGGAGGCCTGGAGCGGCAGCATAAGCGGGCATGTTAAAATATTTAGGGTTATTTCCATTACGACTACGGCTAATCCTGATCACCCTGCGGTTCCCTGTTATCTACCACTGCGATTACTGCAGGCATTTCATTTACATGCGTTCAATGCCCCCAATAAAGCATTACGACCACCACCACCTCATCTGCTATGACAAGCTTTATCGGCATAATGCCGACTCTCAGAATAGGCCCTCCTTTTATGTGTGAGCCTTTATCATGTGCGCCATGCAAAAGGTAAACTATTAGTTAAATTCAACATTTTTTTATAACGAGGAAATTATTAATTATTATTAATTAATAATTCCAATAATGCCGGATACACGTGCGTTTCCGGCGGCTGAAAGCGACTTGCAATGTTGTTACGACATGCGTGGCATGACTTCGACAAACCTACGTACTAACGTGATAGTTGAAACAGAAGTAGGAATAGCCGGCCTTACGTTACCGCCTGAGGAACTTCTAACTAGCAGCCAGTTGCCCAACAACAACAACAGCGAAAACGACGACAACAACAACAGTAATAACAATCGTAGCAGGAAAAACTGCAGCACCAGCAGCAGCAACAATGGCGCTAAGAGTCACAGTAGAAGTGGTGGAAATGGCGTCCAGTCAAGACACAGGAACGAACGCAAACAGGAAAAACAGATCAGAAAAAGAAGATGATACAGCCGAGGAAAACAAGTAGAGGAAAAGAAGAAAAATCAAGAATAAACAAGAGTAGAACAAGAGGCAAAATAAGTGAAAACAATTCTACTAATTAGGGTTTGTATATGGCTACCCGATAACGTTAAGCACGTCAACGACAATGTACGAAACTACGTTAGCGTAAGGAATTCGGGCAAGTATGATACATTTATAAAATGAAAGCGAGCCAACGGAGAAAGGAAAGTGATCGATAGAATGCCGCAAGAGACGCCGCAGAGGAGAAAGCGCGCCGGGCCACGATGGTGCGTGAAACATCATTGTTGCATTGAATTGTCCATTGTAAGCAGATCCCTTCTCATTAAGGTACGAGCGGTGATGATCAGAAGTAGAAGCAGCAGCAATAGCAGCTACAGCAGGAATAGGAGAACGACATAGGTGATTATTGTGATGTTGCCGATGGTGCTGGTAATAGTGTTGGTGCTGACAATGATGGTGGTGAATGATGATAGTGATGATAATCATCACGATGGGAACCGGTAATCTGCTAGCGAACATCAACTGCTAAGCCACCCCAACACCACCGATAACGGCAACGGAAACAACAACAACAACCACAACAACAGCAACCACAACAACAGCGACCACAACAACAATAACAACAACAGCAATAACAACAATACTGAAGGCGATGACGACCACAACAGCAGCAACTAAAGCATTACCACAGCTCAGAGTGACTCCCACTTGTGATCATCCACTGACTGATTAGCTGCCAGCTTTGCCGCCCGGCTGACTAACTGACAATGATGAACCACCATGACTTGCTGTTGCTGTGCCAGTGAAGAGTAAAGAGGAAAAGAAGCAAAAGGAGAGTCACGCGGTAAAGGCCGCGATCACCACAAGCCAGGCACAACGATCCGCCCCACTATGCAACCACGTTACGACTCCGCCCTTCCAGCGTCCACCACCAAGCAGACACGAGTTCCTTGGCTTCTGCCGCCGCCGCCCCTGACAACGACGAAGCCAGCCGTGTACGTGCGGCAACGTTCTCCGTGCGTCTGGCCTGACAAAGGCAATGGCATTGTGTCGTCGTCGGCGTCATCAGTAGTTTCCTCTTCATCATTGCTCTTGTCCCTACTCCAGGCACCATAGCGGTCAGCGGTGTCAGCGTGGTCAGCATCATCGATATCGTTTTTGTTGTAGTCGCCTTTGTTCGTCGTTGACTTAGCGACCACCATGACGCCCATGGCGGGCGACAATCGCCGTTCACTAATGGCAGAGAAGGTGGTGCCCCTCCCCCCCCCGCTGGAAGCCGGTGCAATGCTGGAACGTCCGAATGTCCGAACGAAGAAGGACCACGTCCTGGAACGTAGATTCGATTCGTTAGCGCGCGTACCCTGCTGCCTGTACTTCTTGTACTTGTAGACGAAGGGGCCGCCACGGGGGATAGCCACTTCAAACACAACAAATATCACTACGACTTTGGACTCGTTTGCTCGAGGCGTTCCGGCGTTCGAGGCGTTCCAGCGTTCGAGGCGTTTTGAACACGCATGATGCCCATGCGCAACCAACAGCGCAGCCTCTAGTGTGGGACTCTTAAACCCACCAAATGCGTGTTGCCTATCCCAAGCTTCACAAGCTGCGTATAACGGATCGCACCGATCTACCGTCCTTGTCACGTCTACTTAATTACCTGTAGCTTACTTCGATAGTGCCGACCGCTACAACCCGTCATTTCCACCGGCGTGTGCAACCACATTATCCACAGCACAACATCCCCTAACCAGCAGCGGCAGCAGCAGCAGCAATAGCCATTACCTGTCCAACAATGACAGGTGATGGCTGTAATGGGTGTTGCGCTCCTGCACGTAGAGGAGGAAAACAGTTCCGTAGCAGTTGCTACGGGATACAGGTATGCTATGACGGACAACCAATACCGCAACCCGTGGGGCGTCACTTATGATCATCCGCTACACGCCGTTCGAAGGTGTCTTTTCTGATGCTGCTGCTACTTCTGCTACAGCAGCCTTAGCGTCTACAACATGGCGCATACACTTCCACCCCCGCGCAAAACCTTCTAGTCAATTTAAAGCCAATCAGTCCCGGCGCTCTGATTCCGCTGCAATGTCCACTCATTCACGCCGGAACCGAGTCGCTGCTTTAAAATCGTGGGGCTTCTTCCTTTCGCGTGAAATCAAAGAAAGCTTACCCAAAGAGGGAAAACGATAGGGTCGACGGTGACAACAGCAACAACAACAACAACAACGATGACAAACCACATCGCACGTTGTTGCTCAACGCGGTTAGCAACAGTTCCGTTTATGAGAAGATTTCGTTGAGGTGCTCCGAGCCGTCGGCAGCTTGGACAACTGTATCGTCTAGTACGACTGCTCCCATTGCTGCACACTGTAGCTGCTGTGGTTCACGGGCTGGAGTAGTCATTCTTCGCGCTTCGTTAAGTGCGATAGTCGTTACGAGCGCCACAAAAGTGCCGTGTTCCTCCGTCTATTGACAGCCACCTGACGACCTCCTTTGCACTTAGATGCTGCTCTTCGATTTACGTCATCAGCCGCGTCGTCATTATGGACTCAGACAATTCTCGTTTTTGTCATCACCACCATCAATAATAATATTAATACTAGTTATGATGATGATGATGATGATGATGATGATTATTATTATTATTATTATTATTATTATTATTATTATTATTATTATTATTATTATTATTTATTAGTATTGTTTAAATGTTACAATTGTGAGGTGTGAACGTGTACTCCTTGTCTTCTCCTAGCTCCTAAATATTATTCCATGGAACCGACAATACGGCCGGCGTTTCCTCGGCACACTGCAAGCGACAGCAGTTGCCGAAGAAACTTGCCTTCGCGCCGATTCCCTGTGAGATCTGTAGTCCGTTGGCCCAGCTCACTGATGAATCTCTTGGTTCCCTTGCTTACCGGACCCATAGATATTGGCACTACGATGTAACTTGTCTCCAGTTCTTGGTACTTGCGTTTTTTCCCATTATCTGCGCGCTCGGCAACCCATCCCGCTTCTAGTGAACTGTGGCGTATATATGAGGGAGCCACAGTACAGGACACTGTAGCATCCCATACCAAGCATCTGCCGTTAACTTATAGCGGGATTGTTAGACCGTCAGGTCTTTTGTCGTCATGAAGTCCTAATCTGGGCTCGAGCGTGCTTGGTGTACCAGCTCTGCGTAAGGCTATTCTTATAATTGCATTGATTTCAGCTCTACCGTGGCTTTTGATGCAGCTAAGATAGTGAAGTCCATCCTCAGTTACTGTGGTACCACATGCGCGGCAACTGTAGGAAAGGTCTTGTACGTATTACGAACTTCATCTACCTGCTTTCTGCCGTTAGAAACTTTGGATCTCGACGACCAGGTGAGGAGAGTTTTGAAAAACATCGTTGACCTGACTCTCTAGGATAAGGTATGGACGCAGGCAATGGCAGGGCCTACCAGTCCTGCTGAGTGGAATGAACATGTCTCGTCACGTACCTGCGCCCTCGCAGTGGCCACTACTGTCGGCAGACTCATCAGCCACCAACAAAACGCCGTTCGGATCTGAAACGCGCGTCCGTCTGGTCGTCCTTCTGAAGTACAGGTCACTAAGCAGAAGAGGTGGGACAACCAAATCGCCACTCAGGCTACCCACTTAACTCTTTTGTTGGCTTGCGAGTTAGATGTAGACGATTTTAATCTGAGAGCGGTCTCATCCGTCGCCGCCGGAGCGTGGCTCGACGTGTTTCCATCCGAGCTCGTCGGCAGTAAGCTGGCCGACAACCAGTGTTGTGCCGCCAGTGCCTCAGACCTGGCATTGTCATGTTTGGAAAAGAGGAATGTCCATGCAGTGGAACGGGGGATGAGTGCGGCTTGCGCCGGCTTAGCTGCAGTAAGCTGGCGGGGCTTACGCAGGACCGCCACGATGCCATCAGTGACTTCCTCGGGCGCGCTTTCAGACAAGCCGGCTACCGCGTCACACTGGAGCCTGGTGGACTGCAGACGGACGACAGGCGTTGACCGGATGGCCTTACCAGCCGGGACTGGTACTGAAATCGGCCGCTTGCGTAGGACGCCACTGTCTTTGACACGTACGCCCTTGGCTATCGTGCTCTAGCTAGCGCGGGTGTCGGCCACATCATTCTCGAGAGATGCACAAACGGCGCCTATATGCGCATTATCATTACTATTATTATTGTTATTGGCTGTAAGCAAGCTTGTTTGCGTATGCACGTGTGTGGGTTTTCGGTAGGGGCAATGTTACGTCCGTGCACACAATGTCCGCAGACCCTCACTAATCTGCCAATGCATATCAATTGAATATCAGCTTCTGGCAGTGCTCTTATGCATACTGTGACACAAATGTGGCATAATCACTGGCCGTCGGCACAAGTCTTTCAGGTATCTACATATAGTGGGGCGGCGTGGTCTAGGGGACTAGTGCGCTAGTCACGGTTGTCATCTACCAGGGTGTCGTCGGTTCGATCCCTGTTGTTGATCGAATTTTCTGTGAGCGATGCTCATTGAGAATAGATGATAAACCATACCGCTGAGAGTTAGCGGCCATGCTCCCACGAGGACTGTTAGGGAAACCCTACATACCTTAACATGTCTGGCCCTTGGTGAGTTAATGATATACCTCAGGTTAAGTTCCAAGCCCGTAGGAAACAGAAGATGGTCTAGGATTAAAAACAACCTCCTTAAAATGTTTTAATTGTAGGTATCTACATAAATTACTTAAATTATTACATCATTGTTATTCTTCATGTAGATATACTTGTTATGTTATAGAACGTCACCCCCCCCCACCCTCTGCAGTGTAGTGTTTTGTGAGTTGCTTTCGGTGTCTCAGCATCCATTCTCTTGCCGGTTGATCTTCATAGCAACGCGTACACAACGCTTGCCAAGTGAACCAAACAAGCTTGGATATTAATCTTGCCAACGTTTTCAGTCGTTGCCGAAGACGCAGGCGGCGCTTGGGAAACAAAGCGAGTTGACTTCACAGTGGAAATTAAGGCTACGTTTCGTTATCCTGTAACTACCTTAAGGTATCAGCTCTGTATCGAGTATTGCGGGCAGTAGCGATGCATCGGTGCAAAATGCATCTGAGAAGATAAACCGATTGGAAGACTGTCCACCCGTCTGAACCCATTAACGTGGGTTAGATCTTTTTTTTCTGGCAGACTTGAGCGCCAATTGCTACAGGGTTTGCTACACACGCTCATCTAAGTAGTCCGGAAACACTCTGGCACTTGGTTGATAACGTCTTTAACAGAAAGCTGCAAGTTGTGATTGAAATCCGTGTCCACCAGGGCGCAGTTTATTTTAACAAGCACGCCTAGTTAGTATTCGACGGCCAAATACTGCAATATAAACTGTGTAGCAGATTCAGAAGCGAAGATGGCATCTTTTTTAGGATACGGGAGCAGCTATACGGTGCAGACCGTTGCGTTCATGTTCGCAACGCACGTATTCCATCACTGGCTGTATTAAGCGGCAGTATTTGCTGGACTGATCGATACTCTTGCGTTATAAAGGTATAGATGCCGTTTGACCGGTTCTCCTACTAGGCGAGGGATGCTACTGTCTAACGCATATTGTGAAGAATCTGTTTGTACACTCGCACGCATTCTACATACATACATACATCGCATACTACCGCCTCTAAGTTTGACCGTAGACAGCAAACACACGGCAATGCAATCTGTCTCTTGCTTGAGTAAACGTATAGGTATCCTTATCCCAAAACGAATATTGTGGAGTCCACACAGTACCGGCAAATAACACGAAACGTTGAAGCCAATACAATTCCAAGCATACACCGTCGTTTTTATATAGGATGATGTTGTCTTACCCGTACGTGCGCTTGAATTGCCTTACCAGCAACCGCTGTTGCTTGTAGAAACGTTTGCCCTGTAACCCACTGTGTCAATATTTAGAAACGATGAAAAACCGGCGCATTACTGTATCGGTATATAGAATGCGGTGACTAAGTTACATAAATAGAGATTCGTACAGCACTTACTTTCGGTGGCAAGACGTTGCGGTTCCTTCAATAGATACACTCAAGATATGTGATACGAAAAAACTAAGAGTTGGTGGTGAAAAACTAAGATATATATAGATATATATCTGTACGAATGAATTTAGGATTGTGAGATCAATCCGAACGACAAGACGCTGCGATCGACTGGCTGAAACCAAGCGTTGCAGGACCGACGAGCAGTCCCGTCGGCAGGACATCGAGGACAGCCCGAGATGGGGCCAGGCGGCCACAAGGCAAAGGAGATACACGCCGGTACACGGCGCTATGCGGGCGGGTATCATCCTGAGAGCCGGACTTACTCAGTAGTGGAACTAATAGCACCATATACATATAAGTGGTGCATAACCACAATTCTTAACACCTTCGAGTGACGAACAGCGTTCACTTGTACTCATGAGACGCACGAGGTCGAGCGCCGCCTCCTTCTCCCCCACTACCAGGAAAGCAGCACTCGATCGGCTTGTTGGGGTTGGTTTGCTTCGGGCGTTAACCTCTTGCCTGGCCTGGCTTCGTTTCTTGCTTCTTGGTTAGTGTCGGATTTGGATGATGGTTTGTGTTGTTGATAGTACCATTATGACCATTAACTAGATAATTCATTTTAGCTGGCTAACGTGCGAACGTGGCGTTTTGGCACCAAACTAATAAGTTAGGAAAGAGCTAACGAGTAATAGTTGGCCATTCAAAACAGCATGATGAGCACTACCTACTGGTGGTTGGCTGGCATGGGCCAGCCAGCGGATTCGCTCTCGTCGCAACCAGTTCTTCTGATAGGGCAGCGAAGCAGAGCATGAATTCGAAGACGGTTCGTGACGGACGACTGACTCTCTACACTGTCGTATGTATAATGCCTGTAAGATGTTCTCACGTCATACGCGTATACGGTACGCTTAAACCGAACTGGAAGAATAGCCTGGTTTCGTAAAGTGTCGACGTGACGCAAGATTTTTCGGGAAGAAAGTCGGAGCTTGAATGAAGAGAGAGGGCCATTCTGTAAACGTGGCAACGAAAAACACATTAACATAATTAATTCGTTACTGTTATCATTACATGTTCCATATGCAGAGCTGTTTTGTTGAGCTGTTGCTCGTTGTTGTTGTTGTTGGTGGTGGTGTTCCTTAATATTGTTACCTTCATGTTGTTGTTGTTGTTGTTGTTGTTGCTGCGTGTCGTTTTCCTACAGTTGTTGTGTATCAAGATATTGTGATCGTCTTGCTGTCAACACTTAACATATTTTGTTGTCACGTGCGTTGCTTTTGTGATTATCATTATTGTTTCGTTGTTTTCGCTGTTGTTGTTGTTTCTAGCCGCCTGTATGGAAACATCTCATTGCCTCTGCCTCTGTGCATGGATCTGTAAGGCGACCATTTTCGAGTACTTATCATCACAGGTTATATGCCAGATGGCTGGATACATATGGCTGTACTTCGTAACTTTTACAGCTTAATGATCCAGAAATGTTAATGTGAGCTAGCGGCGAGAGAGAGGCACACTATTCACACCTTATACGTTGTAAGCCAAGCGTAATCCCCATACACAGCCTCTAATTAACAAAAGTTTCACCTCCAGCCCCGGTGTATGCGGGAGATTCACAGCTTTAGGGATCTTGCCTCCTTAGCCGTATATATATATATATATATAATGGTTGTGTGTGAGATAGTTGCAACGTAAGCCATCCTGTTTATCAAGCTCATCTCACGTACTAAAAACTATTTTGATACACTAGTGGCGCATTATTAGAAGCTGGTCGGCAATTATATACGCGGCGGATGTGGCACAAACGCACTCGCTGAATGTTACGTTTCGTAGTTTTTACCCGCACCTATACCATATGATATATATATATATGTATATATATATATGAGTTAACTTTCATCATGCATATTATTCGGGGCGCTCAACGTTTATCACAACAGCACTTACGTGTTTATGTATATGATATAGGAGAGTATCATAATGATGATATATGTATATATATATAAATATACATATATAGTCGCACGCGGCCAGACCAAAACAAAAGCGATCGTGACCTTTTTCTCGCATTAAGACTCAATCTTGTAGTAGTAGCAGTGCGGAAGCAACGACAAGTAATAATAATAATAATAACAATAATAACAATAATAAGAGAAGGGGGGGTGAGCCTACGCGGGTACACGTGTGGGTCCCACAATTGTAGGGAAATACTGAAAAATTGAATAAATAATAGTAATAATAATAACAATAATAATAATAATAATAATAATAATAATGATAATAATAATATCGCTGTGTTAGTAGCGGCGCACTCGCAGTAGCACCAGTAAATCAAAGCACTCGCCAAAGATGTTGTAGTACCCGGTAACCATAGTCGTAGAAGCTGTAGTAGTAGTAGTCGAAGTAGTTAGGAGTTACAGTTCGGTTGTTGCAGTTAGGTTGTTGTTGTTGTTGTTGTTGTTGCTTTTATAGTAGTAAACGTACACTGGTATCGGTGATATAGCGGTGGTCTGGGAAGGAACAACGACATCATCAGAAGCACGAGCATCCCTTTCTTCCTCCCTGCCTCCTTCCCTCCTATACAAGGCCCGTTGTCAGTAGACGAGGTGCTGGTTGGTGGTTGGTCATGCTCATAGTCAGAAGCTAAAGATACGTTATGTATCTTCAGTGCTGCTGCTGCTGCAGGGAGGCCGGCCTCGAACGAACCGACAAGGGCCAGGGGAAGAGGAACGTACGTAGTAGCTGCAAACGTGAGAAGAAAAATGATCGGACAATTATTATCGCCTGTTGACGGGTCGTCGTTAGCGCTGCTGCTGTTGTTGTTGTTGCTATTGTTGTTGCTGTTGTTGTTGCTGTTGCTGTTGATGCTGATGTTGTCGTTGTCGCCGTGGTGGTCGCTGAGGAGACCGAAGCCAAAGCAGCCATCCGAAGCCGAAACGCCACAGCCGCCGTCGCTGGTGCTGCTCCGGCAGCTGTTACTGTTGTTGTTGTTGCTGTTGTTGTTGTTGTTGTTGTTGTTGTTGTTGTTGTTGTTGTTGTTGTTGTTGTTGTTGTTGTTGTTGTTGTTGTTGTTGTTGTTGTTGTTGTTGTTGTTGTTGTTGCTGCTGTTGTTGTTGTTGTTGTTGTTACTGTTGTTGCTGCTGCTGCTGAGTTGTCCGGGAAGATTCGCACCTACCAATGATACGATTGCGGGTCACAACGTACAGAACAATGGCGAGTCGTCGTTGGTGTTTTTGTTGATGTTGTTGTTGATATTGCTGTTGTCGGTGATTGTTGTCGTTCATACTGTTGTTGTTACTGTTGTTGCTGCTGCTGCCCTTGCTTCTACGGAGTTTTGCATTTCGTTTAAATGAACGGAGCGATTATTCTCGGACAACGTCGAGTTAGATCATGAGGTCCACCACAGGCGACCACAACGACAATACAATCTGACTACTAACCAATGAGCCAGTCAGTTAACAAATGGTAGTAGTAGTAGAAGTTTTAGTAGTCACACATTTTATATATGTATGTATATATATATATATATATATATATATATATATGTATATATATATATATATATATATATATATATGATTAAGAATATAAGTGAATCGACAATTGTCTTTTGGGAACGTGTGCCGTATACGTATATAAATATGCATACATGTCGTACCTTCACGTTCTCGGCCACTGCATAACATCATCACGACAGCATCATGCGCACGCAGAGACAGTAACTAGTGGAGGCTCTTGCGCTCTTCCTACCCTCTCTCTCTTTCACACTCCTCTCTCTCTCTCTCTCTTTCACACACGTGGTCGCTCGTTCGTCCGTCCGCTACTTATTTTCTCTCGGCTAAAGGTGCCAAAACTGTCGGCCATGTTTCAAACGGTGTCGACCAAAAATTACGTGCACCCCCCCATCTTCGTCTGTCGTGTCCGGTGGTGTGCTGCACCCCCGTCGGTCCGTCTGTCGTCCGGACGTCGTCTGTTCAGCCACCCGTAGTTCATCCGGTCATCGTTTATCTCTCTCCATGTCCACTGGGGTGCTCCGCCCCCCGCTAGAGTAGCCCGCCTACTAGGTACGATACCCCCGCTCTCCCCCCTCCTCCCCCCGCCGACCACCCTCGGATTGACCGACTGAGCACGACAGAAAAAACGGCAACGATTATCCTGTTTAACGGTAGCAACTGCGCGCCGGCGTCGTTGGGAGCGGCAGTGCCAACCACTGTTGGCCACAGAAGCTGCAATGGCCAAGCTCATCTGCGGCTGTTGAGTCGCCCCGTGTCTTACGGCGATCTGAATTGCAGTGAACAGCTTCGTTGAGGTCTATTGTGAGTGTGTTGCTGCTGCTGCTGCGGTTATTGTTGCTGTTATCATTGTTGCTAATGTATCGTTGTTTTTGTTGTTGTTCTTGTTGTTGCTGGTGCTGCTCTGTTTATGCTGCTGGCCGAAATAATTCGACCCCACCGAGAGCCCCACTATCACTACACACACACACACACACAAGCTAAGCTCATCATCGTATCATCAGCGTATCTCGCAGTCGTGCAATGCCTAGAGCAGAATGCTTCGCTACGATGGCGTCGGTCGCGATTAAGCGAGTAACGCGTTGCTCGCGTAGTCTTTTGTTCTATATCAGCTGTTTTATGCATACACTATCATACACTACATATAAGTGTATATATATAAGTATATATATATATATATATACACTACATATGTGTGTGTAATGAAAACGCTTTGCGTTCTCACATTTCGTGTCTAAACACGTGACATGTATGCGTCAGAGAATTTTCTAGAAAAACGACGGCAGCAGCAACAACAACAACAACAACAACAACAACAACAGGCGCAATCTGTCATTTGAATTGCGTAGCCAAAGAGCATCGTTTGCTATGGCTCGAGTTTACACGGCGCCGGCGGATACTAGACAGGGGGGACAGACTCATCGCTCATTACTACGCCGAGCGCCTAACAAGACGGCCAAAACACGGCAGACGTTCCGTCAAAACCGGCGATTTTACCAGGGAGCCAACCCGACGAGACGATTGCTTTCAATCACGTGCAGTGTTTGCGACCCGCGCACGCGAACGCGCCTCACAGGGCGTGGTGAAAAAGCGTTTATTTGCACGCGATTTGGGTAACAAGCAACAACCAAACGGCCAGCTCTAATCGAGCACGGCGAATCAAAGCTCGCGGATTTTTACCAGTCGGAAGCTTTTTCCAGTTGCTTCAGAACACAATTGCTGCTGCGTGTCATGTGTTAGCAGAGATCTGGTGCGGCGGTATGTTGGGCTTGTTTTCTGGGTTGTTCGTCTGTTTCGTATCTGGTTGGCTGCGCTGTATTGCGGCATACCCATACTGTGGTGTGTGCTTAGGCATAAATAGAAAGTCTCCTTAATGAATATGTTTCAATATTAAAATTGGATCGAGCACAATCTGATTTGCCTTGGAATTATCTGCTTCAAAGGTTCCTTCATTAATTCCACATTGACGCCACAGAGAGCGACGAGGTAGCTCTCTATTTTGCGTTGTTTTTAATTAGTAGCGGTTTCAGACTAAAGAGTCAGATTGTTGAAGCCAGGAAATTGATGTTCAATAGTCCAAAGCGAATTGAAGCAAACATTGCCGGCTGCACGCCGTCCACCTCCCTAGCACCTTTTCGATTCTATCTATTCTATAGAGGAAATTGAAAGATTCTATACCGTATGGACAAAACACGTTTAAACCTAAATGGCATGCTACGGCGATAGAGTCATGCCAACGTATGGAAGAAACGTAGCACCTTGCGTCACGCCTATGTGCGTATGTATTTTGCCGCGTATCTCCTTAAAAACAAACTTAAAGACAACACATCAGCAACAAAGCAAGACGGTTGGTTGACAACGGGAACAATGCTATTCGTCCTTAGCCTATGTGAGATTATTGTCACGGCTGCTAACTAAAATTGAGCATCGATAAGTTACGTGACGGCGATGGTAACATAGAAGCAGTGTGTTCTCCCTCGGATGGCCGCAAGCGAATTGGTTTCAATTAGGGCGTTTGTTAGCCTACTGTATTGCTGAAGAGGTTGAGGCTGTCCACTGCAGGAACTTTGTGCTGGCGCCATTTATTATTTTAAACGTATAGCGGAAAAGTTTATACCTGCCCACCTTGAACTGTGCTCAATTAATAAAGTATTCATTAAACACTTTCATTGAATATCGTGTTCTTTTCAATCGACTTTCGATATTAGATCATTCGTACATAGGATTATCACTCTGCCTCCAGCATAGGGCATAGATGTTGTACTGCCCTTAACTCTACGAACCGCTTACATTTAGTTGCGCAGTTTTTTTATTCGTTTCTAACGGTCGTCAGTGAATTGTACTACATCGCCTTCATTAGCAGTCAGTTGTTTGTCCGAATTGCTTGATCAGCGCAGCGAACGTGGTCGCATAATTTATCCCGTATACCACCTCCTCCAGAATCTATTGAGTTGATCCTTTTCTTCTACAAAGCGTTTTAGCAGCGAGTTTCGAGATTGGGTCTGATGTTGTACTTCGTTTGTCTGTTGGTAGAGTCGTGGGGTAACGATCATTTAGGATTAGAGTCTGCGTGAGTGAGGGGATGCGAATCATTTAGGGTCAGAGTCGGCGTAAGTGAGGGGATACGAATTTAATAGGGCCTCGATTTTGCAAAGAGCGTTGTTAGCTCATCCTAGCAAAGGAAAGCTGCAGTAGAAAACGTGCTTTTTGATCGTGATCGTGCTGAGCAAACGATGCGCTTCCTAATACATCCCCACCATGCAGACCCTTGCACGAAAAATGTTCACTTGATGTTGTGCGTCGCGTGGTATACAAAGACTGAAACGTCTTCGCCGAGTGTGCTGTACAGTCAACAGATGTTTTCCTTGTGTGCTGTATTAATGTACATGGTATTGTCACCCACCCCAGTTGTCTGGAGATGAATCAACGCAGAGCTAAGAGAGCAGTGCTCGTGTATAATTATTTATAATCCATTAACTTCGAACACTAAGATTGCTTAATGCGCCAATATGCATACACAAGAGGTTAAACAGCTTTCTGAGGGGAGAAGGCATTTGGGCAGTCCTCTAAATCTAAAAGAGAGGAGACTTCTGAGACATTGTTGTCAGCATAATTACGGTTTTATGTAACTTACTTCTCAATGAAGTGTAATCGACGTGATCAAATACCAGATACTAGTTTGCAGGTATAATAGGTAACGAGATGACATCTTTTAACACGTCCTTCTTTAAAATGCCTTCCTGTATGTAGCGAGACACTTCTCAATGGAGGAGAATGCGAGGTTGTTGTGCACAGCCTTTTTAAGTTGTCCAAATAGAAGAGGAAATTGGGCCCAAATAGACTTACGTTACCTGCTGGTTGTAGCTGGGATCAGCTGGGACGCAAGCGGACTTACACAGTTACGCAAGCGGATCGGGTCAACGCCATTCGCCTTGTGGAATGTGCTGACCAGCCGGAGTTGAATTCGATTTGTTGTAGGTATTTGAACTCGGCTCGGAGAGAGAACTGACTTAGACTCGCCTGTTGTTGTTGCTGCTGAACACTGCTGCTGTCTTTTGTTGCGTCTGGTTGGCGTTGGCGTCCCAGTCTTGGAGAGTGTGGCTCTGCTACTGAGGCTGGAGGTGGATTCAATTCAACCTTGGCTTCTGCAATGAATGAGAGGCTTGAAAGGCGGTATCAGGCTGCAGGTAGTGGACAGATCCGGAGGTTGTAACATTGACTAGTTAATATTAGTTCCAGGCCAGCAGTACACTGTGAACGTTCGGTCACTTTATTTATGAACAGTTTGTGTTTGACTACTGATGATGTAGCCAGTAATTTGTTCTCCCAAATTTGTTCGCTGCTGATGTTGGTGGCTCCTCGAAGATGGCCGATGTTGCCGACCTTGAACTAACTTAACAGCAAGTCGAATAGTGTTGCTGGCCGATGATGTTTTGTGGCGGCTCTGCTCATAAATTATTTAGCTGTTACGGTTTGATCTTCAGTACCAGTTGATATTATTATATATCTTGCTGAGCCTAGATAAACTACACGACTACAATGATAACACTGATGTTGCGTGTTCTCCCTTAGATAGTCGGCAACTTAATTTTTAAATTGGTCTCAATAAGGCCGTCTATTAGTCTGCTATATTGTATGCAAGCTTAAGGTTGTCCACTTGAGGAAGCTGTAGGTGACGCCGAATATTTTATTATTATTACATGTTAAACAATGCTAAAGTTTTGAGGTCCGAACGTAATACGGCAATTTTTTAAAATAATTACTTTGGCGCCTGAATTGGATGCCGCGTTCCCTCTGTAAACGGCCAACGAACACGCTTGCCTCAAGAATTGGCCCTCTCTATGATCGCTCGTGACCTCCTGATTTAGCATACTTAAATCTTTAAAGAATACTTCGGTTCCTTTGTTGATTGGTTCTAATGTCTCCATGGCAATAGGCACAAATAACTTGTTTTCAGTACAGCGTATTATTCCGTTTTCTGGCGCACGCATGATTTCTTTTCCTAAGAGACTTTATAATCACTGTTTAATAAAAATCACATTGTTTAGTTCAGCATGTCTGGATGATCTACCGGCCATCTTCAGGTAATTCAGTGAATGTAGGACACTGAAATCAAACATTTCTCCACACAACTTGCACAGAAACGGCTCGCAGACAGGAGCGCCAATTCTAAGTGCTGACATCATGCGGAAAGAGTTAATTTCCAGCATGGTGCCGAGCCAAGGCGAGGCTAAGGCTTTAAGCTAACCTTCTTAGAACAAGCCCTTGTTAGATCTCTCTGCTCATTTTTTGCTTTTGAGCTCCTCTAGATTATACTGGCTGGGGTGTTTTTCTAAAGGGCCCGGATCTAGCGGATGGTTCTAATCGTGCTTTACTGGTTTCATGTCTTATTTGTGGTCGAACTACCTCCTCCATTGACAAGGCTGCCACCGGACCGAATCGGACAAGTGCAGCAGCGTAGCAGAACCAAGATCAATAACTCTTCTTCTTCTTTTTCTTATTAATATTAGATGCATGACAGAACATTTTATACAGAGAGGCTGCCACAAACCCAGAATGGTGACAGCTCACAAGAAGAGGCCAAGATGAGAGAAGGATCGAGAATCAACACAAAGACACGCGACAAACCCCACAGATCAGTTTGAGTCAACTACTCGTGTCATGCCCACCAACGGCGGCAGCAGCAGTATCTCAATAGGATGCCGAGAAAGGCCAACGGACTTCAGATAAAGACGTGGTGGACAAAAGATGAAACGAAGAGATTCGAAGCAATGCCAAACGCCGGCGTGGCTGATCATTGTGGGCTCGATTGATGTGGTAACCTGTCAGTGACATGACTGTGCGGAACCCCTTGTCCAGTATGCCCTAAATGGCGGCGGTGGGTGAGCGTCTGAACGGGAGGTTAGTTGGGGGCTGTTTCTGTGAACGTGGGTCACGTTTGAGGTTATTCGGCTCTCTTGCGTACCTATCTCTCAACTCTTGCGTATATATATATATATATATATATATATATATATATATATATATATACATACCTCTCTACTATCTGCAGCTGGCTGCGTTGAACTGCCAGGCGATCTGGCACAACAAACAACAACATGTCGAACACAAGTGCGACACGTGCACGCAATCGATCAAAGTGCACTACACAGATAACGTATTGTACATGCCTACCCAAATACTAGCATACAGCACCCCACCCAAGGGAACATGCGCGAATACACACGATATGCGATACAGACGTCAATACCAGTCTCTATGTCCTGCCTACTTGGCCAGCTGTAAATAGTTTCCACTGTAAATGCTACAGTCGTTGCCGTCGTAGGTTCTACATTAATAATAAAATAATAATAATAATAATAATAATAATAATAATAATAATAATAATAATAATAATAATAATAATAATAATAATAATAGTATTAGAAACATATCGTACACAATCGTACAATCCGCAGTTCAGTGCTGGAGTTAGTACAAAACCGGCGAAACGTGTGCATTAGTAGTACTGAGATTGTCAATAAGAGCAGTTTTGCGTGTCGCAATCGATTTGCCGCTTTAATAGAGCAACTCTCATTATGTAATACGATCGCATTTATTGTTAAATTTGATTAATATTTTTTTTCGAGTCCCTGGATTGTAAAAAAACAGGTCCCAGACATTTACCTAGGTTGTATTGTGTATGGATGGAACCAACACGCATCAAAAACGCTTCAGGCAGATCGTCCATTCCCACTACGTCGTCCTTCCGACCAATCGTGCAACTATTTGCATAACCGTGCAAAAATATAGGTAGTTGAGGCAAGCGGTAACAAGAAATTCGAGTTTTAAATTAATGCGAGATGTTTGTATGGTTTGGCACGAGATGTATGTGCAGTGGCAAGTCCCAGGCGACTATGACCTAACCAGGGCATCCTCGCCGAGAAAGCAGAAACATGAAGCTGTGCCCTTGTATGATGTTGTTGTTGTTAACACTGCTGCAGCTGCTGCTCTGGTAGTTGCTACTATTGTTGCATGTTTAGCGGCACCGACATCTGACCGCGGAACTGGCTGGTTTAATCGGTGAAACCCAAATCGACTAGCAGCATCCCTCCTTAGCTTCCTTAAGCATTTGGCTTGTCGGGCGGCCGAACGACTAGTTGTTAGTTAATTGAGCAGCTGCTTGAACCCTTGAGTTGTCTTGTCAGAGTGAAACAGAGTCTCGGGCAAAGCGAAACCAGCACCCAACCGTTGGCTTTGGCCACAAACCGAGCCTTGTGACCCGGCCGCGACCCGCATATGTCCCGCACAAACTCGGTCGTTCAGAATGGCCACAGTACCACAAGGGGGACAACCGGGAGGGGGGGGGGGGGGGGCACGCGGTCCAAAGGGACTTACAGTCATCCCAAGCAGATACACAATCATAGAAATAAATATACGCAGACACACACACACAGCAGCAGCTGCAGCCGTGTACACATGAGCGCGGAATGACAAACTCAACAACGAGAGAGAAATTGAGCAAGAGATCTACCCGACCCTTGGGTGGACGCCGCCTAACTGCCCGAAGGACACGCCACGTGTAAGGAGAAATATGACGCAATTAGGCGTCCCAAGGAACAGCAGCGGCAGCAGCCATTCCATAAGGGAGCCCACCATGTTGCGGCCTATTTCTCCTCTTCCACTACCTCGTTCTTTTTCTTCTTTTTCCTCTTGTTCTTCTTTTTCTTCCTCTTTTTCTTTCATTTGCCCTAGATCTCCTTCGTGCTGTATATCTCTTTCTTTTTCCCTGCATCCCACATATCGTCATATGTCGTCGGATAGGCAAGATTGCGGTAGCAGCAAGGGAGCAACAGCATCCGCATCAGCATCATTTGGCTGACGGCAACCTATGGCGGCTACTCGGAGAGTTACCGGCCACCATTATATCGAGCCGCCGGGAGAGAGTCTGCGGGTGTTTGTTGCTAGCCGACCAGTTAGTATGTGTGGCAGTTGTTGTTGTTGTTGTTGTTGCTGCTGCTGTTGTTGTCAGTGTCGTCGTTGTCGTAAGAATAGTAGCAATAAGGGTGGCACTAGTAATAGGAGTAGAAATAGTTGAGATGTTGGTTAGCTGCTCTTGCACTGGACGGCGGCGATGTAATGAAAGCGAATCTACGCCCCTTCAACAGGGCTCCAGAAGAACGATAGGGAGTAGTAGTTTGGGAGCGGGCATCGGTTGAGGGAGGGGGGGGGACAGGGGCATCTGTCGTACTACGCCGTTAGTAAGGCGAGCAAGCATAGAATAGGGCCAAGACAAGCACAAGCACTAGAGTGCCGCGGCAGGCGCTGGGATCCACTGAGGTGGGGGGTGCCCAGGGCGGGGATGGCGAAACAGCCAAAGCTTAGATGTACTTCTCCATCTCATTGCGTCTTTCTCTTTCTCTCTCACACTCACACAAATATATATATATATATATATATATATATAAATCCCTTTTGTCGTTCTTCCTCTTCTTCCTTGAGGAGCAGACCTCTCTGCTGCGACCGTAAGCCACTCGACGGCGGGCTGCATTGGCGCGCGACCATCATGTTGACTTCCACGCAGGAGCTCTCCATGACAAGAAGCTGCCGCCGCCACCGCCACCGCCGTCCTCACTAACCTCACAACTGCAAACCCCCTAACGCACTCCTCCTCTCTCTCTCTCTCTCGTTTCCATCTCTCTGTTCGTTCTCATCCCTCTTCTACAAAGTAGTCTCGCCCATACTTGAGCTAATAGCTCTGCGCTTCAATAGGCACTTTTCTGTCTAGCTGCGACCGCCCTGGCATGGTAAAGCATATTAAGCGTACCATTGGTCATATGTATATTGGAACTCATGGTCACCTGAACGCAAAAGCTTTACCATTAATCTGCACGTTTTCGAGTTCCTTGTACACGACAAATATGTTATCGAGATATATATATATATATATATATATATATATATAAAACATGATTTCCTTTGTTTGAAACAGATTTCCTAGTCATGTAAACACATCGCTTTTGACAGATATTGCCTGGTAGATTGCTTAAGCTAATGTCCACCCGAAGAAGATCCTGCCCGAAGCAGTTAACTTTACCCCAAGGGCGCCTGTTTCCCAATAAACTAGCCGAGTCTATTTCATGACAATGGCAAAGATACTAGTGGTGTATGTCGTCTGGTCTACGCAAGTGTTTTCGTACAGTTAACACGGCTTAACTCGATAGAGTTTTACGTTTTTTGTGCATACTAAATGGGAAACGCACCTTCTCCTTACTTCTCCGTGTGGAGAAATGGGAGTTGAAACCATTGCTTTTACTGCTTTCTGTGTTTTAGTTTATTTTTAGTAATGTAACCGATGAAGCCCACTTCAGTAATTACCTTCTCTAAATATGAAGCCGTAAAAACACATCTAAGAATTTATTGGTCTAGGGCTTGAACCCACGACTCGGGTCCAGGGTTAAAGTCACGATTATCTGTTTAATTAGCATCTCCTTGACTCTACTACAAAAGAGCGAAACGACAAAAGCTAAAAGATGCAGGCACGGAGGGATCTACTTCTAAATTCGCACGAGTAATGGACGTTGTCGTCTGGTCGTTGAGTCTGGCAATGTTCTTTGTCGGTACGCTCGACGTTAGACAAATGTTACCGTATCTACTACTACTACTACTACTACTACCGCCTCTACCAGTGCTTTCGTAGGTTTAATTAACCACTCGAGGTTTGCTGGTTAGTTGCCTACTTAGCTAGTTAAGTAGTTAGTTAGAATTGTCTCCCTTCACCGAGGAATGAAGGACACTCCCGTCGCAACAATTTAACAACAACAACCGCACGCCTTCCGCGAAATGTTACACAAGTGACTAAATGCGCACAGTGCGACTTGAATTCCCTGATGCGACCCTCTTCGGAGGCGTCATGCATGAGAACCCATGCACATGACACTAAGTGTATTTAACTTGGTATTGGAAGCAACAGCTGCACACAGTTGCGAGCTAATGCGCCGGGGGTTTCCTGGTTTTCATCCACCGAAGTGTTGCGGGTTCGATCCCTGTTGTTGAATTTCATTTAAGCGATGCTCATTAAGATTATATGATAAGCCATACCGCTAAGAGTCCGCGGCCATGCTGTCACAAATATTCTGTTGGAGAAACCATAGATATCTTAACATGTCCGCCTATGTTGCCGCTCTAAGCTCCCCTGATATAAAATGACATGTATATTTAGGTATATTTTATGTATATTTATTGATTATTTATTTACATGCCAAGAAAATAACATATAAAAATGTATTCAAATGCAAGCGTGGTTTGTTAAACGGAACAGCATTTTACCATGCCCAAGTTCTCGGGAAATAAAAATAATTGAGCAAAAATGCATCAAACAACGAGGCAGAAAATCACGCTTGACAAAAATCATATATATATATATATATATAACTACTTGATTTGAGTGGGTGTACCCTATACAGCGCAGGAGAAAAAGTGCTTCTTTGTGAGGCCTTTAATATTTTTGGGAATGCAGGCCCAGGTTTCAAGGAGGCGACATGCAAATGTGTTAAACGTCAATAATACTGAGGGCACTGTGAAAGTTGTTGCACGCCTAGCTGATGTTCCACCGGGGGCAGGACTTAACGAACACGCAGTCTCCGTAAGTACAATACCTCGCAAAATGCTATATGCTAACATAGCAGCATGTATATTTTTACCGTGAGTAGGTCAAATCGACTGAATAAATAAGGGACCAAATCCCTTGCCACCGCATATTTTCCTGGATAACATGGGTATGCTATCGCATATTTTCCTGGATAACAAATTTCAGACATCTAGTGGTCTACAAGAGCGTAATGTTTTGTTTGTGTGTCTTAAGTAAAGGGTTGTCCGGTAAAGCTATTCGTCGGCATCGGCGATGAACGAAAAGCTACAACATTGGTTCTATTAACATTGGCAACTAGTCAAAAAATGTTAAAAATACTCATCATGATGTTAACATTTTGGAGCGACTGGTGCAAATCCGTATCAGAATTGTTTTGATGATTTACTCCAAACAGTAGCGTTTTGTTATCACCCAAAGCTATATCAGAGCCAAGGTTTAGCGCCTGGACTTCAATTAAACTAAACAGCACCCGCTGCCGTATGCGGGCCAATGCGAGGTAGGTTTGGTTCTTGTAGTAGGTATAAAATAGGTAGTGGAGATCTTGTTTAGAAGTGACAGTAAAATAATTATCGTCTATTGTACTGATGTGGGTACGTTGGACGTCACTTTACGAAAGGCGCCTTTCGCCGTTTGATGGAGAAACGAGAGAAACCGTCATATTCGGCAGGAACTTTTTGTCTAAAGAATACTCACGCTTACAACAAGAAGGCAACTAGTTGTATCAAGAATTGTTCGCAAACATTAGAGTCTTGAAACACTCACTTGTCTAATTTTTGCGTTCATTAACTAATTAACTAACATGGAAACTGTATCACCGACAACCCACAACTTGGAGTCTAACCGGTAGGACTTGTCATCAATCGATCTAAAAGCTTGAAGAAAATTCGATCAATATTATATATATATATATATATATATATATGTGTGCATCACCCATAACATTTCACTTTAGGCATTGTTTGTAATGTCAAAAATGATTTCAGACAATAGTATGCAATTAAATAAACTAAAACACGACACACGAAACTAAAATAATAGTCCGTACGCTTATAATGAGATAGTTAAAGCGTATTTAAAAGTAGAGTATTACCCCCTCTAGCATTCCAATTCCTTCTGCGGAGTCGGAGTTTTTACGTGCGGTTCAAAAGTGCATCGAAGGAGGCACTGTCCGGCTTTGGTGAAAAACTATTTTTTTTTATTTACTACTAGTTACTAACAAATTATTTAGTCAAGCGTGTGCGTTGCTAAAGCAGTGGCTCGCAGCAAATGTCTTTTTTTAACTTTCTAGATATAAATGTAGATTTCTGTAGAGGACGCTTCAGGCCGTTCAAAATAATTGCTTCCGTTTATGTGAAGCCAATGGGACCTAGCGTGTAGAGGTGTTGTCAGATATCCGCCTGGGCTCCTCGTCACGGGGGGTAACGATGAATGCCAGATCGTCTGCGTAGGTGATCCCGGGGGACGTATGATCTAAGTAATCCATCGTAGGTTATATTTCACAATGCTGGTTCCAGTACGGACATTTGAAGGCATTCGGCTGTAACTGCATAGTCCGCACCTTTGTAGGTACACGCTCGGTATTTTAAGTACGATGCTAGGATGCGTCGTAACTAAGGGGACACGCTTTTGTATACAAGTGCTTTGTTTATGGCATCCCATGAAAATGTAAGTAACGCGTTTTTGAAGTCTAAGAGTATGACCAGGCAATGTGACCGGTTTTTTATCGGCGAATTTCTCTGTGTTCTTCAGCTATGTTTAGAACTTTGCTGATAGCCGAATGTGTGGAGTGTCCGGTCTCAAAATCGTGCTGGTTTTCCGACAGTGCCTTCTTGTCATCTAGTTTTGTAGCTAATCGTCTATTGATAATGTGCCCGCTAACTTGGGTAGGCGGAAGAACATACCTATAAGGCCGTATGCCGAGACCTTTCCTTGTAGTTTACCGGGTTTTGGGTTAAGGGTCAATCGTGTCGCCCTTTCCATGACTTGGGATAGCTTCAGCTAGTGAGAATTTGATCCATTATACGTTTGAATACCTTCGGTTATTTAGGAGTAGGCGTAGGTTTAGCCGGGGGACATGCATCTGGATCCGGTGCTTTTTGTGGCTGTATACTATGATTTTGATCTCTGTGATATATATATATATATATATACGCCGCTCTATTACTCGCAGGGTCATCTTTTTTTCTATTTCTGTTAACTGCTGTTTCCACATCACCCCTCAGCCTGTATCGGCCCTTCTGCCTCGCTATCGATGAATCCAGATAATTCAATATTACTCTTTTATACGCTGGGTGTCGGTGTAGTGTAGTCAATTTCCATATTCTCCTCGTAAATGGCGCCTCTGGTGTTTAGTAGTTATATAAAATATACTCATACGCCGCAACTACACGGAGCGCCGTCCTCAAGGCGATAGCCTTATACTGCATTAGTACGCCGAAATATTCGATCGCGCTAACACCCGGAAGCCAATGGACAACACGCCTGTACGTATTTTATATATTAAGGATGGAATAATACGTAAAAAAGAAAGAGTTAACGAGTCCTGGGATTTGCGTAAACACTTGGTACTTGTGCCTAAAGCAACTCTGTCTATATATATATATATATATATATATTGTTGCAGACACGGGCGATAGCCTTTTCTGCAAAATTCTAACCTTAATTGTTAGAATTGTGCAATTATGAACATTTTTAGTGAGGAATTATTTAGTTTAAATAAATATAGGCTCGGAATCATAAGTTGAAGCTATGCCGATGGTGCGAGTAGATGAGGACAGAAGCATATCCAATTCATTACGGAGACTAAGATAGATTCCTACAGAGGTATTTCAAGCAGGGCAAACATCCCACCATACCATGTCGGCTTTCCATATGAATTTCTCCAGTCAAGCACCGTTTAGGCCCGCTTTTCATGATTATTAAAATAAACCGCTTACGAGATTGTTGCTTCTTGGATGCAAAATGTATTTACCGCTATTTTAGTGTACAGTCTGCAAACACGTTGTATGCTTTTATAATATCCAGCGTAATTGTTGCCGATACTACTGTTTGTATAATTGGTCTATAAACCAACATCTGCGTAGAACAGGTATAATCTGAGCAACTGCGTTATACAACATGCGTATAGTGCAGTTGATTTTATGGGTGATTTTAAAAGGGTTTGAAAAAACGTTTTGCCCACACAATGAATGTCTGCACGATCAACGGTTGAAGGCGTCTTGTGAGCGTTGAAAAATGTTTGTGCTCATTGGACTGTTTTTTTTCATTGACAGTCAATTGTCGCATCCCGCACTCTTCACCTGTAGCTCCACTTTGCACCAAGCATGCAAAGTGACTTAGACAGTATGCTAATAATAATAATATTAATAAAGTATCGTGGTCCTGTCTATGAAAGAATCCGCCGAAAATGGTACCTGCAGCCCTACTTTACCAAGTGACGAAGAATATAATGGAGTAGCCTTTGGCACGTTCAGTTATATATGGAACTCTTTATACAGGTTTTATATAAACCAGAACGTCTGATGAATAGACGCATGCTTGTCATCTTCGTGGCCAGGCTACCAAGTGATGTCTGGTGTGAAGTGGCGTACATTGACAAAAAACGTAGGTGTTTGATATAATAGATACCATCGGCTTGTTTCGTGTAGAATACATAACTTCGACTTTAGGAATAGGTAGACGGTCATTGTTTTTATGCATATTACTATTACTTTAGTAGAGTAAGCATCCCAGAAATTCTGTGCCGAGATTAGGCGGACTCATAATACTTGCAGCTTACGGTGTACTACATACTACTCATGGAAGCGGTTTTGCATCTCTACGCTTGCTAGCGTCTGATTGCAAGATAGGGCTTTTTTCACGTTAATTGTCGTCGCGTGTAATTAAGCGTTACACGCGTTGAAGCCATTGACAGAAGACACTTAAGATATCATATTGTAAGGACGTTACTCTGAGACCACTGGGGATTCTAGAACTCAGTTAGGCGAGCACTACAACGCGAACAGTCTACATACAAATGGTGCGTGGCACAGCTGACAAGAGGATTATCGTGAATTCATCCTTTCTTAGTCTACTTATTGGTTTTTTGAGACACCGCGGCGTGCTGGCATCCCTAAATGACGGAGGTTACACCGGTAGGTTGTATGGAATAAATGGGACTTGGCTTGGATAGAGCGTCTTGGGTCGGTCCTCGCTCTCTCTGAGGGGATTTGGTCGGTTGAGGCTTGTCGTCCGTCCTCGGCTTGTGATTGTTTCGACGGTTGAGAACGTTGCGGAATTTAGGTGCGGAAGGTTATGGCCGTTGTACTGCGGCCATTGAACGTGGTTAGTTAGAATCGGTTTCAATCGCGCCACAATATGTAAGCAGTGTAACGCGCAGTTGGATCACTGTTGTACTGCTCGGGTGGTGGAGCGCTATGTCAAAATATAATGTAATATAATAGCGGCTTCCGGACGTACGAGCATATCGTTGGCGTAGCAAGCACGGAAGCAAAAACTCACGCACAAATAAGATATCTACAACATTAACGGAAGTCGGCGAGTATGAGGGGCCAAGACACGATCCGCAAGCGAGGTCACGGAGGCCTCAAACATCGGGCCTAATGAGGTGGTATGCGGCGAAACTTTCACTAGCGCCGGCTATTAGGCGAACTTTTCGAGCGGAACTAACGAAGGCAGACTCTTGTTGCAAACAAATACGCCGGTGACACGTCGACGCGCCACCGACAAAACGCCACCGTCTCTGCTGGGCGGCGACAAATCGGCAAAGTCTTGCCGGCAGCCTAGGTTTTGAGTCCAGACGGGCCCGGATAGACCCACTCTAGCTCGTGAGAAACTTTGCTCTAGTGGTTCGCTGTGTTAAATAGGACACCGTGGTTGTACAGTTGAGAAGCCCCTCGCAGTGTCAGGAGTCTTCTTTCCGCGGCCCGCGTCACCTTAGTAATTCACTTTTTAACAGCGGGAAGGATAAAGCTTTCTGCCTGGGTCGCAGAGACCGAGATAGAGGCAAGCGATCGTGTTGATCGCATAGTCTCAGCAATTTCTGACTATACATATATATATATATATATGGCTACCAATGTTTATATATATATATATATATATATTAACAAGGCTACCAATGTTCCCAAATTTTGTGTGTTGTGTGTGTGTGTGCACCCACAATTACAGCGTTTTAGAGTTTGTGTTACGCACTATTAAACGATGCAAGGATACAGGCCCGGGAGGCTATGCGACACAACGGCGGACCAAGATGCACTGCAACTGGCCAATCAAATATTAGATAATTAGACCCCACGGTTAGAGAGGAATTCAAAACTATGCAAGTGTTGCTCGTGACTTGGAAAGCTCAAAGAGCAGCGTGATCATGGGGAATGTTTTTAAAATAGTGGCCTATAAGATACGACACGTTTGCAATCTTACGAAAAAGCCAAAATGTGCTCGTTGCAAAAGAGGCTTTTTTTGGAAGAAGCACACGCTATTGCTCGTCACGCTCGTGGCTTCCAAACATCGTCTTCTCTGATGAGAATGTTTTCACTGTTGAACAATCTGTGCACAGGCAAAATGATCCGGTATGGCTGCACGAGCCTTAGTGATTGTGGGGGCCGGGATATGACTAATGAGGGGCGCACGCAGCTCGTTTTCATCTCTCATGAAGTCAATGTAGACGGGGCAAGATACCGCAAGCTAATCTTTAAGGATCATCTGTTGCCGCTGACCACAGAGACCAAACGTTTACGTTTCTGCAGGATTTGATGCTTACTCAGGAGGCAAGCAAGATCAGTTATAAAGTGTGTTGTAAAACATTAGCAACTCATGTTTTTTGGTGATAACTTCGGCTTGGTTTATTTGAATGGCTTGATTTACATGCATTTTAAGCGCATGATGTACATGACGAACCACGAGTATGGTGTTAATTTCGTTACAATCTCAAAATCGTTTCATACAAAAAATAAAAAAGTGTGAAAAAACAGTGTTGCAAAATATAAGCAACAATAACATGCTAACAACACAGCTCTGGTTTGTAGAGGATAGTCGATACTACAGCTGAAATTCGATCCCGGGGATCAAATGTCAGGAATACTAAATCAATCGTTCTATAGCTGCAAAATATTCTATAGCTTATTCGTTGTCCCAAACTAACGGCGAAGCGTATGTTTCAACCACGGGTCGTACAAAGGATCTCTCGGATAACGAAAAGACAAGAATTGAGGCATATGCTGAGCTCGCTCATACAGTAACTGCTATAGCAACCAGATTATGACGGCATAAGAGCACCATCAGCAGGTTCTTACACCCTGGAGTGAACCAAAGGTGCAGATCTAACAGTGGGCGTAAGCCAGTTTTGACTATTCGAGATCGGCGAAGGATCATACAGTTGGCTACTCATGACCAAATGTATTCTTCTAGGATCAGGACTACTTTGAGAGTGCAAATGCATCTATCCACAGTGTACCGAGTGTTAAGTTCTGACAAAGACGTGCGATACGCGAAAAGGAAGCTTATGCCGCGACTGCAACCGAAGCACATTGTCGTACGGCGTGAATTTTCGCTTTTTTTTTCGCGTGAATTTCGATACCAAACTTGGGATAACGAGTGGAAAAACATCGTCTTCTCGGATCAAAAGAAATTTGATCTCGATGGCCCTGACGGCTGTCAGTACTATTGGCACGACTTACGGAAGGAACCTAAATGGTTCTCGAAACGTGTGGCCGGTGGTGGTTCTGTGAAATATTAGGGCGCGTTTGGATATAATAGGAAGTCCGATCTAGTCGCGATTGTGGGCCGAAACAATTCCGACCAGTTCCAGCGTATCGTCGGTTCCCAGTTAGAAGCCCATTTCAGAAGAATTGGGGGACCTGACGCAGTTTTTCAACAAGACAGCGCTACGTTTCATACCTCGGCTAGCACTATAGTCTTTTTCAAGAACAAGGAGTGCCACTTCTTGACTGGCCAACATTGAGTCCAGACCTGAATCCCATCGATCTTTGGGGACATTTGGTGAAGCAGACTTACGCAATTGGCCGACAATATGATAATTTGTCGGACCTCAAAGAAGCTGTCCAGCAAGCATGGACTGATATTCCATTTTCGTACTTACAACAGCTCATTAACTCCATGAAAGACCAAGTTTACGATTTGATTCAGAAGAAGGGACGAAAACCCCGTTTCAAGAATAGAATATGTAGTATCAAATAAGTCATACAGCCCCGCTAAGAATCGAATACGCCGTAAGGCGTTATTGTTGCTAATATTTTGCAACACTGCATTTTGTACTGCACTTGTACTACTAGGCGAAAAATACATTTTTCGTGAAAGGAAATGTCTTCTAAAAAGTAAGTACCTGAGCGTGAAAACCAAAAAAATATGAGAATTACAAAGAATTGCCTTTCTTTAAAAGTATTTTTAATGCAAATTTTGTTCTGCCTTAAGCTAACGTAGAGTGCAGCTCAACAGAAAATTTCAAACACGCAGGTAAGATTGATTTGTCGATAGGATGACTCTCGCAATTGCAGATTAAGTAAAGATATGTCAGATTAAAAAGGCTTGATACAACTACTTTTGGCAATTTCGCTTTCATTCCAAAAAAAAAATTACCCCTGATGTTTCATTGGAAAAAAATATTTTTTTGCCGAGTTGTACTACACTCCAAAGTTCATTGCCCCCAAAGGACGATTTCTGGGAGACCCTGTATGTGTATATATATATATATATATATATATATCGGACCACAAAATGTGCGATTGCGAGATAACCAGGATTTCTATTCAGAAACACATGGTCGTATTCGCGAGAAATTTCTGCCTCTTCTGAAGGACATATCGCCGGCTAGAATATGCAACAAACTTGTAGAATTCGCAAAATGTATAGTTCAATTAGTTATATAGTTAAAATTTACAAATCTACAGAGAGGACTGCGCTGTAACTCAAGCACTCAACGTCCACCTCACCGCATCCTGTCGAGGTTCCCAGGGCCCCAGCAAACCAGCCAAACTGCGATTACAGGAACTTGGATGGACGTTGTCAGGATCGGCACCAATGGAATCAGATCAATAAACAGAGTCCAAACCTCACCGGGCAGCACCAGGCACATTTCCGCAAAAAATAACTGCCACTGTAGATCTACCGCCAGGTTACAAAAGGCAACTGACTCTTGCGGTGGAAGCTCTCAGGAGCGCTATGGTGTACCACCCACCTCGGGTGTAGGAAACGATCCAGATTAGCCGGTGCTGATCAGGCTAGTAGTGTAAATGGTGTTTAGCTGAATGCCCGCTCGTGAGCTACTCTAGGTTCTATGGATGCCTTTGCAGATTATAAGTTATTAAACGAATCAATATTATTTTTATATTAAAGACCTGAATCACATGTGCAATTAGTTACAGAGAGGTTTCACTTGGAGACCGACACTCGATGCATTAAATAGATCGAGGATCCAGGGGGGGGGGGGGGGTATTTGAACACTCAAATGACTAAATAAGAGTTGAACAACCCACAGGCTCGGATACCGTAGTGGTAGACTTGCATTATGATCATATCGTATTTCGAATTATATGCTGTTACGTCACTAATGCGAACTCCGGCGCCCAAAGAAAGGCCTGTATGAAAAAGGCAATAGAAGTTTTAAAATTCTGCCTTGATGTCCATTATTCTGTTTGTGTGGAGATTTAGCATGTCTGACATTGACTGATCAAATCTGCGGTTAAGTGACGGTACCAGCCCAAAGAAGGTTTGTAACAACTTTCGCATTATTAATGGTGTACATCAACTTGCTAAGCAATCAACAAGAAGAAACAAAATTCTGAACGTGCGTATTACATCTAAGAGCTCGTCACCGAGTCAGCTCTGGTGGCTCTCCCTATTGCTATTGATCATCGAACTCTTGGTTTCTCGATTTTGATTTCTTCTCCATACTCCTTAGAGAGAGAGCTGGCGGGTTCAATTTCTGATTGCAATTTGATCTGTGCAAATCTTGCGCGCGTAAATCGGTCGGCACTATTTGCAAAATGTGTTGACATTGATGAGTTGTATAATATTCTTGCTAATTATATACATATTCTCATCGAGGTATTTACGACCTAACGATATAATAATACCAATCCAAATATGGCGAGTATTCGGAACCATGTTCGGCGGTTAAAGAAGCTTATGGTAAGGAATCGGCTGAAAGCAGCTCAGTGAAACTCAGGAAGGTCTCGACAAGGTTTAGAATTCTTGAGGAGTCACAGTTAATTTTTAAAGATGCCAAATCATTTTATCGCCACTCGGGTAAGCGACTCCGAGGTCGTGAGAAAATTTCTCTACTAATAATAATATAAAATAATAATATAATCCCTCTACTAAGTCGATAATATGCTTATTGACAATAACCAAAGTAAAGCAGGGTCATTCTCCAAACTCTCCTCTGTGTATACAGTTTTGGATAATCCCCAGGCAATTCTTAATTTCCATCAAGGACATAATCAAAAAGATCAAAACACTCAAGAACAAGTGCAGTGTTACACCAGATGGCATACTATCTGCACATTTTCCAGAGATCGTCATGTAATGGACAAGTCGTTTCGTTATTCTGGAGGTCATTTGTAACGCCTATGTTTACAAAAGGTGCTAAGGCTTCGGTGAATAACTACTGACCGGTGGCTCAATTATCCATCGCGTATCTTTTAATGAAAAAATTGATCGTTGATCCCATTGAAATCCAGCATTTTATATATTTTGATTTTTCAAAGGCATTTGACAAAGTGATTCACAAACGGGTGCTATAAAAACTAGAAAGTATTGGCATTCATTTCAGAACTTGCCAATAAATGCCGGCATACCTTACCGGGCGAAGATTTACCGGTAAAGTCGAAAAGTGACTCTCTCCCCTGCACCTCAGGAGAGCCGCAAGAATCGAGCATAGGGCCCCTGCACTTCAAAATATACGTTGATCTGTCAACAGTGATTTTAGAAGGTGTTACTTTTATTGCAGACTTGCTTTTTGCAAAATATACGTATTAGTCTAGAATCCCACAAGTATTATTCATCTAGCAATTTAAAACATTGAAAAACTAGTGTTGTGAGAATTGGATGCACACGACAAAATGCCGAAAGTTAAATCTTTTTGTGATCTTGATGTGATTTTGGCCCCTAAATTAGACTTCTCAGAACATATTCCTGCCACTGTCACTTCTGCTTCATAATTATTCAATACCATTTTTAGATACTTCATTTAAACGATCCTAATTTCTATGTGACTTACAAAAGTCTAGTCGAACCCAAATATCTTTACTGCAACTAAGCTTAGTAAGTGGCAACAGAAGTTCACAAAGTTGCGAAATTGGCAGGCTTTATGCATATTATAATTACGCTCAGATGTTCAATATTTTGTTCAAAAAAAAAAACAGTGTAGATATATGCACATATTATATGACTCTTAAATGAAGATGTTTTTTATTTGAGATACTGCCTTCAGGCAGTAGACAATCATCTTTCACCAAGCACGTTGAAAATGGCCCGAACGAGTCGCAGTACCGTCCACAGGTACTAAGGGCCGAACGGCTATTCGCACCTACTATTCCGTGTTACGTTATACTGGCAAACCTAAGCTACAGTCAATCACTTTAGTGTACATGTGTGTATAATGAGAGCAACTAAACATATGTATTTTCTTAACTAGATTACGACTTTCCTTACTGATAGGTCATTCAGAGTCAGGGTAAATGATTGCTTATCCTCCATCCTGCTGAAGTTACGTCGGATTGCCCTCAGGGCATTTTACTAGGTCCACTAATGCACATACTGTATACTGACTTCTTGAAATATATAGTGCCCCAGCCAGTGCAAACAAAGGCATATGCTGACGATGTAAAAATTGATATAACTGCAGATAGTGATAGGAATACCGGACTTCTTAAAAATATACTTGTCGCCATCATATGGTGGTGTAAGGGGCTCGATCTTAAGTTATCTGTTAATAAGCGTGCCGTTTTTTCACTTTGGCCATAATGATCCTATACACAGATACACGATGGGCTTGGAAGCGCTAATGGCTAAGACGTCTATTAAAGATTTAGGCATATTGACGAACTATACTCTTAGCTATACTTCCCACATTTTAGAAGTGGCAGCCCCAACCACACGGAGGCTAAACTGGGTATTTCGTTGTATTGTGTTAAAAAACCCTCTCTGTACATAACGTTATGTAAGCAATATGTTTTGCCGGTCCCTTTGTGTGCCTCGCTGGTGCGGAATCTAGGCTATGTCCGTGACAATAACACACTTACCAAGCTTCACAAGAAATTTGTCACGCGTGTTGCGTCTCGCTGCAACATCAATGAGAACACGAGGACTCGCGCCGGGCTCAATATCCAGTCAATAACTGTTGCTAAGAAAACGATTGTTAACATTATGTTTGCACGGCGTTTAACTTCCAGGTATAACCATACACAACCTTCCTCGTAAGCCGCCGGTTTAGGCGAGGTTGTTTTCTTGTAAAGAAGCACTTATCTGTGATTGTAATAAAGCCTCCCTGCTAAAGGGCTTCTGAAAATATATATATATATATATATATATATATATATATATATATATATATATATATATATATATATATATATAGAGGGAGAGAGAGGGAGATAAAAACTCCCGTATTGGGCATTATTGTTTCAATGAAGTTTAACAGGTTGCAATTTCCATCGTACCGGCGTTACATGTTCTAGACAGTCGCTACCTTGTGGTTAGCACAGCTTGAAATTTCGAGCAGTGGCCGTGGTTATGATTCACACAGCCAGTTGGCTATTCGCCATAAGTGGACCTCGACTATTAATCATTAATGCGATCATTTAGAGACTTTATTCAACGACTAATTACTTACGGGCTCTGACAGCTGAACTAGAACTGATATTTGCGTCAAGATAATAAATAAGGGGAGAAAGAGTCGAAGACAGAAACAGAACAAAGCCAATTCAGAAACGTAAAACGGGTAGAAATAAGGATTTATGTTGAATCGTCATACAAATGAGGTTTGTAGGTAGCGGTGCGGAACGCGTGAACCTCATTTCAGCCTCAACGTGTTTGCTCAGTTTCGCCTGTCGCATTCACTTCACTTGGGGTTTGGCTGGCGTTTCTTTTGTTAGAAAGCTAATCTTTCTTAACAGTAACAACTCACTTTCTTAAACTAAGCTTGCATAGTGGGTGTGTAGGTTCGAAGCATTCGTGTCAATATGATAACACACGTGACGAAGCGTGTCGAGATCGTTAGAGGGCGACCTACTGAACCTGCTCGGCCCGTTCAATGGTGCCACATATAAATAAAATTTATTAGGGAAATAACAGAATTTAACCAGCTTAAGTACGTAAATTATGTTGAATCAGTTAAGAGATAACTCGCTTCATTTTTGTTTGAATAGACCTTGCACGCACTGTTAACGTATTAACAAGTAAATTAATCTCTATGTGGCAGCGTACACGTATAGCGCCCCTAGCACGATAGTTACCTAACATATAGCTAAATACGAAGGCGATATTCTTATATTAGGTAAGTCAAAAAGTTCGTCGGCTTTTTTACCCGATTTTAAAGAGCCTTAATTATGCAGACAACAGTATTTTTATTCAATGATATATTGACCGTTTTGTTCGATAACCTTCGCCCATCGCCTCGGTAGATCCATGATTCCTTTCTCCCAGAACGTCTTGTCCTTCTCGTCGAAATACTGAGTGAGGTGATTTTTTATAGCCTCCAAAGGTTCAAATGTTGTGCCATCAAGGGAGTTATGGAGAGACCTGAACAAGTGATAATCCGATGGTGCGATGTCGGGACTATAAGCTGGGTGCGGCAGCACATCCCAGTCAAACTTTTGTGTGGTGTCCCCTTATCATGTTGAAAAGTGACGCCCCACCTGTTTGACAATTCCGGGCGCTTCGTTGCTACTGCAACCTTCAAATCTTCGAGTTGTCGGCAGTAGACGACGGAGTTGATCGTCTGACCCATTAAAAGCAGCTCAAAATACACGACGCCCTTACAGTCCCACCAGCAGCACAGCATAACCTTCTTCTGATGAATTTCGGGTTTTGGAATAGCTGCGGCCTGAGAACCTCTGGGGACCCAGCTTCTTTTCTGTGTTACGTTTCTGTAGAGTATCAATTTTTCATCGCCGGTTATCAATCTCCTCAGAAATGGCTCATTCGAGTTCTTCCGGAGGAGTGCGTGACAGGTATCGACTCGCCCTTCAAGCTGCCTATCATTGAGGTCGTGTGGTAGCCAGATATTCTGCTTGCACGAGAAACCTGCATCATGGAGGCGATTCCAAACGGTTCCGTGGGAGACTCCCGTTACATCTTCAATTTCTTTTATGGTCAAACCTGGGTTCGAAGTAACCAGGCTTATGACTTCGTCGGTCTCCACAACATTGGGTCGTCCTGACCTCGGTTCATCTTCGAGATTGAAGTTTCCAGCATTGAAACGGGCGAATCGCCTTCGACTGTGGATTTGTGTACTGCGTTTTCGCCGTGGACTGCGCATATCCTCCGGGTTGTTTGCGCTGCACTTATGCCTTCACGGTAGGAGAACAACATAATGTGTCGAAAATGCGTATGTTTGTCCTCCATTGCAAACAGGTGCCAATTCCGCAAACGAAACGGTAAAGTTGGAACCGGTATACCGTCGCGCCGCCACGGGTCTGCTCCTGAATGTAAACACCCAGCCGCACTCTCAGGCGGCCCTGCTGCAGAGCGCGGGAATTTCAAAAATTTGGTCCCAGAAAGCCGACGAACTTTTTGACTTACCTAATATTATATAGATAGACACGCACATTTACTATAGAGGCCTCCGGTAGCCACAAGCTTCGTATTTATAACTTTATGCCAAGTCAGAGCCTTCGAACGCGTGTGTTACCACAGAGCAATTATTTTACAAAAAGACGTTAACATAACTAATTAATTATGTTAACAATAGTATATATATATAGTGTGTGGATCCAAGCGTATTTGCTTGCCTAGCGGCTCCCTGTGGAATATCACGCGATTTGTATTCGTTGTGGCAAATGTTCCGGCTTTTTGCCGCTCCGGTAACATTCTCAAGTAGATTCCTAGAAAATGTCTGAAAAAACGATCGAACACTTCAATATCCGAAACCGAGAATATGAAGAAGAGCGGTTTGTCGCTGAGCCCCGCGAATCCGCTTAGGTCGGCCTACTGCGTCTTCAACTCAGCGAAAGAGTCTCCTCATTCGTTTGAATGAATTGGACCGCTGCACCTCTCTCTCTCTCTCTGTGCGCCATTGGCTGATCCCACATACGACCAAGAGCCAGGACGTTCTTTACCAGGTCCGTATCAGGCAGGACCTTCGCATCCTTCGGCTCTCGATCGATCGAGAGAAATAAAGGCTCAATTGTGCGTGGAAGCTTACTGACATTTCTGGATGCTGAAACAGAAGATAGGCTGTAGGGCCTTTGGGCGGGATTGGTAGCGCTGACTCTGGACTAACGTCAGCAGTGCTCTCTCGTCTCTCTTCACCTACAGGCGCCCGGACAAAGTCTGAACGAGGCTGAACGTGATTGATCCCCAAGAGAAGATCATGCTGGCATTGCGCGATATGCCTGGCATTGAAAAAAAGATTTGAGACCGAGTAAAAGAAAAAAAAGAATACGCAGAAGAAAAGGCAGACGAAGAAAAATAAGAAGAGAAAGAAACGATGATGTCTAGAGCTTCAAGTTAAGGCTAACCGCTTGGCCAGTCACGTACTTATGGCAAGTTTGCACTATTTTAAGCTGCTGTCTCAGCGTCAAACGCATTCCGTCATATTGGCTTTTCAAGCACTGTTCTCAAAGGCCCTGCAATGCTGCATCACGCGTAAATTCTATGTAAACATAATTGAGATGCCATATATAGGTTTTATATTTTTGCGCACTAAAGATGAAATAAAATATAGTATAGTACGTCGGATTCATTTGAATAATTATATACATACATATGATTTATTTCGCAATAACATTTGCATTTCGAGATGGTACATAATTACAATACAGTTCATTATATACAATTTAAACACTTTGTCGTGAGCCTCTTCTATTTTCCGGCCTTTAACTCGGATTTCCAGGGTCATTCTTGGATGCTTCGCGAGGGCTTGCTCTAATACTTTTCTCAGCAGAGTAATATAGGCTGTTGCCGGGATGGCCACTTCCGCTGCCTAGATGTCTCTAGTCCTAAGGAAGCCGCAGAGACTGGTTGCTGCCTCTCTTAGGACTTGCAAACAGAAATCGTTTTCGTTTTCTTCAGCATGCGGGATCATCCGTGCGTAGAGTGCTCGTGTTGGAGCTGGAGTGTTTTCAACTCCCTCGATTGTTAGGATGTCCCGATTTTGCACGAAAATAGTTTTCCCTTCCTTAAGGTGCGGCAATGCATCCTGCAGTCCAGGGAACTGTGGCGATAGTCGGTTTATAAGGCGTTCGTCTTTGTCGGACTTTTGTGAAAACAGTAAGGCTCTTGCTGGGGCCTTGTCAGCTAAGATACTTGCTTTGCTGATGGTAGCATAAGTGCGCGGCGGCCACTCCCTTTGCATGAGGTCTGCATATTTTTCGTCGGTTAGTTCCTCTTTAATGAGAAGGCCTTGTATCTATGCAGCTATAAATTCCTCTGGCGGCAAAAGAGGTGCAAGCTCTGGAAGTGGGTCGGTCTTTGTTTCGACGGACTGTCCCTTTGTTCTGGCGGGAGTGAAACCTACGTCAAGCGCTCTTCGGCAGATTTCACGTATATTTAGGCCTATCGTTCGCACTGCTTTAGAGACTTGCAGGTGCGTAGTTCGGCGTTTGCTAACTAGTTTTTCTATGTCGGCCACCGACGTCAGTAGGAACTGTAAATCTTTTTCGTTTTTATAGCTAGGCGTAGAAGGCTCTTCTTGCTCAGCACTAGTAGGAGCGCGGGTTTTCTTCTCTGCTTCAGGAGTGTAGCTAGCTTTTCTCTTAAGGGAGGCAGATCTAGGCTCGCACTGAGTGTCCATAGCTTCGTCTGGAAGAGTTGCTTTCTCGGGCTTTGCTACTGGTAGAGGCGGCTGTTCCTGAGCCTGTTTTGTCTGGAGGCTCGCTTCTCGGTTCAGAGCGCGAGAGTTGCGTCTACTGAATTGTGACGCAGGTCTCCATGCTTCCTCAAGCATGCTAGAGAGTTCCTCGTCATGTAACTCTTGAGTAGCTGAGGGCCCTGTCGGGCTGCCGCCAGAGGCGGCCATCACGGAGGGGGGTGGCAGGACTGAGACACCAAGTGGGGAGGGGTGATGTGGGTGTGCATAGGGGGTTGGTTGGGGGGTGATAAAGGGGGCGATGGAGTGTGGGGGGGTGGGTGATGGGGGTGGGGACCTGCCGGGCTTAAGTCTTGAGTCGCCGAGTCTGTGCTCAGCTGCTCCCGTCCTTCAGTTAGCCAATGAGCGTGTATTACCCGCACTTGCTAATCTGTAGACTTGGAGTCGTTTTACGACGTTTAAGTTTTTGGCGCGCTTTCGCTCTCGAGTTATCGCGTACGCGGCGCCGTTCGAGTTGCTGCACGCGGCGGTGTTTCGAAATTGTACGTGGCGGCGCTTCGAGTCTGCACGTAACACCCCACGCTGGTAACGAATCCGCTTCGATCAAGGTATTTCCTACAAGATACTCGCCCACGTCAGTAGGACAGGGAACCCACTTCTCCTTTATTACCACTTACGACTTCGCGATCTACTCAGTCTATATCTCTCTGAACTCCACCCTACAGGAAAACGAGGACTTCCTTGAAGAACGGGATCAGCATGAGCGCTCGCGGTCACCGAAAGGCGATTGTGGGAGGGGACTTCAATGCCCACAGTCTGTACGGAAGCAGGTCCTCATCAAGGAAGGGAGAGATCCTGCTAGAATGGGCAACTCGGGCGGATCTACAACTCATGAACATCCAGGGATACACCTTTAATAATGGCAGACACAAATCAACATTAGATCTGACATTTGCATCAGAGGGACTATCGCACCGAGTAACCGACTGGAGGACTCACAAGGAAACAGAAACTCTATCCGACCATCTCTACGTAACCTTCTCTGTCAATCTAACTTCTTCCCAGCTTAATCCTCCTACACAACCGCAACGCTTTCCCAGGCTAAATTATACCCGCCTGCAGAAAGCATTAAGAAGAAAAGTACATAACCTCACTGAATGCTCGGCAGCAGAAATCTCTACACTACTAGAGGAAGCCTGCCGATAATCCAGCTCCCGCCCACACCTTAAGATAGCCACTCGTCCACCATGCTACTGGTGGAATAATCGGATTGCCGAAAAGCGAAAGGCCTGCCACCGCATACGGCGAGTATGCACGCGCCGCAGAGCAAGGCACCGACCAGAACTCTTCAACCTGGGTGAGGAGGCCGAGGGAAAACCTTGAGGCAAAAGATACATGATTGTGCGAAAAAAATTGCGCCACGCACAACCGCCTTTACCTGTAGAAGTGGCGCGACCGATTGTAAATGCGCTCTTTCCACAAAGGCCATTGCCGGAGTCGGTACTCTTTGAAGAAACCTCAGATCTTTCTTTCAAGCCAATCTCAATCCAAGAGATTAGAATTGTGGCTGAACGCATACGACCAGGGAAAGCGCCGGGCCCAGATGCTGTCCCCCCTCAAGCAGTACGCGTACTCCTAAAGAACCTTCCAAAGGTATTCAAACGCATGATGGACACAATTCTCACCAGCGGAGAATACCCAAAGCCTTGGAAAACGGCACGCCTAACCCTTATTCCGAAACCCGGGAAGCCACAAGGAGGCCCCTCAGCATACCGCCCTATAAGCATGCTCTCCTGCCTATCCAAGGCAGCTGAGCACATTATCAACGGGCGACTAGTTAGATAATTAGAAGACAAGAAGGCGCTGTCAGAAAACTAGCATGGTCTCCGCGCCGGGCACTCCACACACTCGGCTATTAGCAAAGTTCTAAACATAGCTGAAACACAAAGAAATTCACCTATCGCAAACCGGGCGCACTGCCTGGCCGTCCTTATTGATGTCAAAAACGCGTTTAATACGCTCTCGTGGGACGCCATAAACCAAGCACTTGGAAATAAAGGCGTGTCTCCCTACCTACGACGTATCCTAGCGTCGTATCTAAAGGACCGAGCATCTACATACGATGGAGTGGACTACTGGGACCAACCCTGTGGAACATAGCCTATGATGGAGTACTAAGACTGCCGCATCCCCCGGGAGTTTTTTTCTATCGCCTACGCAGACGATCTGGCACTGATCGTCACCGCCAGTGACAAGGATTTGCTCGAAGGTACAGCCAACGGAGCCTTGGCGGATATCTGACAACACCTCCGCAGGCTTGGCCTCGAACTGGCTTCACAAAAAACGGAAGCAATCCTTCTAAACGGTCTGAAGCGTCCTCCACGCAACCTAAATTTACACCTGGAAGGCCATCCAATAACACCCACGCCCGTGGTCAAGTACCTGGGCGTGATCCTGGATAAAGCTCTCACAGGAACACCTCATGTGCGCTATGCAGCTAAAAAAGCAGCCAAAGCCTCAGCAGAGTTACGGAATATCTTCCCACGGATCAGAGGAGCAAGCGACTCTCGGCGCCGACTCTTAGCATCAGTAATAGACAGCATTATGTTATACGCCGCACCCTTATGGGAACGCACGACTACAAGAGCTACAGCACGTCGCCTCCTCAACAAGACCCAAATACCTATGGCGCTTAACCTAACACGAGCAAGTCGCACGGCTTCCACAGCAGCCGTACAGGTACTCTCCAGACAAATTCCCTGGGACCTAAGAGAAAGAGAATTGGCATCAAGAAACCCTGTAACCAACGTTCTGACGGAGGGCTCACTAGTCAGCAGAACCGACACACTAAGCGAATGGAGCCAGCAATGGGAAGCAATCCAGTCGGGCCATCCTGGATACTGGACAAGATCAATACTTCCTGATCTTAAAAAATGGTACAGCCTCAAACACGGCTCGCTTACCTACCTACTCGCGCAACTGTTAACAGGCCATGGTGCCTGTTTTCAGCAGTACCTACACCGCATCGGTAAAACTGAGTCCCCTGTATGCCGCATGTGCATCTCGGGGGAGCCGGATGATGTTAGGCACTGCTATGAGCGGTGCCCCTTCTTCGACACTGAGCGAGAGCTATTGTCCCGGAACCTAGGACTGCAGAACCCCCTGACATGCCAGGCCCTTGTAGAGGCGCTCCTCAAAGATCACAAATCCTGGATTCTGGTAAGAAGATTCGCACAAGGTATATCAGAGGCGAAAATAACCGCCGCACAAAGCCGAGCAGCCTAAATGGCAAGAAGAGTGGCCAGGTGAAGTAATCTCGAGAAGACAGTACTGCGGCCACCCCCCGTCAAGGGGCAAGGAGGACGACTGGATTTTAGTGGGTGCGAGTCCCACACTACCGAGGCTTTAACAACGTCGCCCGGTGTGCATAACGCATTTTACCAGTTACCTCTAAAAAAAAAAAATAAACACTTTAGCGACCTTCCCACAGGGCGAAAAAGTTCAAAGACCGCCAATGTGTCTTGCAGATCGCTGCGTGGTATTAGCACACCTGCGAGCAGAACTGGTAACGACATTGTGTGATAGCCATGCATAATATATCTTGTGTACACGTGCCGGCTAGTGCATGCCATTCCATTCCAATTCCATTCCTGGTGAGGTACACATCCAGCTGCGCTACTTCTGCCGAGGCCTCGGTCAGTTTTCCCTGCCACTCCAACACAAATTGCTGAAGTGGTCCTGTAATAGATGACCTAAGCCTGACTCTGATTGTTTCCACTACCGGCCCGCAACCCGCTAGCAGGTACACGAAGCGGCTTTTTGCCGTCAGCGGTAAGCAAAAAACCCGCTTCATATATATTGTGGAGCATCTTTCTAGCTGCGTAAAATTTGCCGCTAAAGGATGGTCCCACACCCTGCCAAGGCTGTAACTCAACATTGGCACAATCTTAAGCTCAAAAAACACACGGCCGCACTTAAAGACAGTCGTCAAGGGTATTTCACCTCTGTGAGAATAGAGGCAATAACCGCCCGACACCTGTGGCCGATGTGCTGGGTAAAGGTCGTTCCCGTATCGTGTAGTCTCAGACCCAAATGCGGGAAGGAGTTAACAAACTCCAGCGGTTGGTCACAATACGGTATTACGTCTGCTACAGCCAATCAACCCCAAAGGCGAAACCTCATGGCTTTCGTCTTCCGCGAATTT
Organism: Dermanyssus gallinae; assembly: GCA_003439945.1. NCBI lineage: Eukaryota > Metazoa > Arthropoda > Arachnida > Mesostigmata > Dermanyssidae > Dermanyssus > Dermanyssus gallinae. Next base: position 294,143 of record QVRM01000121.1, on the reverse strand, counting down.
ATTTGCAGGATCTTAGGGTGAAGGTAACGCATACATGCCAACGGCGTTTCTAAACTTCTCCCGCATATGGCGGGCTAGATCTGCGATGAAGAAGGAAAATGCCAGCCAACTGAGAGGGTCCCCTTGAGGGGTCCCTACGTATTGACTCAGCTGCAAGGTGTCTTTGCCCATTACGTTTACTTCAAGGCGGTCTTCAGCAAAGAAGCTGGAAAGCACTCGCAGGAAAGAACCACCCACCCCAGCATGTCGAAATGAATCGACTAGTTGACGACAGGGAGCTTTGTCGAAGGCCTTGACACAATCAATAAAGACGGCGTACAAGTGGCCCCCGGGCACAGCCAACGTTTATTCAACTTCCGACTAGAGTACGTGGATCGCGTCCAACTTCTTTCACCGTAAACGGCGAATGCATGTGGTGCTGCTCGAGAGTCAGCGGTTGCTCAATAACTTTGTTAGGCGCGGGAGCGTTTACATTAAGCAGAATTTTGAATTATTATATGAATCCATAAAAGCGCATGCCTTGTCATGTTTAAACAAACTTCAACTCAGCAGGTTCATGTTATATAACTATTCTAGCACGGGCCGCATTTACAGTTTGGCCTAAATGATTTTTGAAATGCCTATATTGTTATACGGTCGGCGACACGGTACGACGACAGGAAATATAAATGTCTGCAATGTATATGCGTGTACGTATATGAACTTATTTATTAGATACACAAATACATGTATTTATTAGTAATACATATTGACGTATAAAAGTCATATTATATTTTAGCAAAATCGCTTTGAAATGGTATGTGTTGTACTCCTTGTGGCCCATATATTGTGTATGCGGGATGTCCAAACCTAGTTTGGCCGTACTTGAGGGAATTGCAGATTTCGGTAAAGTTAACAACTTTTTTTTCTAATATTTTTGGGAGAGCTATGTTTTGTTTGAGAATTGCAGGAAAATTATAATTTTTTTAGTATATGAAATGTCTATAACGATGCAGCTGGCCAGATTTAACTTCACAAAATGCGCATCGTTCGAGGGGTGCAAAATGTTCGATTGAGATCCTGTTATATATATATATATGTATATATATATATATATATATATATATATATATATATATATATATGTATATATATATATATATATATGTATATATATATATATATATATATATAGGAGTGTTCAGAACGTGTACATACAGCTATTTGAGGTACAAGCGAGTGAACGCACGAACGTATGTTTGTGCACAAACGAAGCAGCAGGTATTTGCCGCATTTTAAGAACTTCGTAATGTATCGTCTGGAATTTGCATAAGCAGAGCCGAAAACGCCATTGACAGAGGAAGCTACCGTGGGGTTGAATAAGAGTTTAGCATAAGAGAGCGAGAGAGAGAGAGCACCATAAAGAACTAGAGGCCGAAAGCAATAGAATGTGCAATGTCGTACGATCTCACTGCGGTATCTCTTCCGCACTGGTTCTCCGCTAAAACCTATAATACGTACGGCGACTACCTCTTTGCTTCGCTTTTCCTCCAGCAGGTTGTTTTTAATGAGATAGTCAGCGTAACTGCCCACGTTTGCTTCGTGCTGCTGCGAGCTGAACGACGCTTAGCCAAGAAGAAGGATTTTCCACCAATTCCCGACGGTATCTAGACAGCCGCGCTGTCTTCATACTCCAGCAATTCCACCCGAGCGATGACATAAACTACTACTATAGCTTTGTATAGAAAGTCTCTCATATATTTATACATATATTTATAGGTGCTGTAAGAATCTGTAAACATGTTTATGTGTGTGAGTGTTTCTGTGTTTGTGCGTTTGTGTATTTTTTTATATAACCTCTGCGCGGAGGTGCCGTAAGCTTATTTTATTAATGTCCGCCCTAGCGAGCCTACAGGCATCTATCTTAAATTACGTTCCAGCCGGTACAGTTACCAGTGCTGGTCAACGTTATGTTTTAAACATTGCGTTAACACGTCTTCTCTAGAATATCTGGCATACGTATGTATATATATATACCAGTGCTGGCCTACTTCGTCAACGGCTATCCCACCGTCGCTGTGTTAAATCAAAATTGAGATCTTCTGCCTAAGAGACTCGTATAATCTTATATTTTCCGTGGTCTTAGCTAGCTTAACAGAGACGATTACGCGAGCCTTCCGTTATAAGGTCTTTAGTTCTCCTCGGTTACGCAGTCCATTTAAAATGCGCTGTGTCGGCCCATACATGATATACATTAGTCCGACACAGTTACATCCCTTACCCCCCCCCCCTCAGTACTTTGTAGTCATGCTAACGGCACTTCCCTGCTGGGGGGAAGGGGGACATGACCGTTTTTTTTTAAGGTTCGAGCCCCACATTACCGGCCCACACTTGCAGTTGAGGAAAATCCTGCAGTGGTGACCGTGTGTGCCTTCCGCATTTTCCAATTAGTCCTCTCTTCAAAAAAAAATTACATTACATACTCGACGGGATTATCTCCACAGCGTCAGGCCGTTTTCCGTCATTCCAGAAAAAGCCCCGTGGCTCAAGCTTTGATTCGACCAACGTTGCTGCCAGTCGAAGGCCGACACCAATCCTTACAGTAATGTCGTCGAGCAGTACCTCACATTCCGCTACCTCGCACTGTTCTCAAACGGGCTCTTGCTGTAGCATCATGAGCCCGGGGGATTTAACTGACTAACTGCTCTTGAGATCCTTGTGAGATCGCTTTTGAGCTATTCTAAACCAGCCTCACCTAAAAATGGTCCTATGAAGCCTTAAACCTAGGGTCTAGGAGACTCGTGTGCTAGTCATGGTTGTCATTTACCCGGGTGCCACCGGTTTAATGACTGTTGTTGATCGAATTTTCTTTGAGCGATGCTCATTGAAAATAGATGATAAACCAGTCAGCGGCCATGCTGCTACAAATATTGTTGGGGAAAGCCTGGATAATCTCAACATGTTCGGCCTTTGTTGCGTTGAAGATATGCCCCAGGACAAATTGCCAAGCCCGTAAGAGACGGATCATGGTCTAGAATTAAAAACAACCTCTTTAAAAAATGTTTTAAATTCGTGTGGTATACATGTGACATCGCTGCCATTAGCGCAGAGTAATTCAGGGTGACAATGTAGGAAAGGCTCAATCCTCCCTTTGATTTCGGGTGCCTTTGTCTTAGAGACATGCTAAATGTGCAGGTTGAGCAACTGTTCCATCGTTGTAGTGGCTACGTCGTTGGATTACGCAGTATGTCGGCTCTCGGGGCCGAAAAGATAGCAGAACGAAACCGCCGTGGAAACCAGCTAGTCTTAATCCATTGCACGCTCGTATCACTGATTTCAGGCACGAAGAGGTTACCTGTGAGTCTCTAGTTTGCCGAGATCCCTACACACCTCACGAGACGTGTGAAACTGAGCGGGGATTCCGCGCCAATTTCGCCGTCGTAAAACTGTGCTTTGAGCATGCACGATATGACCTAGCTAAACCGAACCAAAATAAATGAATGCTGAGGTCAAACAGTATTTAGATGACACGCATAGTAAACGACATTTAGGTTTTGTTTTAAGCCTTTAGCCCTAAGACTTGACTAATGGGGAATTTTGTCATCACTTTTCCTATCTCTAACACACTGTTCCTTTGAATCCGGCTTCTGCATGTCTGAATAGCCGTACTATTTAAGGCTACTGGGTTACACTAGAGATAAGCGCTTGCCATCTACTCTGAGCTGAGCGAACTATTTATCCAGGACATCAGAACACCCTCAGGGAATAATGGACTCCCGGGTGTCCCAAGTACTCTAGAGAGGCAAGAGCGTATGGGGTGCCGCAGAAGGGCTTTCTTCTAGGTCGAGTCTTTACACAGAAATCTTGCTTGATACAAAGCACGTAGCGTTCTGTTTCAATCCGTTCATATTTACAAATCCTACGAATACCTTCCGAGGCGCCTCTCGGAGAGTTGCTGAGCACTCCATCGTTTAGGTCTTATTCAGTGAAGTGGGATCCTAGCACTACGACCAGGTAAAAAAAATCCTTTCGGGGCTGACTCTCAGCCAAGATTTAACGTCTATGGGACTGCTTTTCGCAATGCTTCATAGACAAACCCCCATAAATACAAACGTGCAACGGTGGGGCTCGAACCGGCGCACCTATGTGTCTCCTCTGGTCGCGAGGCGCAGACGCATGCCACCACACCACCGGGCTCGACACTACGACCAGGTCATTAGCCGCTAGTCTGAACAAGGGCGGTCCCAACAAATCTCCTAGCTGTAGCTTTTCTCTGACGTATGATCATACTTAACGACATCAGCATGGAGGCTTACTAGTAGGCTGCCTAAACGTAATTGTACATGCGAGGCGTCTTCGGGCCCACAGCTCACAATAAGTGATATTTCTGCACCGAATTGAAGGCTTTCCTAAATTCCAACTTTAATACTACTGTCGGCTTCCTGCGAGACCTAACAAATGCCCGATGCCCGAGTACAATGCAAATTTCCACTCTAGCGTTCGCCACGAATTGCACCTGGCGCTTACCAGTCTTCCACTCGCCAAGAGACTCGTGCTGACACAAATACTAACCGTTTTCGAAGCTAGCCGTCGCATGTACGATGGACAGGCGATAGTTGTCGCTAATCCACATGCCTTCCTCAGCGCAAATAACTTTGCTCCGAAGACAAGATGCCTCCATCGGTCCGGAACATGGTTATGGCGCAGGATGTTCACGAAACCGGCTAGCGTCCCAACAAGATCCGCTCCATGACCAGATGCGCCAACAAGCGGCACCTAACTAAATCTAGTCCAGCTGACGATTTTTTAAGAAAAAAGAGTAACACTCTAATAATGTCTTTTTTTTGTAGTCACCACATCTATTATGGTGGTAGGCTCGACATAGGCAACGACAAGCTCAGTGGTGTCGGAAAGAGATAATATAATGTATGCCATGCTTTATTAAAGTTGTCCCTGGCTTTGGACTTTTCCGGACCATAGTCAGCGACTCCGACGCCTGCAGCCTTACTGCATTGAGTAGTATTAATAACGTTTGCAGCTCCCCTGTTACAGTGCTGCTGGACTCGTTCTCAAAGATCGAACGCGAATAGAATGAAAAAATCAATCGTTTTCTACTCTACTGTTTCAAGTTGCCCACAAGAATCGTTTGGGGCGGCTGATTTAGCAGCGTTGTTTGGTGTGATGATGCTGGGCGCGACCGCTTTGGCCTCCGCGAGACATAAACAAATGTATAATACGCTATCGCACATACACACGTATACATACAGACAAACAAACAAACAGAAAAACACACTAGCAGTTATTGACAGAGAGAGAGAGAGACACACAGCTACGTATTAGACAAGTGCCTCGACTCACCAGGTAGGCGTACAAACAGTAGATTGACGCTTGACGCGATGCCAGCTCAATCGGCCGGCAGTTTCGGTCATTGGCGGTGTCGACTTTATAACGATACCACAACACATCGAGTAGTAATAGTTTGTTTTGCTCAGAATCAAATCTCAGCGAGTGAATAGCAAACGATGTGGAGAAAAAGAATCGCACCTCGGCACCTTTTAACAGCAGCAATTGCGAGCAGAAAAACAACACGAGCTCCACACCGGGTCAACCGTACCAGTTGAGCGGTGGGGGTGGGGGGGGGGGGTTGGAGATATGTGCATGCGGCAAAGTTAAGAGAGTCGACTTTTCATAAGACCAAAAATGTGTATACATTGGAAGGACATGAAGGGCAGCTACAGCGTCAGCGGACAGCAGTAAGAAGAACAACGCCTGGCGGCGGTGGTAGGCGTGACGGGCTATGGGTATGTATATATATATATATATATATATACATTCCTATTATAACAAGAAAGTATTTATATAATAGGAATGTGTATATCTATATTTATATAAACACATTCCTATTATATAAATACTTTATTTACGTAGGCTCTGCGTCGTACATGTATGCATCTAAGGCCTAAATCGCTTAAACGAAGGATCGCGAACACTTTTTCGAATTTTGTGTGCACCGATACTGCGGCTCCGTTATTGCACCACATACGTCCGCGTCATGCTTCTATGAGCAGTCTCGTTATTGTTGTTATTGTTGTTGGTGGTGGTGTTGTTGTTGTTGTTGATGGTGGTGTTGTTCTTGACAATACTCGTAGTTGACATTTCAATTATTACGCAAGTGCAACGACATGCGTCATTGTACGCACAATTTCACGATGTTGTAACTCATTGAAAGCCTTTTATTGCCCTGTGCGTTACATACTCATATTTCTAAAGCCGACTAAGTATGTTTAAGCTTCTGTGTCAATCTCGACTTGTGACGTTGCGTAAACGCGTACATACAGGGTAATTCATATTGTCATGTTCTTATTTCGAGGTTTAGTAGAACTCTGCAAGAAAATCATTTTTTCCAATGAAAGGAGGACGCGGAAACGTCTTGTTTAGGAGAGAGAGTGAAATTTATAAAAGTTATTCTGTCTTTTGTGCTCCTACATAGTTGTGCGAAATCTACGTTTGTGGGAGAACCAGTTAACGCATGAAGGAACCGATTAGACCGGCGTGTTCGGAGGCAATCTACTAGCTTGCGTAGCGAAAAGCGAATAGCCAGATTAAAGAAAGTCATAAAAAGCCGATATGTTGTTATGTCTTACGTTAACGCTTTTTCGTGAAAAGTCGTAAAATTTTTCCATGACGACAAAAAATTTAAAAACCAGTCTCACGCAATAGTAAATGTAATGTCCACCCTTTTTGTACCAAACGGATTATGTAGTTGTCAAGTAACTAAGCTTTTTTGATAGTCATATTAAAAGCGAAGGCATGCATACTTGCATAGGGTGTATGAGAAAGTTAGGTACATATTTTGAGGTTTACTAGAGAACTCGGCAAGAGAATAATTTTTCCTAGTGGAAGGAGAGGGCGGAAACATCTTGGCAACATTTTACGGTTCTGAACGTTAAAAAATACACGTAAAACATAACAACTATGACTGTCGAAAAAGCTTAGTTACTTGACAACTACGTTACGCAGAAACATCACTTTGGTATGAAAATGGTAGGCTGTAAATTTGCTATTGCGTGAGCGTGGTCTTTTAAACGTACATGTTTTTGGATTTTGTCTACGATTTTTTTAATGAAAAAGCGTTAACGTAATATATCAACTTTTTATCACTTTCCTTAGTCTGGTTATTCGCTTTTCGCTACGTAAGCTAGTGACGTAGGCAGAATAACTGCTTTTATAAACTTCACCCTCTCTCCTAAACAAGATGTTTCCGCGTCCTCCTACCAATGGGAAAATTTATTTTTATGCCAAGTTCTACCAAACCTCGATTTAAGTACATAACGATATGAATGACACGTATTCTTGGATTAAGCAAAACTAACAAGTTATTTTAGAAGTAGAAGAATAAGCGGTATAATATTTTATGTCTCCATCCGAGGTAATGTAAGCAATGTGAGTGTTATGTTTGTTAAATTAGCCGCGATTTGTTCACCAAAATATCTCGAGTCCTGCTAGCAAAATATATATTGTTAGCGAAGATACGAGTAGTTTGCTATCAAAGGTAACGAAAGTATCTGTAATGCTCAAGCGTAGATGAGTTCTGTATGTATGTATATATAGAAAATATTGTGATGATTTATTAATCATTTACAATACACACTCGGCAGTGCTCGTCTTTTATATGTATATATACGTTATTTGGATAGTGCTTATATACATATGTGTGTCATCAATAATCAAGAGCAATGTATTTAGACTTACTGGTAAAATGCATAGTGCACATCAGGAGTTGTTACTAAAGTTATAGTAGTATAAGATTCACAAACTCACTAATGTCTACTGTCCGCAGTACTTTTTTAAACTACTTTCCCTGGCCACTTTATCTTGTCATTAAGGCTGCTTGATTTTGTGCGGCGGTTATTTTCGCCTCGGATGCAAATTCTGCGAATCTTGTTACCATGAACCTGATTTCATGATCCTTGAGAAGTGCCTCTATAAGTGCTTGACATGACAAACTTTTCAGTCTCATATTCCGAGACAGTAGCTCTTGCTCAGCATCGATAGCTGATCACAGCCACCATAACTCGTTAGCAGTTGCGAGAATGGGTAGACATGCGAGCCATGTCTGCTTCATTTTTTAGAGCAGGACCTATAGATTTCGTCTAGTATCCGGGATAACCCAGTTTAATTGCTTCCCATTGTTCCATTTGCTTAGGGCATCTGTTCTGTTCATTAATATTTTCTCCGTTCAGGCGTTGATAAAAGAACTTCTTGAAGCTACTTACTCTTAGGTCCTAAAAAATCTGTTTAGAGAGAACTTATATGGCTGCTATGGAAGCCGTGGGACTACTAATGCTAAGAGATAGCGCCAATTGTTGGTTGCTGCTCTCGTCCGTGGAACGACTTTTCACAGTTTTCTGTTAAGGCGTTGACAGTTTCTTTTTTTTTGCTAAATAGCGCACACGAGGTGTACCTGTGCTTCCGTTCTTGTGGAGCCAATTCGAGACCTAGTGAGTGGAAGTATTGTCGGATATTTGGCCAGGGCTCCACCTTCGTTGGATTTATACCTTTTATTGGCCCTGTAGGCCGAAATGGAGTAACCGTGCGAACCAAAGCTATTCTCCATATTCTGTCTTATATATAAATATATATGTATATATATATATATATATATATATATGTATATATATATATATATATATATATATATATATATATATATATATATATATATATATATATATATATATATATATATATATGTATATATATATATATATATATATATATATATATATATATATTAGTGAGGTGTTTGTATTGTTTTGGGTGTTTCTTCAGAAGTAGGCGTACTGCGTTCGAAGGGGCTGCATCTGGGCTCAGTGCATTTTCGACCATATGCGTTTGGTCACAATTCGAATCTTTTGGCTTAAGATTGACTCGAAGGTAAAGTCTGAAGTTTTCCTAAAGAGTTCTGGTTGCGGGAAGAGCGCAGTTATAGTTGGTACGGTTACTTTTAATACGGGCGACTGTGTGTGACGCATTTTGTTACGCACGATCTTGTACATTTTGCCCCGTGTTGTCTTCGATCCCCTAGCCCACTGAGTGGTCTATTATGTAGCTCTTCGTACTTCTCTGCGCCCTCTTTATAGAGAGGAAAGTTCTGGTTCAGTGCCTTAGCTATTCTACAATATTCTCAGCAGACGTCTCTAGTAGTACATACTCCGGTCAGGCATTACAAGAACCTCAGTTAATTTGTAAAGCGGAATTAATATACAAGTATATATATATATATATATATATATATATATATATATATATATACTTATATATTAATTCCACTTTACAAATTAACTAAGGTTCTTGCAATGTCTGACCGGAGTTACTATATATATATATCTAGAACGTGACTTGACTAAGCTCATCATACCTCTGCATAGGCGCTCATCTCACCTTCCCGTATTACAGGTACGCCGTTAACTTTTAATGTGAAGAATACTTATGACCGCTAACAAAGCGCCAAACTTTTTAGCGGAATTTTAATAACTTTTACTTCGGCAAACAAATAGCGACTGGCCTACTTTGTATTTGGACAAGTATATATATATATATATATATATATATAAACTATGTGATGACTTGTAAATCGTTAACAATACGTTTGCACACTCGGCAGTGCTCGCCTTTATATATATATATATATATATATATATATAAATAGCCAAATGTACAGACGTTGGCAAAGCATACTCAATAAAGTTCGATTTTGAAATATGTGCGTACGATGCGTGTATATATAGAGAGATATAGAGAGACTCCGTTTTGCCTGGGAATCTGGTTGATTTATCAGGGATCTGATAGATTCCCTTAGAAGCCCGCTAAATCTCTGGCTTCTTGACGATGATTTACTAGGTTGAAGTAGTTCGCACAATAGCCAAGGGCATTCAACGAGCCTCTCGCTTCAGCGCAATTTTTGGCTTGGAGTTACACCTGGCGAAAGGCAAGATATACCTTTTTGGTTTTACCCATGAAGCCTCTTCCGACCTACAATCATTTTGAGACCTCCTGCTCGGGTGCAAGATGACCACCAAAGACCACCTGGAGCTACTAGGTATGCCTGCTTCACCTTAAAGGCTCACAGCAGCAATCGAGAGGAATCGAGCAGAAATCCTCTTCTGGGAGCCCATCGAGGACATTTCTTTTTCGGGCCCTATTTCTCGTCCTTAAGACAGATCCACCTTTTTCGAGGGAAACTTACCACCTGCAAACGCTTAACGAGTCGGCACTGTCTACCCTCAAGTTATTGTTGAAGTCATCTTTTACACTCGGCGCACGGCAACAAGCATTACTACCTATCTCCAAAGGGGGACTCAAGATCTCGGATATACTGGACCTGGCCGGCCCTACCAGTCAGTGTCATAGTCACCATACACTCCCGCTTTATTGGCTTAGCTAATCCTTTGTTGTTCGTGTAATAATTAGTCACCAAACACTGCCGCTAGGCACACTGGCTTAGCTAATTCTTTGTTAACTCGTAATATTCGATTGTTTCGGCAACAGGTCCGTGTCGAAGGATGACTGTAGAATGAGCCAGGTCGTCGTTCGAAGAAGCGCTTCACTGATCCATTTGCTTCTTCGACCGACTAAAAACATCTTGCTTGCAAACATTTCTTAAGTGGTCCAACCATGTGACGATGACACAAGAAGGTGAACCGACGATACGCAAGCTACGATTCGCTCCTCGAACGTTCTGTTACAGTCCTAAATTACGGCAGTGCTTTGATCCGTGCTTTAATTATGACGCTGTCACATGAGCCCACTTTTTATTTGGGCAGACCATGCATACTGGTATGATAGTGAAAAATGACACAAAGAGATAACGGTAAGCTTAGCGTCTCACATCATCTTCCGTCGCGAGTTGAAAGCAGTTTAGAAAATGACGTGCTATTACCAGATCAGGCTTCTCTCTTTATTCAGCGTCTGGCCTGTACAAGACCACCCTTGTATCGCTCTAAATTCCACCCTTTGTTGCTCGTTCAATACTGGTCCCTCTTCTGTGCTCTAGTGCCAATGCACCAGCACCGAACCAACACAAAAACTAAAGTAATGTTTATTTTTTCTCACGCCACACGCATAGACCCACCGCCGCCATCACTATGACCATGTATAGGCCTTCTGACCTCTCGGATCGGCGTGAGTTCATAAAAACGAAGAGCATCGCCGCCATCGCATGTGAATTGATCCATTTTCTTGAGAGCGTCAAACAAACGAGCGTCGACAACAAGGCTATCAGCTGGTTACAGATAGGTTTTTGGGGCTTTGGCGACTGGAGATGCCCTAGTGGCTAGCCGATCGCCCGATCGCCTTTGATTGTTTCACGATTTGTGTCCACCATGACAAAACAAAGCACGAATTCCTCGAGCACAAGATGAGATGAGATGCTTCGACGCCGTCTGACCGTCAGACATACATACAAACATACATTCGTGCATACATGGATAAGACAGGTAGGATGACGGGAAGACGGGCGTGTTTGCGGGCTACGCTACCTGAGATTCGTGCTGGTTCAGTAGCGTCACTGTTTGACGACGTGTGAGTGCTACTCGGACACGCCTACATTATTTCGTCTCACTTGATCTTACCGGGCGTCGCTCACCATCACCATAACCATCACTCACCAGCATTACCACCACCACCACCACCACCGTCATCATTATTATCATCATCATCACTGACGTTTTCGTCATTTAATGTGTCGCGCTCTCACAGTGACTGCTGTGACCGCCGTCCAACATATCCCAACAACGCAACATGCGGTGTCGAAGCCTCTCTCGTTCAGGCGCCGCCCGCGTTAAGAATGACGACGACGACGACGCCAAGACCTACCGCGATGCACTAGAGCGGTAGCGCCAGAGGCCGCAGCCGCCCTAGCTGTTACCGCGGCTGATCTTCGTCGCGCGGTCGCCTATCGTCAATGACGTCCCGGATCCTAATCGGGGATCCGAACTAGACATCAATGGATTGACGCATTGCGCGTACGCCTATCTATGAGCTGCTAGTGCTTCTGTTGATACTGTTGCTGTTGTTGTTGTTATTGCTGTGGTTGCTACTGCTGCTGCTGTTCAAGAACTATCGGGCCTCAATAATCGCAGCTTAAACGTGTCGCGATAAAGGGCAGTCGGGAGCAACGCCGACGGGAACAACGACAACGACAACAACGAAATACGCTGTGTGTGTGCCTGCTACCGAAAACGAGGTCAAACGACTTATTATAATGCCACAAGATCGCTACGAGATGGACAAGCAGTATCCGCCTAGCTCTTAGGTTATCTCCGTCTCCCGCTAGCGTTCGCTGGCTCCATTCAATATCTGTCATTGGCTATCTGTGTTGGTCGCCTCCACTTAAAAGTGCTCTACTTTGATAGCTCGTGAGAACAAAATCGTTCCTTTGTACCTTGTACATGGCCAGCCAAGGTGGGCTTTATAATGTCAGCAAAGCTTTGATCAACAATAATCGATCTATATTCCTCCTGTTTAACCTGGGAAACCGACCTTGCGCGGTTTGACAACTTGCCGATGACATTGCTGTTGTATTTTTGTATTTGCTTTTAGTTTGTCAATGCTGAATTGGTCATCTTAAGGACTATCTGGCTATCTTATAGATGGTGCTTTTCCTCGTTGTCGTCGCCGTTTTAACAGTTTTCAGCTATAACATTATGTAAACTTCAAGAAAATAACCTTTGTGATGAGTTTGTATCGCGCAAGCAATTGAAGCCTCCTCTCCTCGCTAAGTATAATTGCTAACCGCCTTCATACGCCGTGCTGTAGTGCTGTATTGCATCAATTTATCAATATTTGTATCACAAATGGCCAGAGATAGGTGCAGCTTGCAGCTTAGATCTTAGCAAATGATTAGGACATTTGCCTGAAAAAGCACGATTTCAACGTTTCAAAATCCATTCTCTTAAAATCGAAGTATGCAGAAAAAAGCTCGTAAAACGGTTTCCAATATAGTCTACCAAATAATTAACCCCGTATGCATCCGTTACTAACCACAAATAATTGGTCTCCTGGCCAAATATATAGCCTTTTGGCTTTAATAAACCAGCATGTAATGCACCCTAAAACGTCGCAAGGCCAGTACCACGGCAAAGCTACCTCTTACACAAAGCGACAAACTCAGCTCTCGGTTCATCTGACTTCTAAGGACAAGTTCTGAGAATAGCAACTATATATATAGATGATTTATTAATCATGTACAATACGTTTGCAAACTCAGCAGTGCTCGCCTTATATATATATATATATATATATATATATATATAAATATATAAAGTTACTGTTTCTTACCATGGGCATTATTAAACCACAGTTATAGGCAGACGCTAAGGTTGTAATAGTAGTCAAGTGATATAACATATCCATGGCACGGCATAGATCTTTCCTGTAGCTGTTGTTATCGTAAAATAGATACCGTAAAAGAAATGAACAAAATATATAGCAAACTGCTATAAATACCTCCTAACAGCTTTTTTAAGTTGTTTATTTGCTGATATTGCACATAGATATATGGAATATTGCTAATATGAGCAAACCTAGTATTAAAAAAGCATCTTATACTACTAAACAAATTGAGATCATTGTGAGTTTTACTTGCTAATGTAGTAGAACGCTTCAGCCTGGTATGTGTAGCGATAAAACAAAGACCTTTTATTTAAAGTTTGAAGGGACAGTCTTATCGTGTCTTTGCTTAGATGAAATGGCTGGTCAAACGACTGAATTTTTGAATGAATTTAAGCATTGCCACAATCAATACCAATATAAATTTGTTATTTATTTTCAATTTTCAATGTTCATATGCATGCGGACATACTCACATGTTGACCGACTCCAGTATCCGACATCGCACAGGAAGAACTAGAGTAAAGTAACCAGACAGCTTGACAGAATTTTAATTTACTTAACTAGTAAAAGTGGTCAACTGAAAGTTTATTTTGATAAGGATCTCTAGAAAGTTTTTGTGTACAAAAAGCAAATTCCAGTCAAAATTGAAGCGACACTGTGATGCCCAACTACTATCACCAAAGCAAACAATTAAATATTCGATGCTGTCCAATGTAGGTAGATTTCTTCTACTCCTGCTCCGTTTCTCGGTAATCCGGTTCTGTGTCGTATTCGTTTATTTCCCATGACCTGCTAGATATTTTAGAATCGGTATGCGGTTCTCATTAAACATCTTGCCCCATAAAGCTGATAGTCGCAAAAACCTAAACATTTGGGATAACTGACTCGAGCTACAATGACATCTCTAGCAAAGTTTACATAGATTACACGTTTATTATAAAGTAAACCACTCTAATCGAAGGGGGATGAAATAAATAGGCAACCATAATATACCTAGAGAAAACACACCAAAAATTTGGATCCAGAGTAAAGTTCAAAAACAGTTTTTCTTTGTAATTTATTTTTCTAGCATATCTTCTTTGTTGTTCACTTCTTTGCGCGCGACCGCTCACTACATTTGCATTCATGTTTACAGTTTTTATACAGACATTAGGAATTATATTACATTGCCAACCTCATAGGTCGCCTTTGCTGTACAGAATGAGTGAATCGCCAGCTGCGGTGTTTGCAGCACTGGATACTTACATGCTCATATCAACAATGTACCCAAGTCATTTTTTCAACGAATTATATATATATATATATATATATATATGACTTTGGCGACGTATTAAACCAAATGGCATTCATGGACTTGTTCTTTAAAAATAAATTATAGACGAGTTCAATAAAATCGTCAATTGTACATTACAATGCACACTTGCTTCACCGTCTTTGCGGCAATATAATATTGATTATAGGAAAGCTCGTACGATCAGTATTATCCTATAATGTCGGTCAGTCCCTAGCGGCACCACGGGATCCTAAAAAAGTGGAAGATGAACAAACTTAATGACCCTAAGCGCTTCTCAGCGCCTGACCTTTCAGCTCAGATATCTCACCGGACAGTGGCGAATCGGATTAAGGACTTCGCTTAACGGAGCAAACAGTCAGTGTCATTCCGATTGCTGGGAGCCTGGTGAATTCAACGTTCAATGGCAGTAGTGGCCGTGTATGTCAACAATAATAATATTTTTTGTTGTTTAACATGTAATAAATAATAAAATAATAATATTAAAATAATAATAATAATAATAATAATAATAATAATAATAATAATAATAATAATATAATAATAATAATAATAATAATAATAATAATAATAATAATAATAATAATAATATTAATAATAATAATAATATTAATAGTCGCAACTTATTAGGATCCGCGGCGCAGCCGGGAGCCTAGGCTGCGCCTCGTGGAGCTTCTTGTTTACAATGGGAGAGTGCCGAAAATATCACAGAGAGATCATCCATCAGAATGGCATCGTGCGTTGTATGTGCGATCCGTACATTTCAATTCGCATATACCTCCTATTTGTGGTGGCTCGCTAGCCGAAGACGGCTGCCCTTATTATAGGCACAAAACAAAGGACTGCCCTCAATTTTTGTACAGATACATTACAGATACTCGTGGGCAGTGGCTATGTACTGTACTATATACAACAAGCATTCTGTACATACTGCGGAGGTGATTATAATACCGAATCGAGGGTAGACCGTTCAGTACTAAGTTACCGCTGGCCTGTCATTCACCCAATCCCAGACCAATTGAAATCAGTCATTATCGTTTGGCGGCTGAGGAGTTGGCACGTGGCAAGTAGGCCACTGCAGAAAAGAGGTCGATTCCTCGCTTCTACAATTGTGACCTGGTCGACTGAGTCGTTGTGGACCATCTTGAGAGAGATGGGGCGTCGCGTTATAACTGCTCGTGGTGCATCGAGTACACCGTGTTAAAGCGGCGGTGTTAAACTATTTCTAAACCGACGAGTACGCAACGTCATCGTGCTGCGTGCATAGTTGCCACCACGCAGTTGGAGCACGTGCATGTAGATGCATGTTGAGCTACATGAGAGCATCAGATATGCACGGCTACCGAGGTGAGATCCGAGCGCATGACTTTGTTGCGGTGACGCGCTTCGGGCATCGCGTAGCGCAGCTTGTCCCAGAATCTCTTCTCGCCCCAGTGAAGAAACGTGGCGTGCTTCAGCCAGACGCGGATGTCCGGGTCGAGCTCGCCGTACGATACTCGGCCGAGAAAGATGACGACCAGT
The DNA here is from genome assembly GCA_003439945.1 of Dermanyssus gallinae. NCBI lineage: Eukaryota > Metazoa > Arthropoda > Arachnida > Mesostigmata > Dermanyssidae > Dermanyssus > Dermanyssus gallinae. Next base: position 277,957 of record QVRM01000121.1, on the reverse strand, counting down.
TTGTGGCTGCGGTTCTGCAGCACCTCCTGGTGGGCCGACTTGAACTCGAAGCGACACCATTCGCTCTTGAGGAAGTGCTCCGATAGGACGACGATCGTCCGCCGCGAACTTTCCACCGCCTCCTGGATGGCCTCACTCAGGTACGTGCCGGCCATTGGCAGATCGCGGTAGTGAAGGCACAGCCGGTACGGCGGACTGCCGCACTCGAGCTCCGGAGCGAGAATCTGCGCCACGAACGCCTCATCCTTTTTGCTGAACGAGACGAACGCGTCGAACAGCTTCTCCTCTTCGACGGGAGCCCTATGATGGAACATGCGCACGCCGTATCGACTGAACAGCCAGACGTTCAACTGGCGACGGTAGCAGACAAGCAGCAGGAGAACGGTCAGAGCGAGGAGAACTAGGAGCGCTCCGGTGACGGCGATCACGGGTACAAAGTCTTCGATCGGTCGGCGAAACTCGATCCGTGACACTGGGCCGGGTGCGCCCGCCAAACCGTAGCAGTCGTCCATGGTCACGTTTAGTTCCCACAGAGGAAGTACCGTCGTCTCGTTGTAGACGCACGAGAGCCGAAAGATGTCCCGCACGACGTCTCCTCGCACGTGAAGAAATTGGGCAAGCTCTTTGGTAAAGCGGCAGTCGCAGCTCCACGGACTGCCAGCGAGACGAACTTCGGTCAGGCGCGGATTGCGCTGAAAGCTGCCGACAGACAGTTGTGTCAACCGATTGTGATTCAGATGCAGGATTTCTAAGCTTTGCAGGCGGGCGAAGGTAGTGTTGCCTATGTAACTTAGCTGGTTGTCCGACAGGTAGAGTTCCTTAAGATTCGCCAGGCCGTAGAATTCGTGTCCTCGAAGCGTCGAGATACGGTTCTTCTCGAGACGCAGCACGTTGAGCTGCTCGAGGCCGGCAAACGTATGCTCTTGAATCGTCACGACGTTCGAGTTGTTCAGCAGAAGCACTCTGACCCTGACGAGACCGACAAACATACTTGCCGTGAGAGTCGGTAGGTTGTTTCCATCCAGGTAGACTCCGGTGGCATCCAATGGCAGGTGGTTCGGCGTATCGTATTGAATGCGTGCGCCGCAGTCGACGATATTCGTGTTCCACGTGTCGTCGTGGTAGCAGTTACAGCTGTCCGGACAAACCATTTCGCAGTTGCACGTGGCAAAGTCACAACAATGGCACTGCGAAAAGCAATGATTACTGTACTCGCACAGGAACTCGGACGGCTTCACCTTGATTAGTGGTAGCGTACGGACAGTTCTTGAGAAGTTGAGTCCGCACTCGATGCTCTGCAGATCCACGATGCGAGGGTAGTGTCTCGACGCGTCGCCCATGTCATTAGCCGCAGCAGCAAGCCTGGGCAACCACTCCATATGACAGTCGCAAAGATACGGATTGGCTGCAATGGTAAACTCAGGCAGCGGACGACGTAACGGTACCTCGCTGAGGCGAAACGCGGCCATCTCGATCGTTCGGAGCTGATTGTTGCTCAGGTCAACCCGTGTGAGGTTCTGCTTGCCTAGAAACGTGAAGGGTTGGATACGCCGCAGGTTGTTATTGTGTAAGTAGGCAATCTCAATGCCGTTAGGAAGCGACGACGATTCCAGATCGGTGAGCCTGTTCGACGAGGCATCGAGTGTGCGCAACTTGAGACTCTGGTCCAGTTCGAAGTAGTTGCCGAGCGCCTCAATCAGGTTGTCGTGTACATCGAGCCACTGGAGGCCGGCCGGGATGAGCGCGTAATCAAACCAGCGCACGCGGTTCAGCGAAATGTTCAGCATGATAAGGTCGTGAAGATTGCCGAACAGACCATTCACGTCGTCGATGACGTTCGAGTCGAGACGCAGATAATGAAGACCGGATAACTCATCAAACGTTCCCTCTTCAACGCCCTGGATGTTGTTCTGAGCCAGGTTCAGGACGCGCACAGACGGCAGGTTACGGAACGCTCCCTGACTGATATTGCCGACGTTGTTTCCCATCAGATTTAACGCGTACAACTTTCGCAAACCCTTATACGAGGAGTTCGAAATGTCGTCAATGCCGTTGAATGACAAGTCAAGTGAGCGAAGCGTGCTCAACGATGATACGGCGTCGGGAACGGCCGTTAACTGGTTTCCCGCCAGACTAAGTTCTTGCAGTACCGACAGGTTGGCGAAAGCCTCAAAGTCGATACCGCTTAGGCGGTTGTGGTCCAGCATCAGGGTCATCATCGAGTTGCCCAGTCCGGCCATCATAGACGATTTTAGCACTTGAAGCCGATTGTTGCTTAACACGAGTGATTGCAGGGCATCGAGCGCTGCAAATGTGCCGTATGCAATGTGCTCGATGAGATTGTTCTGCAACTCGAGCGTTTGAAGGGCGACAAATGAACGAAACGAACTGGCGTCGAGCCGTGTTAAACGATTGTAGCTGAGATCCAACACGCTGAGACGGGACAGGTTGGCTGCGCTGTCGGGACCTCCGACCCATGGCAGGACGGACAGCTGATTGTGTGCCAAATCGAGTGCGGTGAGTTCAGCGAGCCCGCTGAAGAGATCGGGGGGTAGTGCACTTAGTGAATTGTTGCGCAGATAGAGTTCTGAGAGTCTCGGCGTGGCCTGGAACAGTGCCGCTGGTAACGCCACGAGCATGTTGTGCGCGATGTCGAGCCGCTCGAGCTTAGTAAGGCCGCTCAGAGCCGCCGGTTCGGCCCGGGCGATCTGGTTGTGGTCGAGTCGCAACTCCCTGAGACGGGCCAACGATACAAATCCCTTGTCGGCGAGCACCCGCAACCTGTTGTAGGTGAGCTCGATCTGTTCGACGGTGGGCTCGCAGCGGGACTCCGACGAGAAGCCCATGCTGACCACGTCCGCAAATCTGTTTTTCGTCAGATTCACGAATCGCACCTGAGCAAGCCCGCAGGTCAGCGCGTGGGGCAGCGACTCGAGGCCGTTCTCGCTGAGGTCGAGCGACTCGATCCGCTCGAGGGGCGCAAACGCCTCGGGCTCGATCCGCAGTGGCGTGTGAGTCCACTCGCTCGTGTAGGTCCTCACGCTGAGGTGCGTGAGGTCCCAGAGACCCTGAAACGCGAGCGACGGCAGACGGGTCACCTTGCAGCGCTCGATGGTAAGCGAGCGCAGACCGCGCAGATGTTGAAACGAGCCGTTTGCCAGCGCGCTGCCCATGGCTGTCGGCGTCGAGTCACCGCAGTGAATCGACAGCCGTACCGTATGTCCGGGCATGATGAGGGAGAAGTTTGTCGGCTCAGGTTCGGCCTCGAGCGCATCCAGGCTGCACGACATCGAAACGCCTGCCGTCGAATCGGGCATCGGCTCCCACGTGCAGTTTTCCGGCTGCACGTAGCGGGCATCGGACTTCGGAACGACCACAACGAACAATAGTAGTAGTAGTAGACCTGCAAACCACAACGAGGACATTGTGCACGTGCCGCCGACCACCGAAACCGGCACGACAGCTCTTGGCGTGTGCTCAGATGCCGTTAATCTTTCACTCAGCGTATCCTTCCCATCCATGTCTTGGCTGGCGCGATGCAATCCACCAATCCTTTACTACTACTACCACCACCACCACCACCACCACAGCCGTCGCCAACTCTCTCGTCTCGGTATCCGTTCGGCAGACGTGGCCGCAAAAACGTAACACAACAACAAGCACAGACAGATCATCGACGGCTGTTTCTTTTTTTAGTATCCAAAAGCTGATGGTGTTGCTGTTGCTCTTCTCGTCCTCGTCGTTGTTGTTTCAATACATAGTGCACCAACACCGAGTGCGTACAGCGGACGCACCCGAGTCGCCGTCGCATATTTTACTTCGTCACTGTGGCGACCGATTACTCTATGGCACGAGCTACTGCTGCGATTAGTAGTAGTTCACTGGCGCGAGATGACAAACCAACACGTTCATCTCGTGGGCACATATCGATCGATCAATCGATGTACATCGGCATGTATGTGTCTGTGTACGTGTATGTACGTGCATGTACAATGCATTCATGCACGTGTCTTCTGTACGATACGATGTGCACGATATGGTGTCTGTCACGACAGGGCGTCGGGTTATCGTCGGGATCGGACACCGCCGACAATCACCACGACATCAGCGGCGGATGCAGTGGTGCACCATAAACTGCGCAGAGTGTACCGAGGCGGTGTGCATAGGCAGGTGTGTAGACGCGACGCGATTTTGTCGTCTTTTTGATCGACGTCGTTGTTTTGAACGACGTTTTTCGCTGATGTAGACACTTCACCTCTAAGTTTCGCTGAGTTCGGACACTTCACCTCTGTACGACGCTGTTCAGAGAACGCTTCGTCGCTTAGCTGCCGTGTTTGACGACTACGGCACCACCACCACCGTCGACGGCGATGATAGATCTTAAGTCGTCCGGCGGTCAGCGAAACTAAACTGATCATCAGAACATCTGAACTGAGTCGGTAGCGCGTTCGCTTTAGCTGGACGCACCAGCACCAGTAACCATCGGCGCGGCGGTAGCTAAAGCAGCAGCAGCAACAACAACCATAACATGAATAGTAAGGCGGCACCAGCAGCAGGTATCGGCCGCCGGTGGCACCGAAAATTGTTCAGCACCCATGAGGTGTGCCCTTTCCTTCACTTAGCGCCTTTTGCGCGCTCTCTGTCTGATCGTATGGTACTCAATGCCTCTCACCGTCTACATCATTCTATGTACCTTACTATCTCCCTTCTAGCTGTCTTTCTCTCGGTCTGTTTGTCTCGTTTTTGAAGTACTTCTCTTGCTCGGGTATTCTTTGTGCCACTTTCCCATCGGGAGAGGGCAGCCATGCGATCCATGCGGATCCATGCGAGGGGCAGGCAGGCCTCGGGGGGAGGTTCGAGGCGAGAGTTGGGGGTAAGGGTGTGCGGGGCGCCGGTATCGGTCACCATCATTGGTGGTTATCTGGTCGTCGCCGTTATAGTACTGGTCGAAAAGAATTTACGCAGTATTAGACGAAGCAAAGGTGCTTCGTAGTAGTAGTAGGTACACAAACGAAAATTCGTGGTAGCCGCATGGTAGCAGGCGTGCCTGATTCGAGTCGAATGCCCTCTATTCAAGCGTCATCGTTAGAATCTCCGCTGCAAGGGGTGCTCGGGTGGCAAAGAGCAACCTCGGTGTGTCAGTTACCTCAGTATGTCGCGCGAGTGTGTGAGCGAGAGGAGACTGCTGAGCTGAATTGAGATGCTGCAGGACCGGTGACGTGGATATATTGCTATATCTTGCGTATGATTCTGTTAAACTCACAACAATAAACAAAATATGTGCGCGTTTATTCAACAGAAGATCTCGAACCTCGGCGTCTACCTGTGCACTTATCTGGCTTGCTGATGATGGGGTGTTGTTGTTGTTGCTGTTGTTGTTATTGTCGTGGTTGTTGCTGAAGCCATTGCTATATGTTGCTGATAGTGCGACGTGTTGTCATTCTTGCTATCGGTTGTTGTTGATGCTGCTACCGCTGTTGTTACTATTTGGTCGTTATATATATATTCCTTATATATTATTATTATATATAGGCCTTGCAAAATCGAGTTAAGTTGCTTCTGTGATTCTTTCTTTATTTCCTGTGGACTCTCGAGACGTTGTCTTTTCATTTTTTTGTTTGTGGTAACTGAAAAGTCGCACGAAGCTAGATCCGGCTAACAGAGAGGTTACGGAAATACATGAAATTTGTCACGGTTACGGAAATACATAATACGAAATTTGTCATCAGGTAATTCGAAATCCGTAACGATGTGTGCGTGCCCGTGCATTGTCGTGATAGAGGATTCGAGAGTTGTTGGCTCAAAGTTCAGGCCTCTTGCGTCAAACATACTGGCGTAATTTTCTTAACATTTTGCGGTAGTATTTTTTGTTAACTGTAGGACTAGAAATTTAATCGCTGCCAGTCTTCTGACGCATAAATAATTGGTCAAGACTCAGGAAAATTCTTCGAATATCTCCCTGATAGTGTTTCGGCGAATACAATATCAAGAACTCCTTAACGTTTTCTTCTGTTATTGACGTCGACGTCCTTTCCGAACAGGGCTCATCTTTGACCTCCTCACATTCGTCGAGAAATTGGCGGTGCCACGCCTACACAGTGTTTCGGAACAATGCTTGCTTACCACAAACAGTTCGTAACATTTCTACCACTACAGAACATAAACTATATATATTACAGCTTTAGAACATATACTATAGTAGAACATACTTTAGTTCTTAACGTGTAAATTCGTTGCTCTACTATTATCGACTCTTTAAAAATCTCCGAACCTGGTTTTCTTTACTTTTTTGAACCAATCGTAAACGATAAACGCCATCACGGATTGATGCGAAATTTGGCCTGTATATAGGTGATGATTAACACACTCCGGAAGACCATAGTGATTTTGGTTCAATTTTTAAAATTCAAAGTATTGGGACTTGCCGATCCGCTATATATATATATATATATATATATATATATATATATATTATTGAGACGCTCTTTTCTAGATCATAAAAAGGAGTGTGTATACATTTGTATATGAATGTATGCGCGCATGTGTACGTATATCTATTTGGGTCCAGTTGCGGTCTCACGCGACGGCATTAAACAATTGAAGCGACAAAACAACGCTTGTTGCTTGGCTATTCTGTTGTAAACAAAGCTAACGAGAAAGAGAGAGAGCGCGAACCCAAAAACATGCGTAATATGGACAAAAATAAACAAAGACGCCAGTTGATAGGTAGAAGCATGCGAGCAAGTGCGCGGGCCAACTACAGCCATTTGATTATATTCGGCACCACCACACCGAACACAGTCGTGGTCGGGTGAGACGCATAACAACGGGTGCATGGCGATGCGTTTTCCCATACATCCGTCCATGCTCCGATCCGTATGGATGTTGGTCGCTATTGCCGCCCGTGGTATTATTGGTCGCCGTTACAGTTTAGGTTCTATACAACGCCGTATACTGAACTGTCGTTACAGATGCCGTAACGGCAATAAATATTAGACACGTGTCAATTGACGACTGCAGCCAACCGACGACAACAACAACACACTATTTTTGCTCATATTTGTGATGATCTGATGCTCTATCTGATGTCACCGTGTTTAGAAACCAGGACCTGCCCCTGTATATAGAAACCAGGGAGCCTCATCTCCTTTATCTCTCTTTATCTCTCTGTCTCTCTCGAATGACTTGCGTTTATCGTTTATGTCAGACATTTGCTGGAGACAATGTGGCTAGCACATTTAGCACTCTATATTATCATCAATTGTTAACTATATATATATTTTTTTTCCCAGTGAGCGTGCAACCCACTCTTCCTGACAGTAGACTTTCAGGCTGCTTTCCCCCTACTGTCCTGCTTATTTCTAATATATAGTTTTGTAGGTATTTATGCGTTTAGTTTAGAATATATATCAACGCATAAATACCCACAAAGGTATATATCCAGAATTAGCAGGACGGTAGGGGGAAAGTGGCCTGAAAGTCTACCGTCATGAAAAGTGGGTTGCACGGTTGCGCAAATTACATGTTCGTTTACGCTTGCGTAATTTACGAGGAAGGGCACCGAACTTGACCGCATGCACAACTTTCCCGGACAGCGTCTCTCGGTTCAGTTGTACTGGCGCGACCGCGCTAAAACGACGCCAAAGCGTTGAATAAAAATACAAATGTATATTATTAAATATATATATATATAGTTTTAAATACTAAATTTTACAAGTTCCTACGTTAGCTTCGTCTTATTCAAGACAAGCATTATTTCTAACAAACATGGCAGGCGCGTGTTTTTCTCTTTGTTGTTCTGGTGCCCCGTTATTGCCACTAAGCCGATAGCTATGCAACGGTAAACTACAAATGATTACTTCTACTAGTCCGTCCGTTACACTATAGCTAATATAATTACTGCTACAGGTGCCACCAAAAATCAACTAATTCAATTCGTGATATAGAGTATCCTTACGCACGTCGGCGAGCTCCGTCGAGGTTCATATGTGCCGAAATCTCCTGACCAGACATACAACTGGTCACACACTGTGGGACATACACTGTGAGTGGCTACGACGACGACGACTATGACAGATAACCGCCCGCATATTTACTTCTACATATTTGTTCTGAGTTCTGGAGTTTCGGACAGGGGCTGTTCTAAACAACAACAGCAACATAAACAACAGCTGCAATTGACGAGCCCAAATATGGGAAAAAAAAATGCGGGAGAACCAAATTTAATTCAAACAAGCTTCAAACGTCGCGGCCGCAATATAGTCTACTGTCGTAGGTGGCATCTCGTTGTGTTGCTCTTATAGTTGATGTCATTATTATCGCTATTGCTTGCCCTGTTGTCCCCGTTGCTGCTGCAGCCGCTGGAGTGTTGAGTTATCGTGCTTGTCCTGTTGTCGTTGTCGTTGTTGTTGTTGTTTGTTGTTCTTATTGTTGTTGTTAGTTGTCTCCCACTTAGCAACAGCTAGCAACAAGTTCTGCTTACGGGACTTGCGTCATAGATTTAAGTAGGGAACAAAAAATAAACAGCTTTTGGCGACATAAATGTGACTATTTTGGACAACTCCCTTATTCGCCCGGCCTTGCGTCGGCAAACAGTTTTTGTTCCCAAGACTAAAGTCTCAGTTGACAAATCGTGTTTGACAAGGTGACTTGTGGCTCGGTTCCCGTCATTCAGCGGGGGCCAGGATGCGCGTGGTTAGGATGCTTTTCAAAAAAGCCTCTTCCAAGTTATTTAGATACTGTACAAGCAAAGTGTGTAAGCTAAGGATGAATGTATACATTTAGAAGAGCAAACAATTAAAGGTACACGAATATTTTTTGTTACCTTGCTGACACGAATATCTGCGGTGATTTTTTATGAGACCGTCTTCTCCGGACGGCAAATTTATTTAAATTCAGTAATTCCTCATTGAGCTTCAAATTTCCATAATTATACATTTTCAACAATTGTAACAAATAAGACCATTTCGCTGAAAAGGCTATCGCTCATGTCTGCCCGCCCATAAGATATATATATATATATATATATATATATACCAGATTTTTAGAGCAAATAATTCGAATTGAGACTTAGGTCCCGGTGTGTGTAGACTCAAGACGCCGAAACAAAATACAATGAGTTCCATGACCGTCTATCGCAGCTCATCAATTCGTGCTCATCAAGAACACAAAACGCAATGCATACACCCGGAGCTGAAAAATCTCATCGTCGAGAGTACGTAAACAATTCAACGGCCGGTCAATCTGAAAAGTTGTGCGGCGCGCACGACAGGTCGACAAAGTGCCTCAGGTGCTACCCAAGCTGGATAATAATGGCGACACAATCACGGAGCATGCGAAAGTATCAAAGTCCGCCAGAATTTTTTTTACAAGGACCATTGCCTCATGCTTGCCAAAAGATCCTATAAATGAAGCGTATTATTAAACAAAACCTACCAGAGCACTCCACGACGCCATCCAGTTTTAAAAAGATGACAAAACTCCAAATGTTAGATCTGCTTGGTGCTATTGGGGATGCGACCGCCGGCTAAGACGGCTTGCAGTCTCACATAATCCGCCACGTCAGATCTCAGAACGCCATTAAACTGCTATCGGCATACGTCCTCGGGCGTCACCAGCTTGTGGACGTGCGGGGAACCCGGTCGAAACAGCTCCCGGTTTTGCTCTGCATACCCGAGGGCTCGTGCATTGGACCACTAGCCTTCCTCTGTTTTATGAATGATATGGAAAATATTGCACGAGGAGCGGCTATAATTTATGCTGATGACAGCACTTTTAATTCTGTTGAGCAGTCTGGTAACGAAGTACATCGGGTGTTGGTGCAGGATGCCACTGCCCTTAATGAAAAAAAAACATATTTTCTAAGTTGTACTAGACCTCAAAGTTTGTTGGGCAAATTCTGTAGGACTCTGTATATGTATATATAATCTACATACGTGTATCTACATACGTACATATCTGTATGTAAATATGTACACAATCGCAGACATACAAATATGCATATATCGAGCACGACAATGGAGAAGACTGACAAACCCGCGAAAAAGAATAGAGCAGCTGCCGGAAAATAATAACGACGACCCAACGATCATCCAAAAAAAATAGCTTTAGCAACAAAGACAGCAGCAGCTGTAGCAGTTTGATTATTATGATTACCGTTGTCATCTTAATCATCATGAGATGCAGCAGGAATGGTAACGACAGTAGTATTGACTACAGTAATAACAACAACAGCAACAACAGCAACAACAACAACAACAACTACAGCAACAACAACAACATCAACAACAACAACAGAAGCAACAACAGAAACAACAACAGAAACAACAACAACAATAACAGCTACGACGTTGCCGGTTAGAAGACGACAACGCTCCTACTGCTGCTGAATCGCTGTCGCCGCCGTCGATAGAACTGTGACCGCTAACCGGTGGTTCATCTATAGCTTGTGCATCTTGACAGACGTCGCACAAGAGATGCCTTTGCAATTGCCCCACGTCGTCGTCTCTCTCTATCTCTCTCTATGATTTCTTCTTGCGTTCTATTACGACCGAAAAGGGCCCAATCGAACGCTAACGAGCGAAAGAACACGGCCATCGTTGGCTATATCATCGTTGTCAATTGAGAATCATGTCGTGGACCCGCTGAAGACGCGGATGAAGAGCAGAAAAGTAAAAGAAAAAACAGGAAATAAAAAGGGACAAAGGCCAAACGGCGGGATAATGACGACAATTAAAAAAATAACTAACATATATATATATATATATATATATATATATATATATATATACAATAAACGAGCGTGCTCTTCAATCAGACTGCAGATGATGCTCAAACGATGCCCAATATCGCAAGCATTAATCGATCTTGTTTGTCATCAGCTAAAGTAGTGTTATCACGATCAGGAATTTAATGTATATATTAAACGCGGTAATGTGACGAAAGTTAGCAAGGCTAGTGCAACGAAAACGGGAAGCACTAGCAAACATCCAAAGTGAAATCTTTAATAAAAGTAAAGGATGTTTGTCATTCGTACCCAAACGGTGGTATTTTTTTATCGTCAGGGATGTGGCTATCGATATTTGCATAAGCGATCCTATTGTGGCAATATGTCTGTCCACCGCAAATACTGGTACCAATCATTCGGCAGACTGTGCGGCATCGGCTCATTTTTACAACGTTACTTATAAACAGTCACCTTTGTCGATATTATTATTATTATATTATTATTATTATTATTATTATTATTATTATTATTATTATTATTTTTCATTATTATTATTTATTAATATTGTTTAAATGTTACAATTGTGAGGTGTGAACGTGTACTCCTTGTCTTCTTCTAACTCCTAAATATTATTCCATGGAACCGACAATACAGCCGGCGTTTCCTCGGCACAATTATTATTATTATTATTATTATTATTATTATTATTATTATTATTATTATTATCTAGTTTTTCAAGGGAACGCCTCAAGCAAAACAAAGAGCGAGACAGACATAGGCAAACATTACGTCATCGTGCTCCAGATAAGACCTGCATTCCAGAGGCATTTGCGGTTCGCAGAAGAACACTACCCGAGACGAAGCGCCGGTCAGTGTCAGCGATACAGCGGTCAAGCTGGCGGCAGTGCGGACCGTCAAGACGTACAGTCCGCGTCTTCAAGATGCCCCTAATTCGTGGAAGCTAGCATACATCCGTACGCACGCGGATCAAGTGGAAACGAGTACGGATCTCGGACTGGCAGCATCCTTACTAGAATCGGCTGTCGCGCTTTCAAGATTGTAAGTCTTTTTTTTTCTAAATTATTTTTAAGTCGCGCAGACAGAGTCAATAGGAGAGCTAGTCAAGTCGATCTCGGTTTCTCTGCGGCGGAAACAAGCCATGTGGACAGTATGCCATTTGATACACACAAACGTATATAGACATAGGCATGGGACGCGTAGCATGCCACTCCGTTTCGTGCGGTTTCGTGGTAAGGAAGAGCGGAGTCTGCTAGACTGTTGCTCCGACGGTTAGAAAGAAAGAGAGATGGAGGGAGAGGAGAGATAGATAAGGAGAGAGAGATAGGGAGAGCAGGAGAGAGAGGGGAGGGCGGAGGAGAGATAGGCGGAGAGGGGAGAGAGAGGGGGGGGCGAGATCCATTGGCTGAAACCGCAGCAGACTGTGGGTGCAAGAGCAGCTCGCTGTCTGGCCACGCGCCACGAGGCTTACCAGCAGTACAACTAGTGCTATTTCGGACTCGGCTGTATGTAACGTCAGCCCGATCTCATCGTCAGCTCTCTCCGAAGGCGTCTCGCCTTGGGTTGAACGCATTGAGTTTCGGCCAACGAGATCCGGCCGGAGACCGAGACCGAGTTGTAACGACTTGTTGTTGTTGTGCGGTCAGTCTGATATCAGTCGTTAACTGAGCTCAAACTGGCCGGGTCAACCTGATGCAATTGTCGCAGAGGTCGCCGCTGAAACGAGCAGCGGTGATGTTGCTCATGATCAATAATAGAGCATCAGTTCGTCCATGCGTTCGACCGCAAGCCGATCGAGATCTAGGAAAGGCCTAGCCAAGTACTACTAAAGTAAAGTTTTCGGGGGCTGACCCTCAGCGAAGATTTAACGTCCACGGAACTGTTTTTTACATTGCTTCATTTTATCCTAATACTACTACTACTACTACTAGAAAACCGCCCGCTTTCATGCCGAGCAGGTGGATGGCGTGTCTCCAAAGTAGACATATTATACGACAAAAACACATAAGACCTCACACGGACAGTAGTTAGTACCAGTAAAATAATAGCTAGTTGGATGAGCAACGAATGTATGTATTGCTTACTCTATTAGAAGACTGTTTGTGAAAAGAGCATTTCGAATTAGCCAGCTCGTCGGACGTCGGACACAGGGCTGATGAACCACTTGTTGAAGAATGTGCATATGAGTACGAGGAATGGCACCGCATGTGCCTCACAAAAAATAAGCGATGCAAACTTATATGACTGCGTGCGTTTATGTTTCTTTCGGCTTGCGCTAACAAACACCCAGTTTTGTGTTCATTGGCAGCCCAATGTGAATAGATCTTTCGCCACTATAACGTCAATTGACCACGTCACTTCACGTATTTAGAGCACTTCAAAACAAGGAAGGAAGTACTGTTTGTCTCCTTTTTTCCCATTTCACGCGATGCAAACCTCGAGATACACACGTCGTATATATATATATATACACGGGTAGATAAATGCTCGTCGTTAAAAATCAGGTAGCACAGCGAAAGATCGTTACCGGTTCGCTAGAGGCTTGTTGTTTATCTTCACCTCGTCTTCTTAGTCTTCTTCCTCCCTGATTTTCCTTTTCTTCTGTTATGTGTTTTTGTTTATATCCTCTTTCTCCTCTTCTCTGCTTGACAGGCCGGGCCACTATGGTGCCGGACAAACAAGCGGCCTATCATCGACGGACATCTTGTCTGCTAAGCCTACTGCTGCTGCTGCCGTCGCCGCAACAGAAGCATCATGTCTCTCTACCTATGCTCTTTGCTCTGTGAGGAATCAGCGGTACAGACGGCAGTATTCATCCAGCGACCGTAGCTGAGAGAACGCAGGGGTACGTGAGTACAGATGGAGACTTCGCTGCGGCGTCCTCCGAAACTGCAGCGAAACCGCGTGACGGCCGAGTGAACAAACACACAAGCAAACGATTTCGTACGGACGCACAAGCCGCCGCCGCCGACTTCTACAACGACGGCCGTAATCTGCCTGAGTAGGTAGGTAGTCTCTCAGCCTCACATTCAGTTAGCTGTTCGGTTGTCCGTGTCAGCCAGTCGTTGAACGGCTGTCGTGTCGTTCAGTCGTGCTTTACTTATCGCATATCAGCAGAAAAATCACTTCGATTTCAAAACGTTTTCGCGTCGCACTTTTGTGCTCTCTGTACTATCAGGACTACAACCAGTCCAATGCGACCGGTCCGGGGTGCCAGTAGCGTGAAGTTGTCCTTTTTTCTGCACCTTTGCAGCCTTTGCTCTCTCTCTCTCTATATATATATATTTTTTTTTGCTCTCCGTCTCTCGCTTTTCTTATCTCTCTTTCTCTATATATATATCTATCTTGATCTTGGATCTTTCTATCGGTCCGAATCTTCTGGCCTTTCCTTTATTCTTGTCTTCCGTTTTCTTCAGCTTTGCTCCTTGGCGCTAGTCGCTTCTGGTTCAGGCAATCGGTCTGTCACCAAACAGAAAGCCGAACAAACGGACGGATGGACAGGCGGGCCACTAAACCAACTACAACGACAACGACAACGGCAACAACAAGAATAACAACAACAACAACCACAACAACGACAAGAACAACAACAACAACAACAGAACTATGACGGGCTCAACTGATAGCGATCTCCGAGGCTGAACTTGGCGAAGTTCGGGTGAAGATTTGAAATCTTCGCCCGCCAAGACGGGTGTGCGGTTGTTGTAGTATTTCCGTAGGCGTAGTAGCAGGAGCCGCATCGGTGCTGGTCGTCGTGGTCGTGGTGGTGGTCGTGGTAATTGTAGTAGGTCTAGCCGAAGACGCTTCAATGCGTCACTTCGTCGCTTCAATGATGTCGATTGGGTGGGCGAGATAACGAGCTCCGAGCGCCGACGACCTCAGCTTGCCGAAGCGATGAGGACAAACTGCGGACTCAGCACAATGCCCCCATCACTCAACAACGACGATGATGACGACGACGACAACAACAACAAGGCTAGCGGCTAGCTGAGTTTGACAGAACGGACGAATGAACGGACAGCTATAGATAGGTAGATAGATAAATCGCTGTATGGTGTTCGCTTTGAAGTGCACCCCCAGAACAAGTTAGAACATCGCCCGACGCGAGTGCGAACCGGTGAGTAAGGGAATGCGTGAGTGAGTGAGAAAAGAACACAACCCCCCAAACGGAGCGGCGGGGGGGGGGATAGGAAGAACCAGGCAAGCAGCCGCGAAGACGAAGCGGGCCCGCCGGAAAGAGGCCTGTTAGTGAGTGAGCGGCGGGGGTACGGCAGTCGGGAAACAACGAGGTGAAAGCGCAGCAGACAGCTCATCATAGATGGTTTAGATGGCGGTTGGCGGCGAGGTGAGAGATTGGTGGCACAATTCGTCGTCGCTAACGTTTTCATTGTTGTTGTGGTGTTGTTGTTGTGGTGTTGTTGTTGTTGCTGCTGGTTATGCTATCGTTGTTGTTCTTGTTGTTGTTGTTGTTGTTGCTATGCTTATCAGTTTCGTCGTCATCGCCATTGTCGTTAGAATAGTGTCAGATCACTGCACACACTGTTCTCGTCTACACACACACACATAGACACACGGCCGCATACCGGGTCGGATTCACCGGCGAGCCAACACGCCAAGCAGCAAGGCCAACGTAATCTGTACGACAAGCACATAGGGCGATAACAATTAAACACTTACGATATTGCTACGCATCATCATCATCGCCATCACCGCCATCATCATCACCATCATCATTATTATCATCACCACAAATCTTTCGAACACTATGAGGATGCCCGCTTTCCTGTTCGGTTGTTCGTTCCAGCTACGTCTGCAACAGCAGCTGCTGCTCAGACCGCTGTTGTTGTTGGGTTCGACCTCTCTACCTTTGGGTCAACTTAGAGCAGTAGGCGCGGTACCACACGAGTGCCATCTTCACCATGAACAACAATAACAGCAACAACAACAAAAACAACAGCAACAACAACAACAACAACAACAACAACAACAGCAACAACAACAACAACGACAACAGCAGCAACAACAACAAAAGCGACAGCAACAAGATCCGCAGTACCCGCAGTTAGGACGCAGTTAGTTGGTTCTGCTAGCTTTTTCTCAGGGCTCCTTATGGCAGCAGCAGCAGGGCAGGTTTAGCCATACAGACAGACAGTCAGACAGACTGCCAGGAGGGACAGATCAAGATCGTCCTAGATGGCTGCCTAGATACGAGCGGCAGAGAGATCGCGAGAACCAGATCGAACAGGACACTGCTGTGGCAAAAACGGCCTTCACACTGCGATCACAGTTTTGCATCACTGCATTGTCACGGCGAACGGTGGCCGGCGGGTCGACGCGGGCTGCAGACCGATGTTCCGAACCAGAGCCCCGAGCCCAGAGTGCAACGGGTCAACGAGACACACAAAAATGACCACCACCACCACCGCCACGATGATCCAAATAACGACGCTATGATGGCAAAAGCCGCCAAGCCAAGACTTCCACCACCACCACCAACTGGCAAGCGGTAACGAGCTGCGACATCTTTGTCTGTTGCAGCGACATCACGTTCGTTTGCCCCCCGTCGAACACGTGCTTGTTCTCTCCTAAAGTTAAACCTTCGGGCTGACCCTCAGCCAAGATTTAACGAACGTCCACGGAACTGTTTTTCACATTGCTTCATAGACGGACGGACAACCCCATAAATACAAATCGGTGTAACGGTGGGGCTCGAACCCGCGCACCTATCTGTGTCTCCCCCGATGGCGAGGCGCAGGCGGAATGCACCACTCCACTGGGCTCGACGTGCTTGCTCTCTTGCCGTAGTCGAACCTACCTGGGAGCGTGCCTTATCATTCACTGTTTTCCGCTGGCTTTCAAACCATACATATATATATATATATATATATATAGCAATGAAATGCACTTCCTCTTTGTAAGGAGTATGTATTTTATGAGGAACATTGAGCACATGTGCGAGTATACGTAAGCGTGTAGCGCAAAGCGCTCAGCAGATGGAAATTCCCATCAATGCACAGGCAGTAGTGCTGTTAGCCAGTCAATGCGCGCGTGAGTAGCGCTATGTTGTCAACTCTGTTGTTCACCCTCGGTTTTCGCTCGGTTGGAACAGTATAGCTCTATGGGATATAGTATTTCTCGTATTATTGTTGTTGCTGCTGCTGCTACTGATGCTGATGCTGCTGTTGATGCTGTGTACGAATCCGGCAAGCGAATACGTTAGATCAACTACAGAAATGATCCTGTGAAGTACGATCTTTGCTGTTGATGCTATTGTTAGGTATGCTGCCGCTGGCTTGTCAATCCAGCCGGAAATCCGTCTAGGTCAGCCGCACTGGGGCACATTTCCGGAGGCGCATAGTATGTTGAAATTGGCCGCCTGCCCTTGTGAGCCTGCCCTAGTATGCACAAGCACGGACGCATCAACAAGGGCAAAACGAGAAAGAAGTAGAGACCGCCATCATCATTCTCATCGTCGTCGTCGTCGTCGTAGTCCATATCGATTAAGCTGGGACGATTTAGAGGCTTGGCAGTGTCGCATAGAATCCTGCCGGAAGGAGTTCTTTTTCTGCCGTAAAATGTGCCTCACATATTCTCTCTTAACGACCAACTTTCACCCAAATGTGCAAAGGTTATGAAATATTAAAAGTTAAAAAATCTACAATCAAGTAGGTGGATTGTCGCGTTAGGAATCAAACTCACGGCTTCTGCTGTAAGCGGCGTTGGGCAGTTTATCCCAGTTATCCTGCACAAATATATATATATATATATATATATATATATATATAAACACATACGTTAGATAATAGTAGAACTGATCGATTACTATTTTATATGTGTTAATAGCCCATCAACATGGACTGTCGATCAAATAGTACAGGATATAGGCGACTGCATGGAAATCTGCACAAACGTAAATAAAAATTTATTCATAGGTTGTGATTCTAACTATGATTTGACGAAAGCCGATTTCAGGCTAAATAGTTTTACAGCTGCAGTCAACAAACTTGGATTAAGCATTTACAGTAAATGCAATAACTCAACATATTTAAGTTGGAAGGAATACAGTGCGGTTGACATGTTTTATCATCGATGTCTCAGACGGTCGAGGCAATCTTACCGGATAGCGTCGGCACACTGTAAGCACTATCAAGTGGAGTTTAGGTTACACTACAAATAGCCTACGGCACAGATGATATAAATCAGATTGAAAAAAAACAATTAAATGGCCTATCCACATGGCCGCAAAGCCAAAGAACGTGAGACTGCAGATGCACAAGCCGTGGTTCGACAAGGAGTGTAGACCAATAAAGCAAATGATCTTTCTGTGCAAACCCGCAATGCCAACTAAACTCCTACAGCTGACCGAATTAAAACAAATATTAAGAAATATGAAGAAAGTGAAGAGATGGCACTACCAGGAACAACAACGCATTAGGCTAATCTCGGCAAGCGTGAGCAAATCATGGCTGCTTCTTCCAAGGAGACTACTGCCTCCAAACCCACTGATAAATGAAGAAGAGTCTCTCTTTCTCAACAATTAAAGACGTCATATTGCTAGATTAGGAACTTTTAGACAACGTTATCTATTTTACCAAGGACAAAGTCAAAGCCGCAATTATATCAAAGCAAAATGGGAAAGCAGTAGAACCTAATCGTATTCTCAATAAACATCTAAAGTCTAACATATGTGCCCTGTTGTGGCAAAATTATACAATAAATGTGCTCGATAAGGCAAAATCCCTAATGAGTAATGGAAAAGCTATCTACAGCCTATCTTTGAGCGAAAGGGGGGATTGGGGCAACTGACTGTTCTCTTGCGTAGAAGACAAAATCCCGGCAGAACAATACGGTTTCCTAAAGAGGCAATCAACGTCAGATGCAGTTGCATTTGTTTTAAACAATGTATTACACCACCTTTCTGACCAGGAAATTACATACGCTGTGTTTGTTGATTCTCAAACTGCTTTCGATTGCTTTTAACATGTAAGCGTACATCACAACATAACAGGCCCTCTTTTAACCTCGTTCATAATATATAACCGCAAAATATTATTTAGGTAAAGAACGGCGACCACTGTGTACGAACGCCCGTAATGCAAACTATCGGGGTAGCCCAAGTGGACTCAGCTAGTCTATTTCTTTTTATTTTGTATGTAACTGAACTCGCAGACTTACTGCGTGAGCTTAAAGTTCATTTTGCATTTTATGTCGACAATCTAGTAATTTTAGCAAAATCTCGTAACTATCTACAGTTTAACCTCAACGAAACTGCTAAATGGTGCGAAAAAACAAGCTCAAGATGAACGCAGAAAAGTCAAAGGTCTTACGTTTTAGCAGAGGAGGATCACACGTGGCCAGGGATTATTGTCTATTAGTATATAGAGAACCACTCAAATTGAAAGCCACTTTTTGAATCTAGGCGTCACACTAACCCCCCCCCCCCCCCCAGGCCATTCTTTAGCAGACATATCGTAGAGATATAAGCAAAAGCTACGTCTACAATGCTTTTATTACGCAATATGCATCTACAGTTGCACCATATATGACCTAGAGCGATTTAAAAAGTTCTACACAAGCTGAAAGCCTGCTATGTCAAGCGTGTATTAAGGCTCGCAAGGTTCGCGTCAGCAACACGTACCTTAAAGATGTCCGGAAAAAGAACATTATTGATGACCTAGCACTTAACAACACACCATAATGAAATAAATACTAAATTGAATATATATATATATATATATATATATATATATATGTATATATACGTATATATATATATATATATATATATATATATGTGTGTAATTTCCATCTCTTTATGTAAGTGTATATACGATACGTATACTTATGTAGTTTTCGTGGCTAAACTAGCGAACTTCCATTTAAAGCATTTCGCACACCCCATCGAGCTGATCAAGTCGCCGCGATTATGAACGACGTTGATCAAGTTATCGCGCTTACGAACGCCGACACGTTTAACATACGTGATGTGAGGGTCTTGTCACACTATCTACGTGTTACTACTAGGCCGGCACACCTGTCATCTCTGCTCTCTCCTGGGCAAACCGAACCGCTCTCTCAAACGAATTCTGTCACGACAGGCACAAACGCAGGCAGACGATTAAGATAAAGTCCAGTGCGTTCGATCTCGAACGAAGTGGTCGGAAATGATTGAATCTAGCCGCGCGCGTTTAATTCGCATTCGTCTCGTATCGACGATTCGCCGACCCAACGCCGCTTCGTCGAATCTTCGTCACTACCCCCCCCACACACTCACAGTCACAATTGAGGTCGAACGTAGGCAAACGAAAACAATCAGTTAGTTGTCTAACGGCGAGACTGCAGAAGACACCCAACGGGCTAGAAGGTGAAGAGATCGGTGCTTGAAGACCCAACCGCCAAGCCGCCTGCGGTCGCGATCCTCAAAACGTGCGGCAGTCAGAATTACGAGTGTATTGAATCAGCCGAATGAGATCCACAAAGCTGGGCGCGGTTGCAGCAACGAGCAAAAGATAGCCCAGGTGAATCTTGTGCAACTAGTGATGCCGCTTGAGCCGCGACTGGCGGTTCGAGTTCAGTACGATCTGAGGTTCCGATGCCATTAGTCTCATTGAGACGCCATAGGTCCTATGAAGCCTGATAACAACGTGGTGGTGGTGGTGTTGATGGTGGTGATGATGATAATCTACCGTCCCTTGGGTCGTTCTTGCTCACCGACGTGAGGGCCAGTAGCTTTTCTTGTGCAAGCGAAGTTGAGAAGCTGGTCGCTGGTCAACCTCAATCGATGCGTTGCGGTAATCGTTTCGCTCGAAACAATGACATATACTACTTACGAATGCTTCTTGCGGCTTGGTTGGGGTCGTTTTCTTCTTTTTCTTCACCTTTTCAACTACTACTCTCTAAACGAGACTTAAGACTAGGCGCATTTGGCGGCCAATTACAGACGTTATAATTGATTCCTCACTTGCGCTTGTAATCTCTTATCACAGCACAGGTCTGCGCTTCGCGAGCGTTCTGTCTTCTTCCTCAATTTTTCACTTGTTTCCGTTCGTCTTTTCGTGCTCTCGATTTCTCTCGTGTTGGAAGACACTAAACGGTGTTAGCTTGCTGTTTAGTGCGAATATTCCTGTTGTGTGTCTGAATAGCTCATGGTTATCTAATTCCGTTCAAAATAATCGCCGATTATGCCTTTTCTGGTTTCGTACGCCTTTCTCGGTACAATGTGGCGGCACCTGTGAGGCCTGTGAGCGACTCATCAGTTGGCCATAACTAGTAACCACATCATTATGCGTATTGTGTTTCTCCTGCGGTTACGGCAGTTTCGCACGCATCTCTTCATCGTTCTCTGTCTCATGCAGGTTTGTTTACAGCTTTGCCCTACCCTCCCTGGAAACATTTAAGGTTAATCTTGGGTACCGATTGAGAAGTTTGCCGAACATAATTAGGCAACTGAATGGCTCTCACCGAAGCAGGATTTAAAGATTTCGCCTCTAAATGACTCAGATGACACACAATCGTGTGCTGCTGCGTATAGTGTATATGGTGCGACACACCTGAAAGGCCCGCAACAACCTGTTGCGTACGTTATTCTATAGGTAAGCACCTACTTACGTATCTGAGCGCAACAACATTAAGTACAACAAGCGACGTTTAACACATTTTGTCGTTCTCCCGGTAGATATAGCTCAACCGGGCATACAGCATACCTCGCAGCGACATCCTACACAACCGTCTACAATTAAGCGTTTTATTCATCACGCAGATAGATAGCTGTTAAAATGGAACCGCTTGTACTCGAGTGAGGTATATGTAGATGAGTAATTTTTGTTGATGATTGAGGAACAAATGAACACTATGTTTGAGTACGTGGGTCACCCTATGATGTACGGCGATTACTTAGCACGCGCGAATAAAAGACGGTTATGATTAAACTACTTAAAGACAGACGGAGTTGCCGCTCCCTTCTTTAGGTTTATTATTTATGTGGCTCCTGCAATCGCCAATTTAAAACAAATTGGCACACAAACACGGGCACACCCATACATGTATATGTATATTTATATATATAATACATGTACTGCTTTCTTCAAAGATATCGAAAATCAGTTATCACAAAGAGTAGCCAGTATGTGCCACTTAAACTTGCACAATAGAAGCCTCACCACGAGTACTGGATCCCATCAAAGCTATCTTACCATACCCCCAGACTACGATACGAGGTGGAGTCGTGAAATACTCAGACGCGGAGCAGGCAACGGGTTCGCGCAAGGCGACATCATGAACCCCCTTCTCTAATGTATTCTAATATTTGACCTTCCCTTGCGCTTCAGGACCCGTCACCACAGGAAGACGTCATCATATACGTAAATGATTTTGTTGTCTACCGCCACAGCCAATTCCCTTTACAGCAAGCACAAGAGGTGGCAAGATCGCAAAGATCGATACACTTAAAGAGAAAGGAATAGAGGAGCTAAAAGAAACAGATTTGTTGACTTGGGCACAACATTGACACCGTGTGCGCAAGCGTTTGGTGTCAGTGTTGGGGCCCGAGTTTTCAACGCACTAGAAGCAGCAGGGTCTATAGAGGGCGCTCGAAAACGATCGCTCGACCGCCAGTCTTAGCTCTATTCATCAGCAAAATTGCAGTAAACGCCAGGTATGACATTGAAATTATCGAGGAAAAATTGAATGCACCAATGACGAGACAAAGCTAGGCCTGCCGATTTGAAGAGGGTCCTGCTTACAAAAATATACCTCCTAGTTGAGCTTTTATTTTCCTGTCTCTTCTTCATCTTATTAATTGATTGATTGATTGATTTATTATTCGCTTGGCATGCATACCTAAATACACATGTCACCCTTTTTTTATCAGGGGCGCTTAGAGCGGCAGCATATATGTTACCTATGCATCTGAATAATCAATGTACACTTCCATACCTACTGAGTATTTGCTTTCCATTGGGACAGCCTCTTCTTTGTAATATCGACCAGGTCCTTTCTAACGTTTGGTCCTAGAGCTAGGGCATCCGACAGCTCTATATCTCTGCTTCCCCCTAGGGCTAAACATTCTTTAACAATATGCTCAATTGACTCATTCCCTAGCCCACATGCTCGACATTCTGTACTTTGTCCCTCCATATATTTAGCTCTTTGTATCCTTGTATCCAACATCCCTGCCCTGGCATCTGCCAATAGCCCGCTCGCTCTTGAATTATCGTAAACCCATTCTACCCCGCCCCTTTCCGTCTTTTCCTTTCCATATATACTTGCCAAACTCGATCTGGAACCCATCGCCAATTTCCATTTGCCTGTATATGACTTGTTTACCCTCAATTTCACCATCTTCTCCGATATTCCCGCTCTGGCCCATTGCTGACTATTGTACCCAATCTCCCTAGCTGCAAATTCTACTCTGCGATCCCACTTCGTTTTCATCTTTAGTGCCGTCTTATAATTAATATTGTCTTATTGTTTTAATCCCCTCCATTTCCAGCCTTTTGTGAATATGACTGTCAAGTGAGCTAAAAAGGCGCTTATAATCTGCTACTATTACAACTACAACAACAACTTCTTCTACTACTACTACTACTACTACGGCTATTATTCTTTAAGTATAAATGTCGACAGATCATTTTGAAGCTGAACTACAGCTCATTAAATTTTGCGTAGGTATCTCTTCTGAGAGAGGCAAAGCCTTCCCACCTTTTTACATCGTCTTTACATACATATAAACAATAAACAAATTGATAAATAAATGTATGTATGCTGCCTCGCGACGTTGGCGCGTTCTACTTAGCTTGCCGGATCGCTGTGGGCCGATGATAATGTCTGGATGTAAAAATGGGAAATAGAGATTTAGAGGGGGAAGGGAGGGCGATAAGCTAGGCATGGCAAGCTAATGCTCTAGACAGACACAGATCGTAGTCATCAACGACATAGTCGTGAAGTGCCCACAGCAATAAGCATTGTTTGAACCGTTGTCCCGGCCGTCCATGGGGATGGAATCCAAATTGACGCGACAGTGCAAATTTGCTACCGGCCTACTTATAAATATATATATATATATATATATATATATATATATATATATATGTGTGTGTGTATATGTCTGTGTGCACATATACTTATTATTTCAAGAGTACCCACGCCAAAAAGGGACAATAGGCGGCAGTCACTATAATCGTTTGTTTGCCTCTTCCTTTTCCCGGATTGCTTCGTTCATATATATATATATATATATATATAGATAGATAGAGAAAGAGAGAGAAAGAGAAAAGGAAAAAGCGCTACGCAGAGAGCGAAAACCATTTGGAAGGAAAACGTAATTGTAATGATGCCAATAAAACGGTAGCAGTAGCAGCAACGGCAGAAGCTTGTAATCAGGTGCCACCGCCGGCCGCCGCCAGGGCCTAGTCGGTGCAAATTCTGTCGTGGCGCCAATTCACCGGTGTCCAGCTTAACGACAGCAATCAACCACAAGCAGTAGGTTATACGTCATTATGGTATTAAAAACGATCGTTCACTAGTCTTACTAGTTAGTGTACATCGTGTAGCAGTTGCAATGAGGTTGCAGTGGTCTGCTGTCTGCGGTTAGCGCTCACCGCCACCTGAGCGGCTCAGTATGAACTTTGCGCTGCGGATAACAGATGTAAGCGCGGGTGCGAGAAGCGCCTAAGACCGCAACCGGGCTGACCGAAAACCGCATTAGTGAGCAATCCGGCACGCACATTCGACTCAATCCCACAGGTACTGTGCAATATTATTGAAGCAATGTTCGTTTAAGTTGGACGTCGACACCTGTGCGTTATTTGAACGGCCAGGACGGACGCACGACTGTTTTTCTCCTGTGTCATCGACCCAATCATCCCAGTTTTGAAACCTTAAACTGCAGGTCGATTTTCTTAAAAGTTCAAAACAGTGCCTTCAACAATTTTTACGGTTTGAAATGGCAGCTGTACTGCAGAGCCTTACACAGCGTACTTACAAACAGAATCTCTAGCAGCCCATATCTTTGGAATGCGTAGGCAGCGCGTGTATATATATATATATATATATGCGCGTGAGAGTGTACACAGAACGTGTATGTTTGAATGTATACATATATACATCTGTTCTGTATACATCTGTTCAAGCCCATGGGCAACCTCCGCAGTACAGAGGCTGTATGCTTTCGAGTGTATTTGCAAGTACTCATGAATAAGGCTATGTGTTTCATTCAATTATACACGTGTATATAGACGCGCGAGTCTTTGCTTGACTTCTAAGTATATGGATATGCGAACTTATTTGTATTAGAGACGTGTATAGTTACTTCTATGTAAATAAAGGTCCTTGGACGCACGTTTCTATAGATTCCAAATGCGGCGGCTAAGGCGACGGCGATCTGTCTTTCTCTCTTTGTCATTTGTTTGGGTGTTATATATATATATATATATATATATATATATATATATATATATATATATATATATATATATATATAATATATATCCTAGCTGTCAACGCACAGCCTTTTTTTTTTATTCATGTAGCAGCAGACACCTAGAACACAATCTTAAGTACTGCTCCCTCGCCCAGCTACTTGCGTCGTGAGAGAGCGCAGTCGAGCGAGAACGCGGTCAGTCGCTGTTCCCGGCCCATGACAGAGCGGCGCGACCGATCAGCAGGAAATGTGCAGCCCAGACTCTTGGGTCCGGGCTCCCAAATTCCAAGACATCGACGACGACAGGGACCCGCGTCCAGGCACCGGTCGACGAGAACGTCCGCGTATACATGTGTCCCC
This sequence comes from Dermanyssus gallinae, assembly GCA_003439945.1. Lineage (NCBI taxonomy): Eukaryota > Metazoa > Arthropoda > Arachnida > Mesostigmata > Dermanyssidae > Dermanyssus > Dermanyssus gallinae. The sequence goes on along the minus strand of QVRM01000121.1, from coordinate 252,434 downwards.
GGAGGGACATATATATATATACCACCATTTGCTGGTATGTGTGTTCATTAAGCTCGATAGTGAGGCATTTGCGCCAGGCAGCAACAGTAACGACAGATTTCAACAGTGGTAGCATCACTACCACTTGAGTTTCAAAGAACGCCGGTTCGATCCCTGTTGTCGATCAAATTTTCTTATGTTTCTATACCCTGATTATTTTTTGAGCGATGCTCATTCTGAGGTTAGATGATAAACCAATTCGTTGCTATGAGACAGCGACCATGCTGCTGCCACAAGGCCCGTTAGAAAAACTCTAGATATTTTAACAAGACTGTTTATACTGCCGCTCTAAGCGTCCCTGATATAAAAGGGACCGTCCTTGTGTATTTAACTATACATGTCAGGCGAATAATAAATCCATCCATTGATCCAAAACTACGCCTACTATGGCGACTAGTTCCGGACAACCACTATTGAAGTCGTTATGCACTAACTAAGTTGAACTTCAGATGCAAAATTCGTTTCCAGGTGCCATCTTCGCATGCGAAATTGGGTTAGTTCCTTGACCATCGACGGGGGTCGACTGTGCTTGAAAAATTGACCGGCCATATGTCAATTGGTTCTCCGTCCCTTCACCAGCCGACTGCTGACACCGTCATGTCTGGTATCTGGTGTTCGACGCTCAATTTCGTTGTGGAGTCAACGAGCTTCGATAAGGTATCGACCAGATCGATACGTAGTAGACAAACCAGTTTCTGTCATTTACTTAGTTTCTACCTGTAGTTATGTACGGAAGAGTACCAGTTACAGCAACCACTATCGCTAACGGGACTAGCAAAAACCGAGAGAAAACTAGATCATTTCTGTGTTTCCTACGGGCTTAAAGTGCACTGAGGGCCGGACATGTAGAGATATCTAGAAGTTTTCCCAGCAGTCCTTTTTGGCAGCAGCATGGCCGCTAACGCTCAACGGTATACGTGGTTCGTTATCTACTTTCAATGAGCGTCGCCCAAAGCAACCAGCATTCGATCATCATCGGTGATCGAATCGCCGACACCTCTGTAGATGACAACCATGATTAGCGCCGCATAGACTACAAGCACTACTAGAAATACTACTACTATACTAGGCCAAATAGAATGTTGAAAGATGAAGTAGAAATGTTTCTACTGCTCCTCCTCCTCCGCCCAATATTTTGTTATGTTTTTGTTGTGGTTCTTGCTAAAATTGCTATTGCTGCCACTGTTGCTGCTATTGTTGAAGATTTGATATTGTTGAAGTTTGCGGTTGTTGTTGTTGTTGGTGTTGTTGTGGTCGTATTGTTGCTGAAGTATAATCGTTATCACAATCATGTGGTACGTTCGTGGTACGTGTGGTGTGTGTGGTACGTGGTAATCATGGTGGTTAAGTGCCGTTAAAGTATATCAAGGTACAGAAAGTTTCAGCTGTGGTGGGCTGGTAATGATGATGGTGAGAGACACGAGATGTTGTTGTTGCATCCGTTATTGTTGGTGTTGTTGCATTCGTTATTGTTGTTGCGGTTGCATTCGTTGTTGTTGTTGTTGTTCCAGGATTCCAACGCCGCGATGATGCTTGGTCACCCTGGCGCGACGCTAATCGTCTACGTTAATTGGCACTTGCCATCCCTTGTCCACCGATCGGTCTATCCGACACACTAGATACCTAGATAGACATGACAGACACCGATCATGTAGGTGGCTGACGAGCCATCAACGCCTGACGCCTGCGGGCGTCTGCAACGGACGTCTAAATCCTATAGATGCTGCTGCACACATGTTTACCTACCTACGTTTGCACCAAGTCACCAACGCACGGCGCCGTTGCAATGATGTTGTTGTTGTTGACGTAGTCGTCAGTTACATTCATATGGATGGGCGTACAGACGCAGCTGGTGTCCGGACACGAGAGCTGAACCGAACGACATGAAAAGAAAGCCGGGAAGAAGAAACTGAAGATAGAAAAGGGCTGGTTGGTAGGAGCATAGGGCCGAAACAGAGAAAGAAAGTGTGGTCCAAAAGTACATATAGTAATACGTGAATACGTAACCTCCTTCAAAATAGTGTTTCTTTTTCCTCTTCTAGCCTAAACGCGGCATATATATATATATATATATATATATATATATAGTAGACCATATTTATATATATATAAATATATATATATATATGTTTCCACTTGATTTATCTGGTGTACACGTTCATAAGGATACAATTGTTGCCTCTTGCATATAAGCAAATAAAACTGTAAATAAATATGTATCAAAAAAAATATATGTATATATATATATATATATATATATATATATATATATATATATATATATATATATATATATATATGGTCATTTAGGTACGGCGCTGGACGTTGTCTACTATCATCCTACACAGAATTACATTCTCGAGGTCGATTAAACATACAAAATAAAACTATCTCCTAAGTATATATATTTAGGAGTGCTAACAAGTACCACATTCAAGAACTATTCGCACGTAACTAAGATTATAGCGCCTGCGTAGCGTAGCATCGATTGTATCATAACCTCATTCATCGTCAAAAAGGGTATGTGCAGCGGGTGTGTTTAAGAAATCTATGTTTCGCTCTAATAGAAGAATAAACAGAGAGCATGTATGAACAAAATAAAACTGTGATCATTGTTGATCATTATTTAAGCTTTATAATTAGATTAATTAAAGCACTAGTAAACTAATTCTTTAGAAATGTGCTGCGAACAAAAACTATTTTTGTGACGCACTACAAATCGCACTACAAAAAAAAAAATATATATATATATAAAATGGCGCTCTTTTACAGACGTACGCAAACACACACAAAACTATATATATACAGACACACAAGCATGTTATATATAGGAAAATGTTCTAAAGACGATCTGAGAAATTGAGGAGCTCGATTATACAACCTGGGCACCATATACGTGGCAAAAGGAACGTTGCTTGTTAAAAGACGAGTAGTTTCGGCAACGATTTTTTTGACGTCTTGCTCGTGATCGAACGAGGAGCATACCGCAATCGAAAAAGGTTGTTACCTAGCTAGGTAGGTTTCGGTATGCAAGTCGAAGCAGCGGAAAGGGCTGATAAACAAAACTATGGATAGATGGGGACCAACAAGGAGCGTGCAAAGAAAATGGAAAGGTTACAATTAGGCTTTGTCAATTTGACTAAAAAGAATATATATATATATATATATATAGTCTGTAATCATCGACGACGGGTTAAATTAACACACCCCAATTAATTAGACTATAGGGGTCGCACAAGTTCTCAGCCCGCCACTGTTTCCAGGTTTGGTAAGCGATCTGCCGGACGAAATGCAGCGGCACTTTTTGCCAGTGAGTACACTTTTGTATGCCGATAACCTTGTCCTCTACTTCCGGAGCCGATTTTACCTGCAACAATCGCTTGCATCACTTCAACAGTTTGTTGACCTTAATTCTCTAGTGATAAATGTATCAAAAACGATAAAGCGATAAGATTCATCGCATAAGTAATCTCGCCAAAAAAGTGAACTTTGCTTGAGGTCAGCACTAACAGGATTTGTTTTGATTTGATTATACCTCAGAGTAATCTTTTCAACACAAGAATTATCAAACATAGTGAGCAAATAGCTGCTTCTGTCATCGCTTATCGCTAGTCGTCCAGTTCAGCCTTTTTAATTTGTTCGCGATCGGTGCAAAGATTGCAACGATCGCTGCTTACAGGATACAGATCATGTGGCCCCACTTATCCAAAGCGAACTTCAAATACTCGACAAAATGAGTGCCAGTTTTTTCTTAAAGAGTGCGTATAGTCCACCGCGCTAGTCGCAACCGGATTATCTGTCTGTCGGTCTCGACTCTACTTTTTGTGGAGAATCTTGAAGCAACTTATGTCTTACTAAAAACGGCTCTTGACAGGTCTTCGGCTGAGTGGGAATATAAATTTGCAGATGCTAATTGGTGTTTACGGCATATGTGACTAGAGCAATTACCACTAACTACTGGCAGGGTCTATGTTGCTAAAAAAACGTACAAGGTTTACAATATATGGATTGCATACTCGTATATTGTAACTGTATTGAAACTGCGTACGATGAATGGGTTTCACAAAATGAAAACCAAGTGCAAACAAGCAAAAATAAAAGCTGTAATACGAATTATAATGATGTATGAATTAAATCCGGGTTTAAAAATATATATATATATATGTGTGTACACCAATTAAGCAGACAGACTTTATTGCAACCTTTACCACTTTCCCTGCTTGCGTCAATCTGGTCTCCATCTATATACACAGCTTCGCTCTTTAGTCCTTTCGGTTGCTTCGTGCTAGGTACTGATCTAGCTATCTACTTTGCTAGGTAACGGCCTCTCGTCGACATCGATTTGCTCCTCGTTCGATCTTTAAGCAAACGACGGAATTCGACGTGAAGGAATTTGTTGTCGAAATCACTCGTCACTTAGCAAGCAGCAGTAGCGGCTGCTGCTGCTGCTGCAGTAATTTACGTTTCTCTCTCTGTTTTTCGTTATAGTGCGTACTCACGCACGTATTGGTTCTGCTGCTTGTCAGGAAGATCCAGGGCGCGCGATCCGAACACATGGGGACGGGGTTCAGGGGGTACCTTGTCCGCCGGTGACGTCGTGTCTGCTGGTCGGTCTGTCTCCCTGTAGAGCCGTATCTCCACAGCCGTAACGCCGCCAGCACAATCCTACCGGCCGATTGTCTTGTGTGCGTTTATTGTCGTTGTCGCAGCGTTTCCCTGCGTCGTCTGTGTCTACTACGAAAGGAACAAGCGTAGGTGTGTCGTCCCTCACTCACCCCCGAACCTCCGCCGCCGTTGCCGCCGCCACGACACTCGCGATACCAGATCACTGACTCTTCGCCACTGAGATTCTTCGACGACTGGAGACGCTTTGTAGTTAGCCGCAGGTACAGTCGACTGACTGACCGCTCTTCTCTCTGCCGCTTGATTGAAGAAGCCGAGGTTCAAGGTTGTCGGAAGGCAGCAGAGAATCCGCCTCCTTTCTCGGCCACAGGTAAGCGATGTGACACTTGGCAGGTATATACAATGTTGTTGTTGTCGTTGTCGTTGTTATTGTTGTTGTTGTTGTTGTTGTTGCTGCTGCTCTTGGTGTTGTTGTCGTTGTTGTCGTCACTGCTATTGTTGCTGCTGCTGTTGTTGTAGTCGTTGTTGTTGTTGTTGCTGCTCCGGCTTCTGCTATCATGATTATAGATTTTTTTACTGTTGTTGCTTTCATTGTTTTTGCTGCTTCTGCTTCTCCTGCTGCTGCTGCTGTTGTTATTGTTGTTGTTGCTGTTGTTGCTGTTGTAGTAGTAGTTGTTGTTGTTCTTGTTGCTGCTGTTGATGTTGTAGTCGTTGTTGTTGTCACTGTTGTTGTTGCTGCTGCTGTTGTTGTAGTCGTAGTTATTGTTGTTGCTGTTGTTGCTGCGGTTTCTTCTATCATGAATATAGTTATTTTTTACTGTTGTTGCTTTCATTGTTTTTGCTTCTGCTTCTCCTGCTGCTGTTGCTGTTGCTGTTATCGTAGTTCTCGTTACTTTTCGTTCATTTCTGCGTACGACCGTTTTTATTGTCTATCGCCTACTCTGCTCTAGTCGCCGCAGTGGGTAGACGAAGTGGGTTGACGAGAGTGCTTGGTTGGTTGGTTAGGCCGCAACAGGAGCTGTTCGTTATCGTCGATACAGTTGTTTACACGGTCCGCTCTAATTGCTATTCGTGGAGCTGCTTGCTGCTCAAGATAACGACAGCAGTGGGACAGCAGATTGGCGTTTGCTCTATCAGTCGCGGATCCGCTGTCGCTGCCGCCACCGACGATGAAGAACAAGAAGCACTGGCATACGCAGTAGCATCGAGGCAAATGACCTGACGAGCATAAACAGCAAACGTATAGCCTAGTGGCACTACTTCTACTACTACTAACTACTACTACTAGTAGTAGTAGTAGTTAGCAGTCAGTTCTCGCCAATCTACTCACTTGTCTATTGCATCATATCAGAGACAGGGTGAACGAGGCTTCCTTTTCCTCCTCCATCTTATGCTCCAAATACACATCGGTATAAAGTGAGAAGAGAGGGAACAACTCATCGGAAGACACTGTCCTTTCAAAGATTGCAGACTGATTCTGTTTACACACACACATTCAACGCCATTTGCTCCACCTATCTCTCTCTCTATCTTGGCGTTTTGATCGTACGCCTCAAAAACAAAGACACAACACATAGGTGTCTATGTGTTGCTCGTCGATAAAAGCACACGAACAGACCTTAAGCGAGAAATATCCTATGACGTTTTGCGACCACATGTTGCTTCAACAGCTTCGTCCATACAGACATACCACAGACGCACGCCGTTGGTCTTTTGCACAACACGTCTGGTACACACATATCGGGGGAGGCGTGAAAGTACAGTGTTCTTCTAATTTTAACTGACAAATGGCGTTATCTAAAGCTATTGTGAGTTAATTCGTATGAGAAAGGCGTTATATATATATATATATATATATATATATATATATAACGAGATAAAGATGGGCTCTTATTCTCGACAGATTTACATTCATCCTAACTAGTTTATGAGCTAGGCAAACTATATATAGTGTGTCGCAATATCCGCGCACTTTGCGAACGCGCTAGTGTAGACTTTCCTCCTATTTTACAGCTTTCTGATCACAATAAAGCAAGCCAACTCCGAGCAGCCCTCGTACCGCATACAAAATTTGAACACTAACACCCACCCGACGACGCCAATTGGCGAAAACTTTCAATTAACGTTCTGCCGCCCATAAGCGTAATTTTTAAGCGTTACCCTTAGTAAACTGGTAATACCGGCACTGTAGACCCCTATTCCCCTCTATATTTCTCTCTCTCTCTTGGTCCCCCCTCTCTCTCTCTATCGGTTCCTCCCTCTCTCGATCTTTTGCGTAACCTTTTCTTCCCACTTTTCCTCATTCACATACGCAGCGTATATACATGAATGTCATTCGGTGTTCCACGGTATCCATGCCGATCAGTTCCGCCACACCGCTAAGCCCTTTCCTCTTTCATAAGCTTGACTGTCCTTGCCGCGGCGACGGTGTCGTCGTTGCCGGTGACTACACTGCTCGGTTGTCTCCTTCAACCCTTGCTACAAGTCTGCGTCACGAGAGCCAACTAACCAGGCTGTTAAAGTCGTTTAGCCCTCAACTGACTACCACCTATCTACAACTAGTAGAGTCTACAACTAGTAGAGAGTTTGTCTACGAGACTTGTATGGATCGAAAGAAGAACGGTAGTACTACAAGCAATAGAAGAAGCAGTGCTTGCAGTAGTAGAGGCTGGTCGAGCCCGGTGGTGGAGTGGTGGTGGATAAAGTCTGCGCCTTGCAACCGGAGTAGACACATTGCAGGCGCGGGTTCGAGCCTCACCGTTGCATCGATTTTAATTTATGGGGGTGGTCCGTCTATAAAGTCATGTGAAAAACAGTTCCGTGGACGTTGGATCTTGGCTGAGGGTCAGCCCGAAAAACGTTACGTTACTAATAGTAGAGGCAGAGTATTCTGCCATTGAACTGCCGACGGTACTGACGGTAGTAATAAAGCAGTTATAGATGCACTACTAACAGTAATAAAGGCGGAACTACTTGCAGTAGTCGAAGCAGTATTTGGAGTGCCGAAGCAGTATTTGGAGTAGTTGAAACAGTATTTGGAGTAGTCGAAACAGTACTTGCAGTAATCGAAACAGTACTTGCAATAGAAGTAGACAGGATTCTACTTCCTAGAGTCCTGTCTAGCCACAGAAGCAAGAATACGAGCATAGAGTATCGCTGCAACCATTCCCGCCCGCTATCGCCCTTTCGCAACCGGTGCAGGCCATCATTTTGGCCTCTTCTCTAAACTGCGGAGCCGCCGCCTCACTGGATAGACGTTTGGGATGTCGTAAACTCGTTGTTGTTGTTATCGTTGTCGTTGTCGTCGTCGGCAGCGTCGGCAGTGGTGCTTCGACCAGCGTAGGGCTTTTCGACGGACAAACTGACTAGCCATGGTATGGTCGTGAGTTATGGTCATTGCCGTGATGATGTTGTTGTTGCTACTGCTGTTGGTGTCGTTGTCGTTGTTGTTATTGTTGTTGTTACTACTACTGTTATTTTGGTTGTTGCTACTGTTGCTGTTGTTGTTTTAGCGCCTGTTTCAGAGCGTCTTCCCCAGCAAACAACCCCGCCTGAGCTCGCTCGTTCGAATTTCCGACCAGCCGAACACCCAATTGCCCAATAGGTTGAGTCGTGTCCATTAAACGTCTCCTTCCCCAGTCCTGTGTCTCTTGCCCTTCTTGTTGTTTCGTTATCTTTCTCTTTCATCATCATTATCATTACCATCAACATCATCATCATTTTTCTTCTTCTTCTAATCGTGCTCCTCATCCATTTTCCGAAGGAAAACACAAGCAGGACCGAAAACATCGACGATCGAGCAAAAACGGCAACGTGTATCAAAAGCAGTGCGATGGCCCCGGCAAAAACGAGTTGGGTGGATGCGCGTAGAGTGTGCGGCACGCGTAGACAATACCAGTTCTCAAGTAAGACCCGTAAGTCCTTCAAGCTCAAGCTCCAATGGCGGCGGCGGCGGCGATATTCAATCGGGTGGCCACAAGTAATAGGCCGTGGCAAGGAGTCGGCAATGTGCTATGGCAATATTTTAGACAGGCTGTGTGCACACATGTGTGGACACCCATCGTCGCTATCGCGTGCACACTAAACGTTTATGCGCTGCTGCTACCTCGCCCCGCCAATATCGTTGCCATGTCGAACAATCGCGATACCATGGGTGATATAGTACGCCGTGGTCTCCTCCGCCTGTGTGGAGGCGTCCCATTACGTCGGCACACATATTGCTTAGTAGATCTCTCGTAGCGACCGTACGATATCGACCATGCACACAGTGCCTGTCTCGTCAGCCTGCCAGCGTAAGCGAGCGTGTATCTGTGAGTGTGAGTATGGTCGCGCGCAACTGGCGGATCTAACGAATAGCTGCGTCTTCGATAACTACTAGCAATGCCTCCGTCAGACGGCCGACGCACGATATGCCTTCAGCTGTAGATTAAATATAATTGTGCCATGTCCTACAAGCACTGATAAAGCGATATATTATATATATATATATATATATATATATATATATATATAGATATATAGATATAGTATATATATATATATATATATATATATATATATCTGTAAGTTCTGCCAAATTGACAAGAACAACAATGTGACGCACATACGCGAAGATTGCCTAGGATAGAGGGAGAGAGCCGAAAAGACTCATAATGTACAAACTTGAGGATGAGTAAAGTAGCATACTATTGTGTCTTCATAAGTGGGTCGGAGACACGGAAGTTGTTTAACAAACGCCTAAGGAGGAATGATCCTTACACGTTTAGAGGCTGAGTTACGCACACCGAGGGCAATGCGTAGCTTTCCCGGGCCCGTTCTGGCGAAGAAGGCAGACGATTTCACTATACTGGGCAGGAGTCCATATATATATATATATATATATATATATATATATATATATATATATATATATATATATATATATAAATAGAAAGAGAGAGAGTTGCTGGTGTTAGACATGTTGTATACAGTTACTGGTTTGCGCCAAGGGATGCGGACGTGTGTCGACAGAGCTCTGAGGAGTCATGCTTGCCCGTGTGAATGCAGCAACGTAAACCAAGAAAGTGACATACCAGAAAGTATTGCTTAAAACTCGGTGATTATTTTGGTACATTGTGTGGCTGTGCTACGGAGGGTATGTATGTGTGGCGAAATAATTATAGCATATTAGAAAATACTGTGATGATTTGTTAATCATTTACAATACGGTTGCACACTCGGTAGCGCTCGCCAGACCACATAATAGCAGTATTGTACCGTGTATATATATATATATATATATATATAATAGTGGTAAAGTACCGATATAAGTATATATACAGGTGGAAATTTCCTCTGCCAACCAAGCAACCTAAACTCGGATATGAGACTCGCAAACATCTGACCATGGACGTAAATTCATGGCCTGTATGGACGGGCGAATGGCCCTAACGAGGTCCCCAAATGCTAGCCTCTGATAGTCTCGCACCTGTCTAAGCGAGACATGAGTTACGACAACAGGGTGGACTACAGATAGCTAGGAGAGTTAGGCCTAGAACTAGGACCTACGTCGTGAAACCTACCGTACGACATTGTGCTAGAGATGAGCAAGCCTCGCGGGGTTGAGTTCGTCGTTTACCGGCAAACTCTAGGCACCATCGCAAGGGACGCGGAGCTGTTAGAGGACCGAACAAACGACGCCTTGGAGGGGGTTAATCTGTGGATGAAGTCTTATGACGTATTGCGAGCGCCGGAAAAAAGCGCCGCGCTGTTGCTTATTGGAAACGCACTGGCGGAAACTAGAGATTCATGTGGACGACACACACATAATCTATTCAATAATATCTTCTATCTAATCTATCTAATCAATAATAATTTAGCAAGCCTACTTAGCAATACCTGAGAGTAATGTTTGGCAGAAACTTGAGCAGTACAGCCTACGTTGATTATGTGACAGCCAAGGCGGCATCAACTGGCAAGCAAGCTGACCAGGCTAGTGCTAAAAACAAAAGGGCACTCGGAGAAAAAAACACCGTCTCTTAGTATCGATCGCTAAAAACAGATCGTGTAAATAACACGTTTTCGTAGCGGATAGCCAGGATACTGAAAACTCGAAAAGCTGACGGCGCAGATGTCGGTACACAAGTAAACTGACTGTTGTATGAATCTAACGGTAACGGTCTGTAAATTGTAAATATTGTCCCATGTTGACAAAATAAAGGTGCATTTTAATGAAATTGAAATGAATTGAGGGAAAGGGGGAAGAGAGAGAGAAATAGAAAGATTACAGAGCGGCGCGGGCAACCGTAAAGCAGAGCACAGTCGTAGCTCACACGTATCAGCACTTCTTGAATTTGGGTATTGCCCATGATTGTGTTGACAACTATATATTTGAGTCAAACATGCAAATATATATATATATATACCTACTCGCCTACTGACTGGAACATTAACTCTGGCAAACCAAGATAGTAGCAGTAGTGGGAGCTGCTAGCAGCTAATAATAGACATAAGGACCATTGTCCTGAACGCTCGTCTCCACTGAATGGCCATTCTTGTTATGGGGCAGATACATCGTGTACGTACACAAACATGTACAAACCCGTACTCGATGTCAGGAGTCTAACCAAAAGGGCTAAATCTCATGATGACTTGCAATAAACACTCGAGTGGCGACGGGAGAGGAATGGAGCCACGAACGACTTCACTGGTTCCGAACAGCCCGGCACGAAATGATCGGATCGAGCAATGAAAAGATGCTATCGAGCATTTGGAAGCTTCTCTTGCTCGTTCGGCTTGCAATGCAGTACGCAGGGAATGCAGTGCTGGAGCGAAGAAGAACCATCGAACATCTCGAAAGGACCCGACGACCCCTTCTACTGCTGGGCAGGCAACGCTCTGCCGGGTGGTGGATTTCGCGCCACCTTCCGGACTCGCCGGACAACCATGTCAGGAGAAACACCCTTCTCTAATATATATATATATATATATATACATACTATACATACATATATATATATATATATATATATATATATATATATATATATATATATACATATATATATACATATATATATATATATATATATATTATATGAACTTCTAGCTTACACACGGAAAAAGGTCTTCAGCATCTACTTATGCGTTATGAAGGAGTTGAACGCGCGATTCCTGGCAACAGTAACGCAGGCCACACACACACACATACATATATGTAGATATATATAGATATACATATACATATATATGGATATTTTAATATTTGCCAACTGTATGGTAACATGACTGAATGACAAATACGCATCGACGTTTAAAAATATACATATGCATACATATCGGTAGGTTGTTGTAAATACTCAGTCGACTAGCAAGAAGAACAAAATGCAACTAGCTATGTGAGCGTCGTGAGATGGGATGACAGGAACGCTACACACCAGCTTCGCTTCGATTTGTATAGACGGACAGCAGCAAAGTGTTCAGCTATGGATGGGGGCGTCCGATCAGCTGGTTAGACAACGTTTGCTATGAATACATGCTGATGTTGTCATGCGTATGCATGTGTGGGCGTTGTTGGACGCCTGCCTGCCCCATCAGAAACATTACATTGTTGCTGTCCGTTCGAACGACACATGTGCAGACACATCGTATGCGCTAGGAATGTGCCTCTATTGTGACAGAAAGTTGTCTTTTTTTTTAAGCGAAAGTATCTTTGTGTATGCGTGCGGGGACGCTTGGACGCGCAGAGGCGACGGTACAGAAAGTAATCGACTTAATAGGAGATCGTTACATTATCGACCAATCGGCAAGAATGACTGAGCAGAACGGTAGATCTAGTAACAGCCGTAATAAAGAGAACAAACGCAACGACAACAATAAAAGCCACAACAACAACAACAACAACATTATCACGGTCGCATAATCGCCAAATTTCTCTTCTGGATCTCAAAGCAACAACAATTGCGACAACAACACAAGCAGCAGCAGGAGTGGTATCAACAACAACAACAGTGTGGACTATAATGAAGATGCTGACCGTCCACGTTGTCGGCGTGTTGTAGACTCCTAGTTGGCTGGAAACTACGCATTCTCGCAATTTGTTGGCTTGGAAGATCAAATCGTAGTATTATGCGTGTATCATCCTATCATGCTTATGTACTAGGCAGAGATGGCCCTGACGAAGAAAGACATTGCTGTCGTCGTCAGCTGCTTCTCGTGCTCGTGTTCTACGATGATCGCCGTCGGTCGTAGGCGATTTTCGTTCGTCGTTGGTGGCTGCTAAAAGCGGCTCGGCTTACTGACTACCTGTCAAGCAGTGAGTGTCGACGCAATCACCGGTGAAAAGCCCGTGACTTCGCTCGACGGCCGTGCAGGCAGGCACTGGGAGACATAAACAAACAACCAAGCTACACACAAAACGCATATATATATATATATATATATATATATATATATATATATATATATATATATATATATATATATATATATATATATATATATATATATATATATATATATATATATATATATATATACATATATATATATATATATAATATATTTATATAAAGAGATATGTGACAGAGAAACATACTAGTGCAGCCTATAGGCAACTTATGGCGCGAGACGTGTGTCGCTGAGATGCCAAATTTTTCCTCTTCCATCTCTCTCTTTCTTGCATTGCCAGCTTTTTTCGCTAGTTTATGTATTTCTATACTTCGCCCTCTTTCTCTACGTCACTCCATCTCTGCCGTCGCACCCTCGCCTTCAGACTCGCTCTGTATACTCAATCGGTTGGCAAGCAAATGTTGTGCAGTGGCAACAGAACATTCCAAACACACTGTTGTTGTTGCTGCTGCTGTTGTTGTAGTTGTACACAACCCGCAAATAAAGCAGTCACTTGCGACCACACGGGCACCTTATTGGCAATGGGAAACCAACCATGTGACGCTGATAGCGCTAGGGATGATCCCGATGATGATGATGATAATGCTGATGATTATTCCAATAATGGTGATTCCAATGATGATGATGATAATGATTCCGATGATAATAATGCAACAGTAACTCGAGTGAAACACATCGAGATAGAGAGAGAAAGAAAAACAAAATTCAAAATTGGTGATACATTGCTGACGGGAGAAATGCGGAGAGATCTATATGCATAGATAAATAGAAAAAAGGAGAGAGCTATGCAAGACGAGGCCATTGGCGGCCACTATGCGTACGCAAGCGTCACAATGTGCCGTGCTTCTTCACCACGCCGCTGTGACGGTAATGTATTTAAGCAACGGTGACGAATCCGCTGCGCTTGGCTGAGTATTGCTTACGTCTCTATCAAGCCGTACAGATGATTGTACGACGCGACGTATGCTGGCTGAAATCGATCGACAATGTCTCCGTAGCTAACAATAGTTTCCCAAAACAATGGCAACAGATCGCGGCGACAGCCATGTTGTTGTTGTTGTTGTTGTTACTGTTGTTGTTGTTGTTGTTGTTGTTGCTCTTGTTATCGTTGCTTTTGTTATTGTTGCTCTTGTTATCGTTGCTTTTGTTATCGTTGCTTTTGTTATTGTTATTGCTACTGCTGTTTGACAACCGCAAAACTATTTCGGGCCGCAAATCAGAAACGCCGCCGTCAGTCAGCGTGTGTGGAAAAGGTCGTTAGTCGCACCTGTAGTGCAATGCCAACAAGAACAACAACGGAAGCGCCGCTAAGCCCTCATTGTTATCTAGGAGGCGGAGAATCCAGCGGAAAAGCGATTGACCACAGATTCTGCAGCCCACAACAAAAACAACCACAAAGGCTACCGCAAATGGATCTAGCTTCGATTGATGAAATACACCGCCATTATTACTATTAGAGACTGTCACAACAACAACGAAACCATAAAACTGTGAATAATAATAATGATAATGGCAGTAGCAGTAATAATACGTAGGGGCTATTACTTCTCTAATGTACTTGTTATAGCGGGCCGTATAAATAAAAATAGGGTTTTACCTTTATCGTTTTGCGTCACGCTAATTGTTTAAGAAACTTACTTGATGACTGTATGAGCCATGTCGTTTCTACTTCGGTTCATGTCAGAAGACTCTTTCCAGGGTTACAGAGGTTTACCAGCAGAGCAAAATAGGTTTCTTCGAGGGCGTTCGGCTGCTGAAAGACTTACAGAAGTCATAGAACACCTAGTGCCACAAGGTCCCGAAAGACCGGCATTTATTCAAAATCAGAAGAAGATCTTCACATTAATGGTCCAATGTATCTCTTCATCGAAGATCTTTTAGCTAGAAAACATATTACAATTCTAAAACTGAGCTCGCGCCATTGCGAAGGAAGTCTCTCAAATATATAATCAGAAAACGTTGCTCGAACTTCGTTATGATCATAACTAATTGGCATGACTATAGAACGGTACTTAAGGCGGCGTACATGTGTGGTTATAGTTTACGAGGTATTTTGTTCGGCAAACGTTTCAGAGATATTTTAAATAATTATTTTGCGCACGGCTTGATGAAACGCAATAATGTTGGCGTATTTTTTGCCATATTCCGTCGCCATTGCATTCCAACAAGCCCTATCAGCCATTGTTTGCAGGTATACATGTTCTTGGCTTTTATACTCAACAGCAGGCGCCCGTCAACAAATATAGCAAAACTGTGCATTTGTGTATATCGCGCTGTCCTTTGAGTTTTGTTTTACTGAGCCAACAGAGTCACAATTTCAGGGCTTAATTTAACCAACCTTACAATCGTTTCATGTTTTCCATTCGAATGTCTGTTTTATGTAGAGACCCTTGTATTACTTTACTACACTACTGCTTGTGCTAGAAAAATGCTCCCACGATGTATTTGCTTGTAGTAAGAGTTTGCTTTAAAGTTCCTACTATATATATATATATATATATATATATATATATACTTTTTATGACGCCATAAGTATCTTCTAATAAACGTCTCATATATTATAATACAAAAACACTAAACGTGGTGTTGAAAGCAGCAATCAAAACACTGCTAACAGTGGCGATAACAACAATAACAAGAACAGCAACAACAACAGGAATGGGTTCTATCGTAATCTCGGTATGATACGACAATAGGAAATGTTCCGACATTCGTTGCGGCGAGATTAGAGACCCAACGACCTCGGCAAACGGCGTAGCGAGTTGCGAGAGACGGCCATAGCAGTCGGACTCTCGTCTGTTCAACATAGCAACAGAACGGGGAACATCGGAGCCGAAGGAACAAGGAAGCTATTTGCTCCTCGGGCCGCCCGCCTAGTGAAGACTAATGCTCTATTATCGTCTAGGGATTGCCGAGGATAACCCGGAGGAGCACCGGGTCTCCCTCAATCGCTCCCGTTGTCTCTGCCTATCTTTCTCTCCTTCCCTGTCACGCTTTCTGGGTATCTCTCCCCCCTCTATCTCGCGCGTTCGTGTCCGGCAAGCCCTTCATCATGACGAATTGTCGACACAGACCTTCGTCACGGAGGCAACGAGGTCGCCAGGGAACTAACTGCGCTTTAGCGACACCGCTGTCGTCCCACTGAGCGGGGCAGTTTCATTTGCCCTGTTACAAGCGCAGTCCAATATATATATACATATATATATATATATATATATATATATATATATATAGATATATATATATATATATATATAGATATATATATATATATATATATATATACATATATATATATATATATATATATATATATATATATCGTCACAATGTTCTCAATAATAGCCAGCCGTCTCAATGTCGCTTCAGTTATCCAGCCTTACCAAAATCGCCTGTTGTCGGTCGACAAACAGAAAGTGGCCTTGCGACCTTGCGACCTTACGAGCGCAACTGTTCAGTCAGACACAACAACAGCAGCAACGACAGTGGTTTCACATTTGTATTTCTAGTGTATAAGAAAGTTAAATGTACAAAATTATCTTAGATACAATGTGCTTTGTGTGTACTTTACGTGTGTGTAAAAAACAATGCTACCTGCATGTACTACGTAGCGTCACTTACAACAATTAGTCAATAGCGTTTTCAAAGCGACGATTAACGAAGCGAATACGATCTAAAGCAACGGTTAGCAAATGCCAAAAAGCGTTGTCTTGCAGTAGCAAACATTGTTTGAACCGAAGCATGAACTGCAGCAGTTTTTTTTCATTTCAGTAATATATATATATATATATATATATATACTGGTACATCATCTAAATTCACTTCGATTGTGGTGGCAAAAAAGCTTGGGCCATTTTCGTTTTCCTTAAATGTTTTAAAATTGTAGAATTTAGGTGTGAGCAAGATGGAATTTTGGCGTTTAAAATCAGCCTAGTTAGGCGTGTTATTTCGTGCTGGTTATTTTCTTCCTATTATTCTTGTTGTAACAACCGTAGTTAGAACACGAGAGTGACGTTCACTGCAAAAGTACACATCTTCCTTGGTGAAGCAGTTACGATATATGACTTTTTGTCAAATAGTTGGCAAAAAGTTGGATGTTATGGTGTCTTGCCCGGTCGTTTGGCCGCAAACTAACAAAAAATCTTAAATTCTGGAGCAAACTTGCATAGGTACTGATTCTGACACACAGAGTTACACGGGCATAGCAATGTACTAAACTAGAGCATCTCGTATTCAACACTTGTAATTGAGTAAGATTGATTTAGAGTTCGGGCAGCTGAGCTTAGTTTTATATGAACCTGCGTGTGTGTACATGAATCTACAACTCGGCTTCAATAAGTGCATCTGTTTCGTCATTCTCCTACACTCGACATGCTATAAAGACTGCATGCTAGCGGTCGTTGTTAATGTTTTCCGCATTACTGACGCCCTTATGGCCTTGTCTGTTGGTCTTGTGTATTGACCCCACGAGACCCGGATTTATCGATAGGGCAATTAAAGAGTTTACGGAAGCAAGCAAACAGAAAAAGAGGTAACGAGCAGAAGGGAAAAGAAAAGCCTATACGTCGTTGGCATTGGCTTTGTTGTAACGTAACGTACGAAACTTGTCAGAAATTCGGGACATCGGTCTACCAATCTACGCATGTTAGGCAGCCGGACGGAATGATTAACGGCCGCAAATACCGTTGAAATACCTAGCTGTCGAACCTGGCGAATTTATTCGAGCGAATTTAAACAAAAACGGAACAAATTAATTGGAGCCCGATTCAAATCATGCGCGCGTTACCGTGAGAATGTGCAAACGCGTAACACATATGTTGCTTCGTCTCGGAGCATGGGCTGCAGCTACGCAACAGCAGGTTAGCTAGCGAACGGCCACCGTGTCGAGCATGCCAAAATTGCTGCACGACAAAGCTGTCCAGAGACACAGTATCCTCGTGACTGGTGTATTATTAGGTTTTCAGCGGTCGATGTACTGCAAATGCGTACACTTTGGGCATTAACTCTTGCATATATATATATATATATATATATATAACCAGGCAGCGACAACCCAATGACAAAACCTTTTAGGAGAATGAAATCAAAATCTATTTTAAAGTCAGTTATTCAAGACGTACGTTTGGATGAGTGAAAAACACACATATATATCGCCTTTGGCATATGCAAAAGGGGTGCGTTAGGGTGAGCAGATTCTGTCGATCGGAACACCAAAAATAAAAGTATGGGATACGTTTTAGGTGCTTTAATTTCAAGAATTCGCTCAAATTCAAGAAAATATATTTGTCAGGATAAAAACATTATTTATCTGGACTGCACATGTGATGGCCGTGCGAGTTACTAAAAGCGTCTTCTTAATTTATTATACAATTTTGTTCTAACGCGATTACCAGCTAGATATTAGAGCCGTGTTGTTCGTCACCAAGTTTTATGGATTAGCCAGATAGATGGCTAATCCATAAAACTTAAATTTCAAAAAGTAAAAGACTTCTTTTAGTTAGGTTTCCAAACTAAAAATCAGTAAAGCAACTTGCTAATTAGCACATATGTACGCTTCGGAGCAAACCATCACATTAGAATAGAATAGAAAGCACCTTTATTCATGTAATAAAGAGTAAGGAGTGACTGGCCTTACCATTACTTATCACATTTGATTTTGGGCATTTTTGCACAGTCAATGCGTCATATTGAAGGGGCTGACTATTTAAAAGACAGTTAACTCATAACTAGAATGTGGCAATTTAAATTGTGTGTTGTCTCAGTATTTAAGAAAAATAAGTCGAAAAATTTATGTAATATACTAAACAAAATAACTCGAAGACAAACGTATGATTAAACTGTATATTTTTAACGCAAACTGTATGTAATTTCATAGCGTATATTATCCCCACGTACTCTAATAATAATAAAATAAGTAATCAATTAATTCTTGTGAGATATTACTTCACTCCTTTAGCTTAGCAATTATGAGCTTCGAGAGTATTGCTGAAGCTGGAGTTCTTGTTCTAATTCAATTATTTAGCATCTTCCGCATATGTTTTCATACGTGTGAAATTTATGTTTGAGAGCATTCCGGTCACCTCTTTAATAATATTCCACAATTTGAAAGACACCCCCTGAGCAAAAATGTAACGGCGTGCAGTCTAGCACTGCCATGCATAGACAATAAGTTATCACCAACAGCCCTTGCATACGCCACCACAGTTCAAGTTTTTGATTTCACCAACGTACCGCTTAGGCAGTTAAACCTTTTCTTCCATGATATTTTGTTTCCATGATCGTTTATGAGGGACGTTCCATGATTCTTTATGGGCTTGTGACGTTATTGGTGGACGTACAGCGGACTAGAAGAACATAGAAATAAGCCTGCATAAAATGCATGCCACGTTTTCGCCTCATAGTGCGCGCACTGGCGTTTTGTTTGTTTATATTTGAATAGCGTTGCGGAGCTGTTGGCTTAACTAGACGGTAGCAAGTTGTCGATTCCGCAAAACGCTCACGTCACGGTCAAGTCGTAATTGCCCGAACTCGCCCTTTGATGGAGGCTGCTTATGAGCTGATACCGTTGATAGACTCTGCAAAACGGTGGATTGGCCTATCGTCAGTTGACGGGCTACCAAACGTCGACTGGTTTTTTGTTGTTTTTTTTTTTTAGATTTTTTGTAAGGCATTTGTTCGTGTACGGTTTTTCATGTCATGGCTAATTTTAATCCACTCGGGCATTTACCTTGTCTAAATTGGAAACCCTGCAAACCAATTTTAAGAGTGGCCGGTCTAGGTCTCGAACCCAGTCCTCCCGAATGCAAGGCAAAGGCTTTGCCACTAAGCCATCTTGCTCGGTGGCCAAGCTCAACCAACACAACGATCAGGACAGCTCTCATTGCCGTGGTATCTATCCACTTCTCTGAGAAGACATCGTTGTTGTCTATTGCCACTGGTTGACAAGGAACACTTCACTGCGCCACTTGGTTGTGTATTTGTTTTGGGGCACCTTTATTGAGAATGGAAGTAACTAAGCCATGATTGCATATCTGGTTGTCTTCCAGTTTACTTTAAATATGTGTGTATGGGACGTATCGGCTCAACATTCTGGTCATGTTTCAAATATTAATTAATTGCCCTTTAATCGTATGTAGTGGTTTTTAATATGGCGCTACTACTGTGCGTATAAGATATGTCCTAAGTGAAATGTGATGAACGGATCATGCAATTTTTGTCCGGAAGTATATATATGTATATATATACAGGGTGTTACGTAAAAAGTTGTACTTCTTTCGAGGTTTGACAGAGCTCGGCAAGAAAATAATTTTTCCCAATGGGCGGAAGCCAAGAAAACGTTTTGTTTAGGAGTGAGGATGAAATTTAGAAAAGTCGTTATTATGCCTTATTTTCTCCTACATAGTTGTACAAAGTCTACGTTTGCGGGAGAACCAGTCAACGCATGAAGCAACCGATCATACCAGTGTGTTCGGCGGAAAATTTTGCATAACTAAATGACACCTAACGCAAGCTAGCAAAAAGCAAATCGGTGGAATAAAAATAATCATAAAAAGTCGATTTGTTGTTATAACTTACGTTGAAGCTTTCACGTGCAAAATCTAAAAAAATTCCATTGCGCACAAATGACGAACACTCTCTGACGATAGCAAATTTAATGCCCGTCATTTTCGTACCAAAGTGATGGTGCTGCGTTACGTAGTTGCTGAGAAACTAGGCTTTTTCGACAGCCATATCAAAAGCAAAGGCATGCATACTTCCTAGCATCTTGACCTGCTTTACCACAGAAACCACTTGCGCACGTCCAGAAACACACCAGCATTTATTTATTATAAGAAGTGCTCGAAGTTCCGTCTGGCTACCACTAAACACGTTCTGTAGCGATTGCACAGGCTCTCTTGCACTCGTGTAAATATGTTAGGCATTGCCCTAACGGCGTCAGCAGCGTTGAATATACGGTCAACCAGATCTTCACGCGATTCAACGGGGGTTTCGTAGACAACACTCTTTAGGTAGCCCCACAAAAAAAAGTCGAGGCTTGTTAAATCGGGGGAGCGAGGTGGCCAAGCTATAGACCCGCCTCGGCCGATCCACCGATTCTTGAATGCTTCGTTTAGGTATTCTCGAACCGTAGCAGAGTTGTGTGGCGGCGCACCATCATGCTGGAACCACATTCTTAGACGAACGCTTTCCGGGGCGCTTTCCAAAAGCTGGGGTAACGTATAAATCAAAAATGCGCGATAGGCAGACCTGACACTTCGTTTTATAGCTTTTGGCGTTGGCGGTTTTTTTTATGGTGTTTTGGCGTCTCGAATGACGAATTCCGAATCAAAGCCCGCGCAAATTTCCGATAGAAGCTTGTGCAAACGGCGAATAATTTCGAAACAAAGCCGGCTGCTCAGCGTAAACAAATGCTGGTGTGTTTGTTTCCGCCAGATTAGATGCAGCTGCGTATCGCGCGTTTTTGATTCATACGTTACCCAGTTGTTAGAAGGCATCCTGGAAAGCTTTCGTCTGAAAATGCCGCCACACAACTCTGCTACGGTTCGAGAATACCTAAACGAAGCATTCAAGAATCGGTGGATCGGCCGAGGCGGGTCTATAGCTTGGCCACCTCGCTCCCCCGATTTAACAAGCCTCGACTTTTTTTTGTGGGGCTACCTAAACAGTGTTGTCTACGAAACCCCCGTTGAATCGCGTGAAGATCTGGTTGACCGTATATTCAACGCTGCTGACGCCGTTAGGGCAATGCCTAACATATTTACACGAGTGCAAGAGAGCCTGTGCAATCGCTACAGAACGTGTTTAGTGGTAGCCAGACGGAACTTCGAGCACTTCTTATAATAAATAAATGCTGGTGTGTTTCTGGACGTGCGCAAGTGGTTTCTGTGGTAAAGCAGGTCAAGATGCTAGGAAGTATGCATGCCTTTGCTTTTGATATGGCTGTCGAAAAAGCCTAGTTTCTCAGCAACTACGTAACGCAGCACCATCACTTTGGTACGAAAATGACGGGCATTAAATTTGCTATCGTCAGAGAGTGTTCGTCATTTGTGCGCAATGGAATTTTTTTTAGATTTTGCACGTGAAAGCTTCAACGTAAGTTATAACAACAAATCGACTTTTTATGATTATTTTTATTCCACCTATTTGCTTTTTGCTAGCTTGCGTTAGGTGTCATTTAGGTTATGCAAAATTTTCGGCCGAACACACTGGTATGATCGGTTGCTTCATGCGTTGACTGGTTCTCCCGCAAACGTAGACTTTGTACAACTATGTAGGAGAAAATAAGGCAGAATAACGACTTTTCTAAATTTCATCCTCACTCCTAAACAAAACGTTTTCTTGGCTTCCGCCCATTGGGAAAAATTATTTTCTTGCCGAGCTCTATCAAACCTCGAAAGAAGTACAACTTTTTACGTAACACCCTGTATATATATATATATATAGTATATAGTATATATATATATATATATATATATATATATATATATATATATATATATATATATATATATATATATATATATATATATATGTATATATATATATATATATATATATATATAGGGTATGGAGTTAAATAATCTAGATATACAGAAAACAACTTTGGCGTACATACGAAAACTATATTGGCACGTCGTTAGTAGCGAGGATAGCAGCGATAGTTAACAAGCAAATATTTAATTTGAAACAAATCCAACAACGACATTGAGTGGGTATCGGCGTACCGCCTACCAGAAGAATCAAGCTAATGGACACATGCGCTCATATGTATCGTACATACACATGACATGAATGATTGATCGCGAACAAAGTCTCCACCTGGCATCGGTCTGTGGTGTAAAAATAAATCGATTAGATATATATATATATATATATTTTTGGTTTAGATGGGCGTGTATACGGGAGGGAGCGGCACCCGTAAACCAATGCGTTAACGAGTGCATACGTGGCCTAACTGTTTCCTTATATTTGAGACGAAAGCTTTGGAATGATCGTGGTGGCAGAAGCCGCGTTAGCAACTCTGATAATGGAATGTTTTTAATCGTTTCAGCTGGTTGTAATTTCAATTAACGAAACTCAATTCCACTGCTTATCTAAATAGTTTGAATCGGTTTTCTGGAACTTAGACAAAGTTGGCCAAAACGGGTTGGCTTTAAGCTGTTCCTGGCATTAGTGCCACCAGACTCTAAAAGTTGTGTGGTAGAGCTGCTCTGCTTCATAATAATAAATATGTTCATTCAAAACTACTGGGTTACCTAAATAGACAAACACAATAAACAAACCCTTGGTATTTACTCAAGGGGCGTCTTATCGGAATTAAACCTAAAACTAGGCTAATATACAACTGCTCCTTTTCGTTGCTAGACGTACAACTAATGACTAAAAGTGACATAACAAAATTATATATCACTTGTAAAAAAAATTACGAGTACAAGGTTTGAACCATCCTGGCTCACTGCTTTAATGTAGCAGTACTCATACCGCGAATGGACTAAAAGATGCAATTATTGGTGAAGTTGCACCCTGAACTTGCCCATGCTGGGCAACTACAACGGCGCTCTATTGAGGGCACTTAAAAGTTGCTTAGTGTAGACCTACTAAAAAGACCATACAGCGGGTGAAGTTGTACAAACAAGCGGATGGATAAAATGGCGCGATACAATGTAGTCTCATAGAACAGAAATGCCAACTTTTAGTGTTTTTAGCTTTTTCTACACGCCCTCCCTCAGCTCAGGCTTTTGCTTGCACCTTGAGTCTGTGCAATGCGTCGGTATCGGTCTCGGTGCATCCTCTGTTTGCGATGTTTGAGCGAAGGATTCTCCCTAAGGGCGGACGCATACGTGTTCTCCGGTTATCTATAATATCTTGCTGCTGCTACGCGCTACGCAGTAACAACAAGTTAAAACAGTATCGTATGACGTTATTGTGCAGGCTTCAATTATTCAGAAACTCGATGCTCTAAACTTTCCTCGAACAGGTAGGGAGGGCATCGTGCAAAAGCTTCGCGACGTTGCACAGCATAGCACGGTGGGGACGCCTATTGTGTTGCCTCGTCGGGCAAAGAGACTCTACTTGTAGGAAAGGGGTAGTGTGGAATTTGACGCCGATGACTGGGGACGCTAATATTAAGGACTAAACACACTTCTTTTTTTTCCGCGGAGGGTATTTTCATGTTTGTGGCACTCACTCTCGTTCTCTATCTACTTCGTTATCGTCTATAACAACATTATGGCAGTCTTACACATTCATCACCTGCATTAGGCGCTGCATACGCAGAAATGCGTGCACCCGATACAGAATTAATATTTGTCTCCACAGTTCTCCTGTGATCGATAACACTTCGCGCTGCGACGGCTAATAGAACTCCAGTCAAGTTTTAGTAGAAGTCTTTTCTGATCCAGTGCTAGTTCTCATCTACCGCGAGCGCTATTCGATTATGTAGATTTAGCATCACCAATAGCTCGGGGGAAAGCTCTTTCTTTTTTTTCCTTTCTTTCTCTCTTTCGCTCTTGCGTAAGCGAAACTCCATACTCACGAGCGAGCAGCTCTAAAATCCTAGCTTTCGCGGAACTTTATTCGATATTTCTTTCCCACCCCTTACCTTCTCGCTCTTTCTCTCTTTTGGGGATCGACCAGTTTGCTGAGATAGTCAGTATGCATATGGCACACGTAATTTTAAGCCTGGTAGAGTACCAAGAAAAAGCTATTTTAGTGAGGGCGCGGGCAGCATCGGGAGTGAGTCCGAGACTATTCTCCAACCTAAATTATTTTCAGCACTTGTTTCTCAATATTAAGTATTATTACGATTTGTAACGCTTCCTATTTGCCAAAAATATTCTTAAGGAGTGCGCAGATACATACAGCAACATATACTAGATAAAGAATATTATTTAATGCCTAATGCTTCCATACCCTTAAATATGAATGTACGGTCACACAACATAATGTACAGTATTACGATAAAATTCGCCTGCCGTAAAACTAGTTTAATTGCGTAGTCTACGTGTCTACAACGCGTCTTTTTTGGGGAAAAATAAAATGTCGCTGTAGTAGAACCCAGTTATTCATGGCTGTCTTCCATCGCTCAATTTTAATTGCAGGTCCAGCAGATAAATTGCTAGAAACAGAGTTCACGTTGGGTTTCTATCGGTGATTTCGGTATTGTTTCAAAACTGCTTCGATTGTGCATATATTCATTCAGTTAAATCAGCATCTTTTTACTGGCTCATAACAGCTCTTATCTTAACTTTTTCTCAACAGTGTCTATGATGTAGGACCATCTAACTACGGCTTGTCTAGACAGACTGAAATCAAGTTCAGCTTAATTTTTTGTCAACTATAGTCCAAAACCTCCAACCGCGCACGTGTGGGTCGGCTTAAATCTCTCGGCAAAATCGTATAAAAAGTTGTTGCATCGACTAGCAGATAAGATGACTTATGTTAAGATAGACAGGTTTTTTTTGCCGAACACTTGGAAATGTGGTTTGATCAGGGACAACAATGCCATCCCCATCGTATGCGAGGAGATTGGCGCCACCTTCAGATTTAAAAGTGCTAGCGCTGTCCGTACTGATAGCTTGTGCAGGGAGGGTGTGCTTCCTGGTGCCCATTAGCACAGAAGTTCGAGCCCCATCGTTGCACATTTGTATTTATGGGGTCCGTCTTACAAAGCAACGCGAAAGCAGTCCCGTGGACGTTTAATATTGGCTGAGAGTCAGCCCGAAAAAGTTTTGCCTCTTGGTACATGTATTGTAGCATTTGGAAATGATGAATGATTTTGCGAATCGCCGTATTTTGTAGTATTTATTGTTATTCTTTAAATGCTTACGATATTTTTTGGCATTTGTCAATGTTACCATTTTCTACACTAATATATTATCTTAGTAATTTTAGCTACTACTGTCCTAGTCATTTCAGCTTTAGTCACTAGATGAATTGTCTCTTATACAATAAAATGTTTCAGATTTTATCTTAGACGCACGGCATTTTAGTCTCCGACATAAAAAAAAACGTGTTAAATGACATTTTACTTACTCCAGTACCTTTAGGCGCATTTAGCTATTAGACACATAAAAGCTAAAGGCCTCAAATAAAAATCTTTCAGTGGCACGTTATCGGCTCTTATAGAGTAGGGCAAAGGAAAGTGGCAATTCGATCTAGCTACTTTTTATTAGTTTCTAGGCATCGCTCACTAGTTGATGTACAGTTGGGCTCCTACAACGCTTTCAGTTTTTCAGAACATGCTTTTTAATATATCTGGCGCGTTTCTGTACCAGTTTATACTGCGTCATTCATTTTTACCTCAAAATTGTGACCTTCTATTTTGTGCCTTCCTTTTAGCAGTCGGTTGCAGTTCTGTTCTTCCCTGACAGCTAAACAGGGATGACATGCACTTCCAAGGGCACTTCATTCCTAAGTAAATTGTATCGTTTTGTGGCTTGCGCATCTTTCATGATAGCGACTGGTTACGGCCGTACATACGATAGAAAGCCCAGGAGCCTTAACTAATCCGATTAGCAGTACGGTAAACCTTCTGATGTATACACTAAAACAACGATTATTTATGCATTTTACAGTACATGCATTTGTAATCGTTTTAGGTAAAGTATGTATGCCAATCATACAAGGTCAATTTGATGGCTTTGCTATAAAATTACAGTGTGAGAAAGGCGGTCATATCGTCATAAACTAAATTACGGGCTACGATTCCAGGTATGCAATTCAGTTGTCAATATATCAATCGAAGTTATACATAGTATATATATATATATATATATATATATATATATAGAAAAATTGCCTGAAAATGTGGTTTAGAAATTATGCCAATAGAGTTGATTAGTTATTCCTACCGCTATCTTTTCACTCCCTGTTAATTGCAACAATAAGGAAGGGGAGATGATTTTGTGCAAGGTAAATTTCTCTAGTATTTTTTTATTACAGTATTTTTCTTGTTGTGTGTTTTTAACTTGCTGAAAAAACAGACGTTGTTTTCATAAAAAAACAATAACATAAGCCTGGCTAACCGAAGTTCTTTCTTGTAAGCAGTCTTCATCGACGTCGTTTCATCGCATTTTAATTTGTTAGTTTGCATCTTTTTCTGCTTGCTATAGCATTTGCCGCACGATTTATTGCAGTAGATGTACAATCTTGATCGGTGGTTCACCAACAGCAACCGACTATTGCTGTTGCTTGTTCTTTTTTGTACAGGAACTCCTAAGCACACTCACTAAGTGACGTTAGCTTTAGTACCTTAGATCAACTTTGGTAAAGCAACTTAACTTGTTTACCAAGAGGACCGGCGGCGCTGCACTTGAGGCAACATTCGTTTGCGTACAAAAAGCATACAAAATTCAGTTAGGCAGACAACTCCAATAGAATTCTGTGAAATGTGTAGGCGGAAGCCTTAGGTACAAAATAAATACTACGTTTATATATATATATATATATATATATATATATATATATATATATATATAGTGAGAGAGAGATGAATTATATAGAAATGGGTCGATATGGTGAAGGTGCTAAGTGGCTGTATTTATTGTAAGTATTTAGGGGTTCAGCCATCCAAATAGTGCCTTACCGCCGATTAAATGAGTGTCGTGTCAATTGCAAGTTTCTTTATCTTAGATGTTTTCTTTGAGTATAGTATCCATTTACCGTAAAGTGAGTGATTAATAGGGGGACAAGTGTGCTACTGACAGCTAATTAAGCAAAATCATGTACTCGCATAGAGTAGAATTAGTTGCGCTGAAAACTGAAATGTGTCTATATTTAACATAAGCGAATATATCATTTTTGATCAATTGTAATAGACAGTACCCATAATAGACAACTTTTATCTAAGTTTTTCGGCAACAATTCAGGTGGTCCGCAACCACTGATAATCCGAGCAATCTTATCATAGGGTACCTTCTCTGCCACGCTCCTCCGCGAATTGCGACTTGCGATTGTGAAGCTGACCATCTTAGCGGTTAAGATGGTTAGTCTTACGATTGTTAATTAGTCATTATGTTAATGAGTTATATTCCAACGTGGCCGATATATCGTTACTCTTTGAAAAGCTACTCTTTTTTTACGCTAAGCGTCGAATTCATGAGGCATGCCTTCACAACCTGCTGATACCTAAAGTTTTCGGGCTGACACTCAGCCAAGATTGAACTCGGAAACCACGGAACTGTTTTTCACATTGTTTCATAGACGGATCCCCATAAACACAAATGTGCAACGGTGGGGCTCGAACCCGCGCACCCATGTGTCTCCTTCGGTTGCGAGGCACAGACTTAACCCACCACGCCACCGGGCTCAACAATCTGCTGATACCTGACCTAGCAAAGCCTACTCAATAGGTGTAGTTTTCTATGCATATCAGTTCCGTTCATCTTCTTCATCTTCGCAGTGTTATTGGCAGAAGCATTATCTGTACCGTCTGCCATGCATGTTTGCAGGTCGCACTGGTCGTGCTATATGGTGGGCCTATAGCGACTCGTTGTTGTTGTTGTTGTTACCTTGTGTAGGGATTTCGGCCACCTATCATCACCAGTCACCTCACCCGTCGGCATCGGCTGCATGCGTGGCTGACGTCATGAGCGAGCATTCGTATGAGTGAGCATTCGTATGAGCGAGCATTCGTATGAGCGAGCATTCGATATGCCAAATTTAGACATTGCAACACCACCGAATTTGGCTACAATTTGGGCAATCGGCCGTTGTAGCAACCTCTTCTTGCTTCGACCAAACGACTGACCGAAGGGTGGTGAACAGACGCAGTCCGAACCGACGAAGTGCGGTCGTTTGAAAATCGCATACAAGAAAAAAGCATACGTCAACGCTGGCTGCTCGCAACGCCAATGGATGTTGCGAGCCGTTTCGACCTGTGTTGTCGTTGGTGGTGCTCTTGGTGGCGGTTGTGTTGGGGCTGGCGCTGCTGTTGGTGTCTACAAACATTACCAGTTCACATTCGTTGCATTCGGACATGAGCGAACACTGCCGTGTCTCTCTTTCTCTCCCTAAACTCTCTCTTTCTAACCCTATATCTCTCTCTCTCTCTCTTTGTCGCTGGCTCCCTCTCTTGCTGTTCCTTCCTTTTGCGAGGCGGTAAGGTTCGGCGTAAGTAAACCACGATTCGATTAGACGCTGGACAGCGGTCTATTCAAATAGTTATAATAATAATAATAGTAATAGTAATAACAATGTGGTAGGAACTGGTAGGGGGTCACCTACACCACGTTACTACCAGGGAGCTTTAGCTTGTTGTCTAAGTGACGTTCGGCGGGTCGCCAGCTAGACTAGCAGGTTAACAACTTAGCAAAGAGTAGTTGTAGTAGTCGCCGTTGCAGTAGCAATACATTGCTTCGACTGGATAGGAGAGCGGAAGGTTCACGAACCAACGACACGGGTGCTTTTGTTGTTGTTGCTGCTACTGCCGTTGTTGTTGCTGCTACTACTGCTACTGCTGCTGTTGTTGTTGTTGTTGTTGTTGTTTTTGCTGCTGTTGTTGTTGTTGTTTTTGCTGCTGTTGTTGTTGCTGTTGTCCAGCCAGCCTATCGAGACGGCGACATCAAAGTTATGCGGCGGCAAACCAAGCCGAACTGGTCGGCGGTGGTCACCACCATCCCAACACTCCATTGGCGGAGTTGTGCACAAACGCTGTGGCTCCCATCTCTTTCCGTGGCTGCAACTGCAGCACAAGTGAGTGCCTACGAGCAGCTATTTTAAAGGAAAGCGAGGAAAAGCCGGCAGCGGTGGCAACGGTAACGGTAACGGTGGTGGCGGCGGCGGAGGCGAGATGATCACCCGCCAAGTGGTTGCTCAGCTAGTTGGCCAAGTCGTGGCCACTAAGTATACGAACGAAATGCAACCGCCGATAATGCCGGCTGTGATGATGGACTGAAGCTCGCGCACCAGGTCAATGCAAAGCCACCCGAAGCCCCGAATATGTTGTTGTTATTGTCGTTGTCGTTGTTGTTGTTGTTGTGTGTTGTTGTTTTTGTGGTCGTTGCTGTTGTTTTCGTTATCGTGGCCGATATCCGGTGACGACGACGACAATGATGATGTCTTCGGCGACAGTAATGACGTTGCGTTGACTGCGACAACGCTACTCTTATGGGGGGGTGGTTATTTATTTGTTGTTCTTGTTGTTGATGTTGTTCCTGTTGTTGCTGATGTTGTTCTTGTTGTTGATGTTGTTCTTGCTGCTGCTGCTTCTGCTCGTGATGGCGATACTGCAAGTAGCGGCCGTCGTCGGCCTCCTTGACGACCACTGGGGTACTTGTGGCGTCCTCGTCACAACGTTTCGTCCACCCGCACTTCCCTGCCCTGCTTGCACTGTTGGCGAGACGACCACAACTATAACGACAGCGACAGCAACAACAAAGAACAATAACAAGTACAACAACAACAATAACGATGACAACAACAACAACAACAACAACAACAACGACAACGACGACGACAACAACAACAACAACAACAACGACAACAACAACGTCGGCAGCGCAAACAATAACGACGATTCGTATATGGTCGTATTTTTAATGATTTTTAAAAGGCAGCGGAAGAGAGAAGACGGAAGAGGCAGATACAGAGAAAAAAAGTGCATAAGAGAAAGATAAAGAGAGACGGAGAAAATAAGCCAATTGAATGAATGCCATAACGGATATGATAGCGTTGTGGCAGTCGTTTCCACCATGGCTGCAACTCCCCCATCATAACCGTTGTGTTGCTGCTCAATCGGCGCCACCGTGAGAGCGTCGGTGGCGCTGCAGCGATGCGTCTTAGCCGGATTGAGGTGTGGCCCTGGCATCCCATCTCGTCGACAAATTCATCATAATTAATACGACCGTTTCAAAGCCATCGACAGGGTGGATCATTGCCTTCTCCCTGTCAACCCAAAACATATCTGGTAATCCGTGAGAGTGCGATAGGGTGGTGTGAGGTCTATCTTCGGAACCGGCAGTTTCTGTCGTGTCAAGGCGGGGACGAGATAGCCTTTACTATCGTCGTCATTCCCGTGTCGGTTGGGGGAGCCTCGCAGGGCTTCGCCATTGACCCTCTTCTTTGGACCATGTTTGTCATTGATGTTCTGGACTAGCTTCCACCCGGTGCAAGGTACACGCTTTGTGCTGGCCACCTTAGAATGTATGTGAATGTTAGCCAGGATGACATCTGTAAGGCCGTGCGAGAGGGAGGCCTGCAATGGTGCCGCCGGATGAGCGCCACACAAATGGAACAAGCATCGCAATACCGAAGCGTGTGGTTTAGGAAAGATGTCACAGGAACTTTGTATGTAGGTTTGACAATATACGCCTTACAGAGGTTTGGACGATGAGAGAGCGTGGCGTCCTAATTAGAGTTGATTTTAAATTTCTCGAACTCGTCTGCCACTGGCTGCATTATCACAGTATTATCGACTATGAAATATCAATACAGAACGAATTGATTTTCTAAACAATTCAGGCCTTTATCTAAAGGCAGGCGTTAATGCTTTTAGACGTCGTCATAGCGTCAGCAAATGCCAACTATTCGATCAACATTGTACAGAATGACCATTTCCGATCTCCTCGGACACTCAGTCCGGACACAGTATGTCGCGCGCACTAACGCTATTAAAAACTTGTCGTTTATGCTTGGGTTCGCCAAACTATGAACCTTTGTGGGTCAACAAGAAGGTACTTGATCGTTAAATCGAATTTAATTGAACCAGAATGATGCCGGTGCTGTTCGGCCTATACACAATTGAGACTTTCGCCGCCATGTGCTCACCCTGTGACTCGCTATTGACTCGCAGTCACACACAGACAGAATGCAAGGCAAATGACAACGCCCCAGCGCAAGCAAAAGCGCAACCATCGGCTTACCCACTCACCCAGATACGAAAACAACCAGCCACCCATTCACCCTTTCGCCGCCAATCGACATCCCAAAAGAGCAGGCAATTATGAAGACGCACTCCTTTTCCCAGCACACCCCCCGAAGCTGCACAACTCGTACAACCGATCTTGACTTCAATTGTCGTTTGTACAGCAGCCATCAATTCGTCCATTCACCCAATACCCAACACCTATGCCTTCAGTGCTTCGTTTCGTTTTGTCTCCCGTTTGCGCCTGCTAGGCATTCTGTCTTTCTCTTCCTCTTTCTCGATCCGCCTTTCCCTCTTGGTTTTCCTACCGTTCAGTCCATATAACCCCTCCCAGATCTATCTCGCTCTATCTGACTTTCTTTCAGGTGCAGCATTCTGTTGTGTTGTAAAAACAACAATATCAACATCAACAACAACCACAACAACAGCAGCAACAATAACAACAGCGACACCAACAATTACAAGTGACGTGGTATGGCAAGGCGTGGTAAATGCAGAAACGTACCTCATTGACTCATTCACTGGCTGGTCCGTTTCGCATGTCGATGTCTATTCTTGGATCGATGAAGCAGAATATGACTAAAGGACAAGACTCCGACTACATTAGCGATTACAATGATAATGATGATGATGATGATGACCATTGCTATTATTGCGTGTTCTGTCAAAAGCGTCGAGGAGTCTTGGTCGAATCATCAACTTGCATTGAATTATTTAGGCGTCGGTATATATATATATATATATATATATATAGGACTGAGTAAGCTTTCAAATAAATATATATTTGCATGCACGTGAAAGTTTATTCAGTTCCTATATATGTAGGTTGTGTAATCATTAAGATATCAGCCAGAGTTTTTACGAAATGGCGCCTGACAATGATATTTGTAGTGCATCACGTGCGCAAGTAACACTTTTACACTATCACTCATCAAAATTCAAGTGAAGGCTACGTTTACATTACAGGCGACAGATATTTGAGCTGAGTATGTCAGCACTTGTCGCGTGCATGGGGAATCACAAATTCCCTACCGTGATTAAACATATTTTTGTCAAAAAGGACGGCTGTGCAAATAATAATTGAGTTGGGTAAATTATACGTGAAATATAAGTATAATTGGATAAATTAGTGCTGGCAAAGCATTCATTATTTGATTCATGATTTCAAAGGTGGCCAGACATCAGCCAAGAGTGAAGCGTGCCCCT
Organism: Dermanyssus gallinae; assembly: GCA_003439945.1. NCBI lineage: Eukaryota > Metazoa > Arthropoda > Arachnida > Mesostigmata > Dermanyssidae > Dermanyssus > Dermanyssus gallinae. The sequence continues at coordinate 219,313 of QVRM01000121.1, read as the reverse complement.
CACGTTCAGTTGAGGACGCCACGCCAGAAATCATTGAACACATCTACCGTCTTCTCGTCATATTGCCGGATAGACGTGCGTGAGATCGTAGGCATCTTAATAAATGAAGTGCATAATATACTAAACAATTAGGAATGAGAAAGTTTGCTAGGCGTCTACGCAAACTCCAGATTTAGCAATGCATTCCTGTTGTTTCATCACTGACAAAAAGTTGCACTCGTACACTGTGGCATTTGTGTTTAATATATCATACAAAAAAATATACCGTTAGCGCGGTGTTATCAACATCGTCATTATGAAAGCATTCGACCTAGTGCGCTTAAGATTGTATATGGTCATGTCTATCGTGGTTTATGAAGCATCGTGTTTTTCCACGTGCATGGTCCAACTCAATTTGTAGTAAACGTTTTGTATACAAATTGACTGGCCAAATGCATGATACATACCCGGCGTCATTGGTAAAGCCGAGGTAGTGTAAGACTTACAAGCCTACTTAGATCTAGTCATTCTTGTTGCCTCTTTTGGGGGGTTTGCAGTATTGCTTTCTCGACTTCTTTCTTTCTTGAGGTGATCGCAGTATTGTTTTCCCGAATTCTTTCTTTTTTGAGGTGATCGCAGTACTGTTTGCTCGGCATTGGCCACAATATCTTGCCATTGAAGACTTTCCTCGATTTTTAGAGTTCAACCTTGTATGGCGGGTATTTTTGCCTCCAAGCTCATCTCTGCGAATCTTGTGTAAACCACAGACCAGGACTCAGGGCCCTTTAGAAGCGCCTGTACGAGGGCGTGGCATGTCAGGCGACTTCTCAGCGTTAGGTTCTGAGAGTGGCACTCGCTCAGTATTTATAAAGGCACAGTGTTCGAAACTAGCTCACGTCATTAGTCTTTCCAGTGTTGCACATTCGACCTAAGGGGGAGTCAGTTCTGCCAATGCGGTGTATGTATTCCTGAAAATAGCCATCGCAGCCACTTTTTGTGGAACCAATTTGACGCCTAGTGTGTGGAGGTACTGTTGGATATCCAATATGCTAGAATACCTCGTAAGTGGAGGGACACGCCTTTGACCATATGCGCGTTATTTATGGTGTTGGTGTTTTCTTGCTTTCTAGCTCTGTAACTAATCGTACTAACAAAGCGGTAAGCCAAGTGGTTCTCCTTGCGAATTACCAGGTTTGGGGATAAGGGTCAGACGTGCCGTTATCCAATAGGATAATCTGCATTTGGATTGTAATTGGCTTAAAGGTAGGGTCTGTATTGTCCTTAACCAAGCGGCTCCTGACTTCGGGGTATTTGCGCGAAAAGCGTACTTTTACTAAGTGCGGTCGATCTTAAGCGTGCCCGTCGACACACCTACACAGTGAGTTCTTGGGATGTATTTTAGTGTTTTTAATTTTTCTATATAGAGTTTTACGCTTTGGCCATCTTGGTATTCCAGCAGTGGTACAAGAGGCGACTGTCATAGAATGTGAGCTAGACGGGAGCTGAATTCTTGGCAGGCTTCTTCTTGTAGTGCAAATATTTCTACTGGTGAGTATTTAATTAGGTGAGGTACTCGTATTTTAAGCTATTTCTGTAGGTGGGTGTGATTTAGCCTGGAAACCGTTGCCGTTATGTGGAAGAGAAGGGCCAGGAGGAAGTTAAAGTACGCAGAGATGGTCTAATAGAGTTTGTTTTGCCTCGCGGATTATTAAGTCGGTTAGTTCCTGAATTGTTTTTTTCTGATGCAAAATGGGGTGTTTTTAGCCCCCTTAGATGTGTAGTAGTCGTTTGTTTAGTTGTACCATAAACATTTTAAATGAATTTTAATTTACGAATACTTTGCATTCTCTCATCTAGTAATTTATTGTTAGAACGGCGGCGCTCATCTGCTTGTTAGATATGGAAGCACTGCCTTTTTCCCAGCACTGCTCTACGTATTTTGGCCAAAGCCTTAGCACAGATGATAATAGGTTTTCGGATGTAGTCGTCAATCAGGGCCTTGGAATCATAATCTGCATGCGCATCCTGAAGCCTGGCGTTTTTTAATTCCTCGCTCAAGCAGTGAGTCATTCATCTTTTGCCCGCACTTTTACGATGCCCGAAAATCATGTAAGCTATTACCATTGCACTAATTTCCAGACCCTACGTTCTGAGGCTTCATTTATTGTCAACATAAATTCCGTCGAAAAGTTATCTGTCAGCAAACCAGGACTCGCCGTAGCGCATTTCGCATAAGGACTTTATGAAAGTCCCCAATCCAATACTACCACCAACTAGTTCCACTTCATTCTGTTGTGTCTTCCTCTTGGCCCGGTTTTGATATCTCCCCATGTGTCTTGCGTTCAATTAGGAGAACTATCTTGATCTTCCAAAAAGCCTGGTGTAACTGGTTATACCCTATTCATCAGATATCGTCCCCAACGTATCGTATAGTTGTCTCTAGTTCCTAGCATTTGCTCGCCTCTCACCACTGCCAGGCGACCAGCTGGCTTGCATATGCCACTGCGTCACTTCCGTGAGGCATTGAGGATGCTATTATCCACTAAATGTCTACTTATTCAATTCGTTCAGAGCAAATGTACTTACAAAGAAATAAATATTTCCTTGATTTACGGCAGTCACGTGTATACGTCCATCAGAATCATTTTGCAAGTCTAGGTGGCTGACGTATGTCATAAATAATCTATTCGTAGCCCGTTTTTTGCTTTCTGTTCAAATGTATATTTCCGTTCATTGGAAAATATAACACAAAAAAAATGTATATATATAGGTGTAAGTATGTATACATATAAATGTTGCCAACAATTGATCTAAATGCATGTATAAGTGAAGGAAGACTGTTTTTCCAGAAAACATATATATATATATATATATATATATATATCTGTGCGTGTCCTAGCACTTCATGCAAATGGCTGTGGAAGTGCTAGGAAACTGTTTTTGCAGAAAACTGAAGTCCCCACTCTAAATGATTTATGCCTCAACAACGATCTGATTGCATAGCGGTCGTCACTTTAGTCAAGAATTGCATATATATTGTGCGTGTGTGTAACTGGGAGATCTTGATATTGGTACTAGATAGCCTTGGTGAAGATATATATATATATATATACACATATATACTATAGGGTATTGATACAGTTTCATTCAGTTGATTTCCGGCGGATCGTGGGGCGCCATTGTGCTTCTGCAGCAGCAGCAGCAGCAGCAGTTGTCGCATTGGCCGCCGTAACGGCCGCGGCACTGGCAAATATAGCATAGTTTCTCGGCTAACCTTGGGTTCTGTGGCTGTGCAGTTCAGCTTCAGCAAGAAGGAAGCGGCGAGCAAAACATCGAGCTGTCATCTGTGGCCAGTTTGAGATGCATTTGCGGTTGCAGTGATATCGGTCGTTGTGGTAATAATGGCAGTACAATAACAGCAACAGCAGCAACAACAACAACAGTAATAAGAATAACAACAGTAAAAACAGCAACAGCCGCTGCAACAACAACAACAACAGTAGCAACAACAACAACAACAACAACAGTAGCAACAACAAGAATAACTGCAGAAGCAGCTGCAGCGGTGGCAATAAAAGCGGCACTGGTCAACACCCAAATGATAAAACTTATTTAGAAAACAGAATTGAGTCGTCGAACGGCCGAGCGAACGCGGTAGCTAAAGCAAGGCGGTAGTAGTGACAATAATGAATCACAATGCAGAATCAGAATGGAATCGAAAGCGAGCAACCAATTTCTTCGTCTTCATCATCATCATCAATGGTGGACAAACCAATGGATTGACACACAAAAAGAATGCCGCGCACGCGGCCGACAACAATGAGATCAAGCTTTCGCCGTGTGCGTGCGACACTGGTCTAACCCTACAATTGGCCAGAAAGGGAGACACGCGTTTCGTATAGAAACACACACACGTCATACATGTGTATATAACTTCGTTAACATCGAAACTAACACGTATCTAGACATGTCTACACGTATCTACACTCTTGTTAAAGTTCGATCCGATCCGACTTTTTCTTCTTCTTCTTGACATCATAAGCGTCACATTTTTTAATGCATATTTTATTGTTGGTGTTGTTGATGATGTTGTTGTTGTCAGTGTTGTTGTTGTTCTTGTTGTTAGTGTTCTTGTTGTTGTTGTTGTTGTTGTTGTTGTTGATGTTGATGTTGATGTCGTCGTCGTCGTCGTGTTGTTGTTGTTGTTGTTGTTGTTGTTGTTGTTGTTGTTGTTGTTGTTGTTGTTGTTGTTGTTGTTGTTGTTGTTGTTGTTGTTGTTGTTGTTGTTGTTGTTGTTGTTGTTGTTGTTGTTGTTGTTGTTGTTGTTGTTGTTGTTGTTGTTGTTGTGTTGTTGTTGTTGTTGTTGTTGTTGTTGTTGTTGTTGTTGTTGTTGTTGTTGTGTTGTTGTTGTTGTTGTTGTTGTTGTTGTTGTTGTGGTTGTTGTTGATGTCGTCGTCGTCGTCGTCGTCGTCGTCGTCGTGTTTGTTGTTGTTGTTGTTGTTGTTGATGTTGATGTCGTCGTCGTCGTGTTTGTTGTTGTTGTTGATGTTGATGTCGTCGTCGTCGTGTTTGTTGTTGTTGTTGTTGTTGTTGTTGATGTTGATGTCGTCGTCGTCGTCGTCGTGTTTGTTGTTGTTGTTGTTGTTGTTGTTGATGTTGATGTCGTCGTCGTCGTCGTGTTGTTGTTGTTGTTGTTGTTGTTGTTGTTGTTGTTGTTGTTGTTGTTGTTGTTGTTGTTGTTGCTGTTGTCTATGTTGTTGTTGTCGTCGTCGGTATCATCATCATTATCCTAAATCTAGCATTAGTCTGATCTTCGGCCCGACCGATGACAGCAGCAGCAGCGGCGGTGGCGACGACGACGACGACGACAACGACGACAATGACAATGGCATCTATTGTTTGGTCTTCAATTGGGGGCAAATATTCTGACATGGCATGCCAAGCCGCTAGACGCCGCTAGCCGCCGTCAACAGCAGCAGCGGCGGCGGCGGCGGCGACGTTCAGTCCAGTCCAGTATATCGCTCAATCAATAACCCGCTTTGGTCGTCCGGCCGTTCGCTCATTCGGTCATTCATCCATTGATGCTGCGTGATGAATGTGCGACGACGTCGTCCCGAACGACCAACGCGCTGCGCGCAGATTCGCATTCTGTATGTCTGTATGTCTGCCTATCTACTATCCGTCCGCTCGCTCGCTCGCCCGCCCGCCCGCCCTGCCCTCTCTAATGTCATTATAATGCTCGGGGTGACGACAATATGAATGGACATAACAACAATCATAATGGCGCTGCTGCTGATGATGGTGTTGCTAAGGGTAACGATGATGATGATGATGATGATAGTGGTGTCGGTGGTGACAATGATGAGGGTGATGATAATAGTGTATGGCTAATGACGATCCTGAGGCGATTGTGTAGCAGCGATGCAGATTGACCGAAAGATAGAGAGTGGTTGGTGCATGACCGGGCGTGCTCTGGTCAGGTAGTCTCTAACTGTTCTCGTTGTCGTTGTCATTGTTGTTGTCGTTGTCATTGTTGTTGTTGTTGTTGTTGTTGTTGCCGTTGTCGTTGTCATTGTTGTTGCTGTTGCTGTTGTCGTTGTCATTGTTGTTGCTGTTGCTGTTGTCGTTGTCATTGTTGTTGTTGTCTTTGTCATTGTTGTTGTTGTTGTCGTTGTCATTGTCGTTGTTGTTGTTGTTGCCGTTTTCGTTGTTATTGTTGTCGTTGTCGTTTTCATTGTTGTTGTTGCTGTTGTTGTTGTTGCTGTTGTCGTTGTCGTTGTTGACGTTATTTTTGTTGTTGTTGTTGTTGTTGCTGTCGTTTCTACTGCTTTATCTGCTGTTGTTGTCGTCGTCGTTGATTCTGCTATAGACCTGCAACGATGTAACGTAATGAGTATCCAATAGAGAAATCCGCTCCCATCGCGTATTTGACTTGGCCTGCTTGTCTGTTGTCGTTCAGTCGACTTGATTCGCTCTGCTCTGTTTTGCTCGATGATGTCGACGATATCGATACCGCCGCCGCTGCCTCCAAGCTACAGCAGGATACAGCAGCCCGAAGTTCAGCCAGAATTGTTTACCTCGAACCGAATCGATCCCAACAAATGAATGAGTGAATGAATGAACGGATGGATGGATAAATGAGTGACAAGAAACAAATCACCAAATCAGCCGCTCGCAACGACATCATCTGACCTTATGTCGACCACTAACGTTATCGCTTCGATTAGCAGACGTATGCAATGCAGAATTGTACTTGTCGACGGCGCGGCAGTAGAGGTACTAGTAGAGGAAACAGTAGCACTTGTTGTGGGTAACATTCTTCTGAAGTACAATGTCGATAAGATGTAGCAATTCACTTTAACACACATATATATATATATTATATATATATATATATATATATATATATATATATATATATATATATATATATATATATATATATATATATATATATATATATATATATATATATTATATATATATATATATATATATATATATATATATTTATATATATATATATACGAAAACTCGGTAGATATATAGTACATTGCCAAGCACTCCAAAGACACATAGCTTCCGTAAGAGCAACAGGACATTGCAAAAGTTTTAAACAAACACCAAAAACTAGTCCATGCCGAAAATATAATTGGCGCACATGCAAATGAGTTAACTCATATTATCGACTTTTTCAGCAAAGTTTCAGCCGACATTGATGCACGTAACGACGTGTAAGATCTAGGCTGCAACCAAACAAATCTCCAATTGCGCTCCAAATCACGATTTTAAATGTATTCTCTACAGCTAAATAAAAAACCTCCGTCACGTTTTACAGAGCAGTTTCCTGCACCTTTTTAGTTCCTTTCCTTAGTCACACTATGGAAGAAGACGGTGAATTACGTCAGGCGAGCAGTAAGCTAGCCAAATTTGTCGAATTGCTGCGTCCTTGAGAATAACTTGCGTCTGCTGAACCAACCGTGTGAATAGGGGTGGTGTCCCTTAGTTGAAGACACCAATATACCAGCTGACTTCGGAGGTCCCACTGCACAGAGTTTATTCTGGAGATCAGAATATCCACATCGGAACCGCTGATGCTAGTTATGCACAGTTTCCTTTAACGGCGTTCCATAGTCAGTGGTGAGCTCTTCAAAACTTGCGTTTTTTTTATAAACTATAATTAATGCTGTACACTATAATAAAGCATGCCACGTTTTTTACGAGCACGTTCTTAGCTCGACTCGGGGCAACCTATAATTTTTGTCGCACCATTCTCCTTCAGCGGACTAACTTAAAGCTTGGCAACTAACATCGGAAGTGATGGTGAGATCTACCATAGTATTCGTTTTTTTACAACCGTCATCTTGGCAAGCCGAACATTTGTAGGATTATATATATATATATATATATATATATATATATATATATATATATATATATATATATATATATATAAATGTTTTTATAAAATAAAAATTTAGATCTAATAATTCGTACACGGTCTTAATTTGGCTCCAGGAGGTGCTATGTCCAAATTGTCTGTCGACTTACTGATGAGCTGAAGCATTGCTCGAAACAGTTGTCTGGTTTGCTGCTGTGCGGTGGGCCCCTCGGTACAAGTGGTGAATCATGACCGTGTTTAACCGTTTTTGACGAGCAGAAGTGCCGATTTCCCCGTCGACGACCAAGTCGGTCGCGCGCAGATGCTTGTTTCAGCCGGCTCGGCGGCGACGATAACGTGAAAATCTTGCATTTAAAACGACCAAAGGAAAAGAGGGAAAATAACGCTGAAAAACGAAGGAAAAGCTTAAGGTGAGCAGCCCAATGTCGTAGCACGAGTACCATCGTCTATGATTGGCGCTGGCTACCACGGCGGAGGTGGGCTCGTTTAGCGTTTGGGAAGCGTCCGGCCGTCGTCATATCGTGATTCCTTCAGGACAGCGTCTTGTCGGCTAGACGGGAATCGGTCCACGCAAGCAGACACGATTTGCTCCATCACTCTGAGTCACTCAACTGGTGAAAAGTAGAAAATTCAACTGAAACGGGCACTTGCACACTACGCGCGGAATAACGCGGGAGTGACTCCAGTACGTTGTTTCAAATAGAATGACGCTGCAATGATATATATATATATATATATATATATATAAATATATATATATATATATATATAAATATATATATATATATATATATATATATATATATAAATATATATATATATATATATATATCTATATATATAAATATATCATCAATACGTTTTATTCAAGGAAATATTTATTCAGGCTATAGAGAGTATTAGATTCCCATAGAGAGTAACCCGCCAGGAGTTGGCGGGTTACTCTCTATGGGAATTATGGTTCAGAATTCGTTTTGTATAAACAAACGAACAAGGCATATAGAAATCCAACAAATATCCCCGTTACTGATCAAGTTCCAGGCGTTTCTTCACTTCGGACGAGAAGTTCGTGCTTGTTGTTATGGCCGACTTCCCTTCACGAAATCTATGCTGCTCTTTCAGAATAATGTTGCGTTGATGGGGGAATGTCGATCTGTTGCGTATTGTGAGCACCTATATTAGTATTTTATAAATTCAACTCTTCTTAGCAATGTCCTGTCAAGATTATACTTAGAACTTACGCCTCGTCGTAGATAAATAACGTTGAATATCCTAAGCATAAGTTTTGTATGACTTTTCTACTATTTGCTTATTCCGATATTCATGCAACTAACTCAAAGCTACGTCTCACGCATCGCATCAATAGGTGTTCTGCTGATCTCCATTGCCTCGGCGGTAGACCTTCTATTTTTCTCCTAATGTACCGTGGAGTTTAGAGATTTGCAAAGATTCTTTTGAAATGGAAATAGTCGCTTAATACAGCGACTGCTTGCCGGTATTCAAATCCAGCTCAACTAAGGCTTACATACCGAAGCATATTCTAGGCAAAGCGACCCTTTTGCTTGCTTTATTGTACGCCAGTCAAACAGTTCATTCTAACTCATGTATATAGAAGCAAGTTCCTCAAACATTATTCTAGGAGATTTTATAATGAGGGCTTTCTGCCTTTCCTAGCGTAGTACTGTGACGTCAATCTACGAAAAAGAGATCAAAGACCAGTGCTGAGAGGTTCCGACCAGTTGCTGAATGTTTGATACTCGACTTAACAAAAAGGATGATATGTCCATTCACTGTATTTTCTTTGACAAAAAACTGCTCAGTTATGGCCATTTCCATCCGCACTGTTGCGGTGTAAGCCATTCTTAACAGCGGCATTTCTTACGCAAGAAATAATAATAATGACCTCAGTATTTATTGTCCAGAGACGTCTGGCGGGGAGTTCTTGCATGTGTGTTTTTGCATCGCTATGCCATTTATGTTCTGAACATAGGCAAATACCTGCTGACGGACACTTATCAGAGGCTTGGTACGTGCCGAGTACATAAAGCTTTAATTTGCTCTTCACTTTCTGGCCACACATGTCATCCTGCAAATGAAGGTCGTCCACCTCAGTTTAAACATCGGTTAGGCCTTTGTTGTCGTTGCTGCACTTTGTGGACCCACTGTGTTCTACTTGACTATCGATTAACTTGTCGAATCATCCAATCACCCCTAAGCATTTGGTAACTGAATAACGGCGGCATGACAGACAAAGATGCTACTACGGTTGGAGAAGATATTAGGAATCAATAAAAGCCGCCACATGCCCAACGCGAGCAAATACGAAATCAATTGCAAAGAGTTAATCGACCTATATGTAAGGATCGACCGAGTTGTGGAGGCGTACGGTATGACACTTTTAAAACTCCCGGTCCGTCTAGAGGCCACGCGACATCTAGCTTAGAATTTCAAGCACCCGGCCGAGAAGATGTTCCAAACCTCGCTCAGTGCTGCACCAAAACACAAGCACCGACAAAACCCGCTTTTTTACCGTTTGCCGCATATATTTTCCGCCGAGCTCCAAACATGTCGTTGTTGTTATGCCTATTGTTGTTGTTGTTGTCGTTGTTTCTGTCAGTCAGCATACCACAAACGAGCATGTCTACGCTCGTTTTTGGTCGACTCTGCTTCAGAGGCTTCGATGTTGACGTGAGCTCTACTAGTCTTGCATTATTCCTAGACTTTATTCTTACTTGTGAAACACATTTTATTTAACTCATAACAGGGTGTACACGAGTATCCCCCAGTGAACGTGACGACAAACTACATCAGCCGTAAGTCCAGGTTGGTGTCGACCACCTGGACAACATGCCAAGCACCGCCATGGCATTACCATTTGTGTATTCAATGACAGTCTTTGCCGGAAAAATGTACCTGCGCGTAGGTCCCCCGTAGCCAATCTGAAACATTTGCACACCTTAGTAATCATTCCCTCAGTAATTTTAACTGGATTCCCTAAGGTCTCAAAGGTTAACGGTCGAAACTCCATAGAGTCTCCGATAGATGCATACATCCGACACTTATTATTTTCCGCCTGCAAAACAGCATAACCGCCTGGGTAGCGCCATGACTGACCATTGAAAGTACTTAAGAGTCAGTCACGGTAGCGTCCCAGATGAGTGTCTCGAAGGCTGTTAGAGTCATCCCGTCAGGTCCCGATGGGAGTCGTCCGTGTACAAACCTGCGGGTTCGTGAACACGAGGGGAGCCAGAAGACCTTAGAGCACGGGCCAGGGTATCATTCAAATGCGGGCAGCGTATCTCGTCCTACGGCCTAAGCTGCGGATGCAGGATAAACTATGGTGACCTAGGGGTGAGACCTTCTTTCCACAGCTGAACTCATGTTCCTCGACTAGAGGAATCTTAAGGCGAAGACCAACGCAGATCCTGACGACAAAGTACTTTTGCATATTGCGTTTCCGTATGTAACATTTAATGCTCCATACTTTGTAGGGCTGAGATGGAAACAGTGTACTTGGGGGGCTACCGTGTGCATAGACGCAGACCTCTTGTGCGCAATGTTTTCCACAAAGTGAGTTTATCCTCCTTTTTACGATGTCAATTGGGCAGCACAGAGCGACTGAATAAACAACAAGGCATGCTTGACAACATGACTCAGGTGAGTCCAGCCTACCAGTGTCTGTAGCAGGTAGTAGTAGTAAAAGTGGTACATATTTGTTAATTGGTGCCATGTTCAGTTAGCTCACTAAACAACCGTCTACTGAAAGAAAACCTGCTGTATGCATGTACATGCGCGGCTGAGACGGAATCTACCTTCTAGCTCTGAGCTCTTGTGTGCCTTCAATGGCCGCGACAACAGTCGCCTCTTTCTCTGCCCGACACTCGTATTACTAGCCACGAAGACCTTCGTCATTTACGGCGTTTCGCCCTCCCCCCCATGTACAACATGTACAACACAACGCAGCATATTTTATGGTACGGTAGGATACAGTACCGTACGGCTAACTAGCTGTATATGCCCTGAAACGAACGGTGTTCATCGTGCCCAAAGTAGAAGTGGCCAGCTGACTCTTACGAATTTTGCTCCCATCGGGCCACGCCTTCACCAGTTGCTTAGATTCGATAGATCTCTCTCTCTATATGTCTTCGTTTATATGTATATATGTATGTGTATATATATATATATATATATATATACATCTGTTCAGTTGGTCATTAAATTTACGATAAATCAACGTTGTCGTGGTGCAGTAGTGGTTGTGGTGGTGGGGTAGTAGGAGAAATGTACCAAAATGCCAATGACGGTGTACCGTATTCTCGGCACACATGCACATTTACGTACATACGTCACACGGTCGTAGGGATCGTAGCACTTGCTAATGGTAGAAGTCGTCGTTGTCGTTGTGGTTGTTGTTGTTGGTGTTGATTGTCACTCGTAGTCGCCGTAGCAAAAGTATTTACATTCAAATAAATACATAAACATGACATTTTAAAACGACGCGCGCGAACCGAACGCGTCAACGACCTTCGTTGGTGCTGGGCGGTAGCCGCCGCAGCGATAGTAGTGAACCAGCGGCGACATTACAAACAAAAGCAGCAGCAGCAGCAACAACATCAACAATGAACAGCACTACGAGCAGAAACGACAGATCACCAACAACAACAACAACAACAACAACAACGACAACAACAACAGCTCAGTACTTGACGCCAGAATGCGCACAGACAAGTGGACAGCCAAGGCGTTTCTCATTAATAATATGACACAGCACAACAACAACAACAACAACAACACAAACAACAACGCCAAAAGCTATTACTACAGCGCCGACTTCAACCAGCATCGATCTGCTGGTTATACATAAGGGGACATTCGCAGCTGGGGCAGAAACGACACGTCAGATTGTCACATGTTGGCCCATCTGACTCGCGTGCCAATGCGAGGTGGGTGCAAACGCAGCCACTTCAGCTGCGATAACAGTACCAACAACAACAACAACGATGACTACAACAACAAGAACAACAACAACAGCAGAAGCAACAACAACAAAAAAACAACAACAACAACAACGACAACAACAACATCAACAACAAGAGCAGAAGCAGCAGCACTTCGAATTCCTAGCAGCAACTGAAGCACAAACACCGGTAGTAGTATTCCACGCCAGCTTCTACGGCACTCCTGCCGGCGTCATCAGCCGGGGCCGGTTCTTCGCGGTCGTCGAAATCACACACAAGCAGAAGGAGCACATTCTGTCTTCAGCGCCAGATCAGCATTGTAAATCAGTATGTCCCCCGCCGGCGGCGTTCGATCGCCGTCTTCAGCGTCTGGGGCGACTGGGAGGTGGCCCCGGCCGAATGAGCCAAACAGCTCAAGCAAGGCACGCAAACAACCCCTGGGGGGGGGGGGGGGTAAGACCATGAACACCCCGAAGATCCGCCAATCGCCCATGGCTCCGTCGTCGCTGCCCTCGCATACGTGTCACAGGACAGACATCCCTGTGCGCGAAAATTCCGGCGCCACCGGACCCCACCCGCTCGATTGTTGTCCGGCCGACACTCGAGGCCAGGCGGTGCTGTCGAATATGCTAGACTGAATCAAACCAACAGCGCGGCTAGTCGGTTCTTCATTTTCGCAAAGCAGCTTGCTCTCTGAAATCTGTCAGACCACTACCGACACAGGTGCTGCAGCAGCAGAGTGAGTGAGTGAGTGAGTGATAGCAATTAATTCCATCTAGTTGGCTTATTCGAGGCTGATCTCTCGAGCCGTTGCTATTCGTCTGGAGTGGGGCGATTTAGAAACGTGCCTTCATCACGCCAAGATGAGTTCCTGCTACGATTAGGTAGTTACCCGATCTATGACGACGCTCACTTTGTGTAGTTGTTTTCTGAGCCTACACATTTAGGATAGACCGCAGTTATAGATGGTAACCATAGTGGGCGCTTAGAGATAAAGTTTATGCATATATAAGTAAATGTCTATACACTATATATATATATATATATATATATATATATATATGTAGAGGCGAGCACTGCCGAGTGTGCAAATGTATTGTAAATGATTAATAAATCATTGCTATATATATATATATAGAGAGAGAGAGAGAGGCGGTCGAACAACCAGCAGGGTTTCTAAGCCCGACAACCATAAGCAAAGGGCTAAGCAAAGCTGAAGCACACAAGAATGCACCGCAAACAAGCCGCCTGGAGCGCTACAAAGAAATCACTTGTGAGCAAAAGCATATGCTTCTACTTAAGACGTATCCTAGCGTCGTACCTAAACGGTCGAGCAATTACATATCACGGTGCAACTATGCAATCGCAGCCGGGATCCCTAGAAACCCAACTCTATAAAAAATGACCTAAGATGCTCCTATTTTGTTGTCTCTAGAGACGATCTGACATTGATCGCCTCTAGACGCCGTCTACGATTGACTTGATCGTCTCAACACACGTTGTGACGATCGACTCAGAAACAGCCAACGGAGCCTTGGTAGATATCCCAAGATACCTCAACTCGCTGAGCCTTGAATCGACTCCACAGAAGCGCAAGACATTTCTTTAAATGACATAAAGCCTTCCCAGAATCTAAACTGACGCCTGGAAGGTCGCCCAGTTACACTCAGTCGCGATTTAGTATCTGGGCGTGATATTGGATAAGAATCTCGCAGGTACACCCAATGTGGGCTATGCAGCACTGAATATAACTTAAATAAGTGGAACCAGCATTGGGATGCAATCTAGCCGGTCTACCCTAGATACTGGCACAAATCAATACTTTTGGCACATCCTAAACCACGGCTCGCTAACCCACCAACTCGCACAACTGCTAACGCGATACAGTTAGTTGATTTCACCAATGCGCTACTCCGCATTGGTAAAGCTGACCCTTCGTTATGCCATATGTACAACTCTGAAAAGTGGTGACGACGCAGGGCATTGTTACAAGGCCTTTTTAAATACTGAGCGAGGGCCACTCTTTTGGAACATAAGTTTTTCGGAACATAAACTGGAAAATCTACTGGTCGATGGAAAGATAATTGGCAGAAGTTATCTTGGACAGGAAAATAACCGCCGTATAAAGCCAAACAGCCTTGCTAGGAAATTAAGGCGGCCAAGTAAAGTAATTTCACTTATTATTAATTTCACATTAAAACTCCGGCTACCCTCGACAAGGGGCAGCAAATAAGACAACTGCATTTTAGTGCGTTTGTAAGTTCCACTCTACGGGCTCTAGTAAGACGTAACAGTGTGCATCACGCATTTTGCCAATTAATCTTTCTCGATAAAAAGAATATACAAATAAATATATACACATATGTACACATGCTGTATATGGATAGATAGTTCTATTATTCATTTGACTTGTATGTGCATATCATCCTTTTATATCAGGAGCGCTTGAAGCAGCAGCATAACGTTAAAATAATAATATAATAATATTAGGGTTTCCCCAACACTCCTTGTGGCAGCAGCATGGCCGTGGACTCAGATAAAACTGACTATTTTCGCTTCCGGGCGATGAATCGGTACTTTTCTATTATTAGCGTAGGCTTATAAATTGAAACCGTGGATCGGCGAGCGTTTTAGGCTTCTTAACGAAGTGCGATCAACAGGGAGGCAGAACAAACACTCGCGACTTGACAACCCAAGCAAATATTATATTCGCATTGATTTATACAATTTCAGTCAGACGTGGACCCCGACTTCTTTAGTACGGGCGCAATGACAAACACTGCGTGGAAAGGACTGCATCGCACTAACCGAAGTGTGGTAGTACGCTATGCAGCTCAAAGGTACCATGAGCCGACAGAAGAGTGTATCTGTAACAGGTGTGGGAGAGCTTGTGGGAGATATCATGCGGGGGAGTGCCCCAGAGTTGAATCACTGACCAGGCTGGCTCAGTAACCGTGTTTTTATGTATAATATTTGACTATATAGTTAACAAAGGTGATTAATAAATGGATGAATGAATTTATACAATTTCGCTATATTAGCACTTTGGAGATCCCCAGCAATTGGCCATAATCACCGGTAGTTATATATGCCACGACTGGCCGACGCACCAGTCGTGTTAATGATAACTAAAGCGGTACTACTGATATCCGCTTTACACCTGCATTCTGGAGCCGGTAGCACTCAATGTAGACTTGTACGCTAGCTTTTATGCATTCTATGGGTACGGCCGACGTCTGGCGTACAGTAGATATAGACGCAAAGGAACTTACTATATTTGTCTGTCGATCTGTCTATACGTTTTTTATTCATTCACAGAGAGATGACAATTGCTTCTGGTGATAATAATGATTTCAAAGACTGGTAGATGAGAAGCTCTTCGTGTACGACGAACAACAGCACAACAGCAAGCACAAAAACAACAACAACAAGAGCAGCTGCATCACGGAAAAGAACGGCAGAAGTCGGCCGTTGTTTGAAATATATATATATATATATATATATATATAGAAATATTGTGATGATGTATTAATCATTTACATTACGTTTGCACACTCGGCAAAGTTCGCCTATATATATATATATATATATATATATATATATATATATATATATATATATATATATATATATATATTTGGCGCATGACCATGTAAGTTGACAGCTGGTCAAAAGAAGAAGCGATCGACACCAACCGTAGCATCAGCAGTAACAACTTAATGAAGGGGCCAGACCTGCCATCTTAGCCGGACCAGTACCGTGTTTCCATTGACCACCCACACAACTGAATGAAAACAACTTAACGGAACGGTAATGGAACACACAAATATATCAATCACTCAATAGATATTTTGAATGAATACGATAAATTGTCATCGTACATTGAATCGATAGAACGGAAACAGTTGGATGGACGCTCAGATCAGTAGCTTGGCAAGGTACGAATGGCAAAATAGGACAGTAATATGTAGAGGGGCAAATGTATACGAACGCGGGAAAAGGGATACGAGATGGTATTTACATAAACGGTGAATGCGCGTGAAAAGCAGGTAGACATATATATTATTTATTACGCAGTATTTGGTTTATAAAAAAAAGTGTATTACAGTTTTCCTACATTAAACGTTATCGCTCCCGTACACTGCTTTTGTATCACATGATTTTTCACATAGTTTTTATTTACGCTTGGTCGTTATTTCGTGAAGCCCATTTTGTGTACACGATTTCATATAAGATCTATGTATTTAATACCTGGTGGCCAAGTACTTACTTTTGCAACATGGACCCCTTCAGTAGTTAATTGTTATCGCTCTAATCTATAGAAACATCCGCCCACTTAGCAAGATGATTGTCGAAGACCTCCAACGATTTGCTCCAAAAAGTTAAAGCCTTCATGATACCGGAACAGGTGTTGCTGTGTTAATTCCACGCGCAGTTCGTTTTGCGGTTTGCTGAACTTCTTAGCAATCAAATGCGCATTACCCCACCATCTGACGATGAAATTTGGTCGGTTGAACTCTTTCCATAGCACCTCGCTATATCTAATAGCATTTCGCTGCTTCTCAATCGTCGAATTTTGCAATGAGACCGCCATGGTGCTCTTCCTCTCACGCACTGGCGCGTCAATTGGACGGAACACACAACTGACTGCTTCTCTCCTCCATCATGCGCTCAACCACGCCGGACGCTCCAGCGCGTTCCCAGATGTCTCACTACGTTATCCCAAAGCGACATATTCAAATTTCAGCCAAATTAGTTGTTACGACGTTTCGTAGCTTTTAAATTTGAGTTCACTCATATATATATATATATATATATATATATATATATATATATATTATATATATATATATGTGTGTGTACGTGTATTTGTATTAATGAGTAAGGAGTGGTTCATGAGCAGCCGTTTGGAGTGGCTGCCTGACCTTGCCACAAGCTAAATAACGGACGCACTATTAGCGGCTAACCCAGCGATGAACAAATTCATTAACTTTAACTAATATATTTATTGTTGTTGTTGCCATGATAGTTGTATGAGCAAACGATACACAAGTAATACATTATCCGTGTCGTTAACTGTTACTTGCATTATGGGATTGGATTCAGCACTGGCTGCGGTTGCAATGCCTTCAGTAGCGCCCCCAGGAACTACTTTGTTAGTCACCATGAAATTGATATTGTTATTTCCCTGTGCGCCTATATATGTACATATATATGTGGGTGGGTGTGGTTCAATGGATAATTGTGTAACCAGCATTTGCATTTATTTTGTATCACAGGGCACACAAAATCCACGACCCGCCTGAGATAACGGTTATAATTGTTTCTGCTGTTTTGCCCAAAGGGTATTATTGTGTGTGAATAATTTGTTGATGATGTTGTTGCTGTCATCATTGGTTACATCTGACATGCGGTAACAGTCAAAAACAATACGCTTGTCAGTGCTGAATCTGTCCTGTGCTCCTTCGGCACATCCAGATAAGAAAACTATACCTGGAAGTCTACAAACTCTTAATGACTGACCACCGACTGAAGCTGCGCAAATTAGCGGAAGAGGTCGGCATTAGTCATAACGCAGTCAATCATCAAATATTGCATCAGCATTTATATAGGACAAGCATTTTTCAAGCCGATTTGTAACCGCCGACAAAACCTGGATCTACCATTTCATTTTAAGACAGGAAGATGCCACTTGGTTAAAAAGGCCCATCGTGACCGAAGAGGTTTTAGTAGTTTATTAGGTATCTAATTAAGTATATATATATATATATATATATATATATATATATATATATATATATATATATATATATATATATATATATATATATATATATATATATATATATAGTATACAGGGTGTTTGAGAGCTAACCTACGCGATACGTTGTTGCAATGCTCCACCAATACAAGGCCAGGGTTGATTGGGCTTACCGCGAGATGGGCCCTGCAAATACCAGGTAGTGTCGGAACCCCTAAATAAAATGCTACGAGTCTAAAATAAAGATAGACTCAGTAACATGAACCAGTGCAAGAACACATGAGTATAAAGGATAGAGGACGAGCACGCACTTGTGATGTGTTTAAGAATCAGTAGGGTACAGAATGCCGGTACGGAATGTTTGATTCAGAATGTATCACGACAAAAGCCTTGCCGCGTATAAAACCATAGTAAATCGATCATGGGAAATACGTGCATCTGAAGCAAGAAGACATAGGAAAGTGGCGTCCGGAGATGGTCAAGCTCAAGGTTCTGAAACGAACCTTATGGGACGGCAACAAAGCTTTTCGACATATACGCTGCACCGATGACATTAGTGACGACACAGGTTAAGAAACGGAGACGATTCTCACAAACCACAACTAGAAATATCCGCTGAGATTTTTCGCCTCTTTTAAGCCAAGGTACTGCTATACTGACAATGTATTATGGCTACACTAAAGCCCAATACAAACGTTAAAATATATAAACGAAATGGTAGCGAATAAGCTTATGAGCTTTTAAACGACAACAAAACATGCGCACGTTTGCAATAGCTAACAAGAATTAACTCCAGACACACGTTGTAAAATTAAGTACGAATAAATCAAGTTAGGTTAGTGACCAGCTCTCAGCTCGCTAAGAGCTCGCTCATTCAGGCATGGCACTGACAATAACCTAACTCTGCCAGTAGCAGAAGCAAGCTAACTCTGTAACGCTCGTCGGTAGCCTACTTTTCGAGTACTTCTAGGTTTAATCTTAGATTATCTAGGCCTATGTAGGTGTAGATCTAGGGTACCTAAGTCTAATACCATATTGCTCAGTGTTCTTACGAACACAAATCGCAGTAACTGAGACTCGGCCCAGTTTGATTGACTGGGTGTCATCATATCATCCCAATCAATGCCCGGCAATAACAACGGCGAACAATGAATGATCTGTAAGCCATAGAACTGCACTGTCCGATCACAACAACGCTACTCGTTCTTTCACCTTCTCTCTCTCTTACCTGTTCGTTCGGACAAGTTCCACGCACTACAGGACGAAGGTCACGGCGTCATGACAACGTTAGCAGCGGCGGAAACACACAGTACCCGCTCGGACAGTTAAAGCTGTAAACGTGAATACGCTAGCACACGCCAGTGTGCAGTATGGGAACTTGTCATGATCAGCCATTGGCGGTAGCAGCAGCAGCAGCACCGCCTATTCCCGGCCGCCAGGCCATTCATTGTCTTGAGATGACGGGTCTATTCTGCCAGTTCAATGGAGCAGCTTATGAAATCTTGAAAAATCTTGCTGTCGCTTTACGCCGCTTGGCAAACCGCGCATTTTCCGCGGCACGCTCGTTACGCAGCATACGTTATGACTGTGTGTATGTGTTCAACGTATGTGGTGTGAATGTCGGTCCAGAAAAGACATTGTCGTCGGCGGTGATTACTGAGACAGTACCTGGTACTCGCCGATACTTGTTTGTGCCTTTTTGGACGGTTTCTGTGTGATCTTTCGATCATACGGACGATGATAACGATCGGGACGGTGACGTTGATGGTACTATTGTACGTCTCGTTTTTGCGAGAAAAAAAAGCGCATTTTGGTTGAGGCTGGCTTGCTCGGCGCAGACTGTTCTGGAAAAAAACAGGGTATTGTCATGGTGGCCGGAAATAAAAACGACACACGTGGAACAAAATCCGGTCGTGGTAGAGTTTGTTTTCTAGCCAAATCAGAATTCGCCTTTATTATTGCACAATAATCCATAAAAGACACATGGGTATCTCTAGTCTCTAACCGCTAGTTAAAACACATATCTTATTAGTAAGCTAACACGCAGATAATTATACCATTGGGAATCAGATCTCATGGCGAAATGGATCGGACTACTAAAACGGTGTTTTCTATACTAAGAACAGTGTGATTCTGACTTATGTTAAGTGAAGAATTTATTCTCAGTCTAATTAACCTTGTATTGAACAGAGTGTATTGGAAACAGGTTAACTCACAGTAGAGTCACGTCAGGTTGCGCTTTCGAGACAATTCCTCGGAGCAAATCAGTTCTCAATTCATTTTTGTTTACGAATGGCAGCTTGCATAAAACTTTGGTAGACTTATGAAACAGTTAACTGTAACCTCCCAGTTTGAGCAGAAAATTGAGCTAACGTTTAATACGTGACGGTATGTTCAAGTAAATGTTTCAGATAATCGATCCTGCCCTGTGTCTAATAGCAGCCCTTACCGGTGGAGCGGATTCATACATGCTCAAATTGTCAGACTCAACGGACTAACTTGGTATGCAGAAGACTGTCTGACAGCAAAGGGTAAACCCAGTCGAGCACTAACTGCATTTGAATTTTTTTAGAATTTTACCATTTTCGGAATTCTATAGTCGTTTGGAAGACGGCGGCAGTAGCACCGATTTGTATAAGTTACCTTATGAGTAACCTTGACGTGGGATTACAAGTAACCTAAAAAAAAATCAGCTGGGAACAGAATATTATGGTTATTGACCGTAACAAAATCGTTTGACTGAATTTGCCTTACAATGTATCGGCGTAACGTTGCAAAATAAAAAAAAGTTTTAAGCGGCAAGCACGTTTCTTTCAAGGGTTAGAATGCGACCCAAATGAAAACTGGGCCAGACGAGAATTACGGCGACGCGCCATATATTTTCACTGTTTCCTGGATTAATCAAATCAAATCAAACAATCATTTATTACTCAAGCTGTGTGTATGTTACATATGAATTTGCCGTAGTTTTGGTGGGTTTCGGCAATGCAATAGATGGTAGGTTGAGCAAGTTTCTCCACAGTGCCGACAGGTACACTGCTCGTCTGCCTCATGGAAACCAACTTTCGTGCACCTCATGGAAACCAACTTTCGAGGAAACCGTGCATTGCCTGACGCATAATAAGGTGGCGATTTTTGTATTGGGCATTCTTCCACGAGTTGTTCATCATAGCTTGCGTCCGATAGAAATCCATGTCCACGTGACACATTTTAGCTTCCCACTTTAGTAAGTGCTCTTCATACTCCTGGATTAATAGGTTTACTAGAGGTCGCACGAGCAACACGGATGAACCACATTCAGGGAGCCCAAAAACACCTACTAATGAGGAAACCGTAGACAAGTTCGGAAAATCTTGTCGCAGGTGGGCGAGTGAATCTTCACCAAGCTCAGATCAGAGTGGTTGCCGCGTTTCGGGAAAGGAGCCCAAATCAAAAACAAAAATGCGCGCGTGTTACCGCTTTTCAACGAAATTTGGCCAAGATGTAAAAAAATCCCTTGACGTTTTGGCCCAGATTCGTGACCTTCAATGAAACTTAGGTCCATCACTACACTCCCGAGACCCCAAGAAACATTTCGCCAACCATGTGCACCCGGTGAAGAACCTTCAAAGAGAGTGCCGACAATGGCATCGGCCGGACAGGTAATGGCTACGGTTTTTTGTTTATGCAGGACTGTTGGACCGGCTGCAGCAAGAACTATTTTACCAACTGACGGCCAGCTTTGCAGAAAATGAGTTGTCTTGTTTTGCCAGGACAATGCACGGGTCTTTTCTAGCGCTCCTGAACACAATCAATTCAAAAAATGTCTATGTATTCAAGTTATATTAATGTTTCATGATTTTTTTTTATTTTATTATTTAATGGTGCAAACTGCAAGCACTATGAGCGCAGCAGAAAAGAAAATACCGACGCATTTTTGAATTCTACAAGTACCTTTACAAGCGAAGTGTAATCTACGACGGCAAGGAATACGATAAGACTGCAGGTGTGCCGCAGGGCTCTAGGATTTACACTCTGCAGCTTAGGGTGCGACGGCGGGCTCGATCTAGCGCAGGTCTCGCGGGGTTGAGGCCTTCGTCTATACAGACGGCCGAGCGATCTTGACCGTCTCAAAAGAGCTTATAAAGGACCTATCGATTTTGGCCATTGCAAAGGCCAAAGAGCTAATAGAGCGCCGAGAAAACGTTGCTTTAAATTGAACTATTACCTAATGCTGGCATCGGAGAAAAACGAAGCTTTCTTGCTGATTTCGAGAAAACTTAGCTGAGGTCTGACTATTTGTTTGGACGGCCACATGATAGGCCAGGTAAGCAAGTCAAAAACGTGGACGTAATGCTTAATCGAAATCTCAACGGTACAGCCCAAGTTGATTGTGTAGCTGTCGAAACGTTCCTGGTGGCGGGCAGGCAGAACAAGCCAATGCTAAGGACCAGGGGACCCCTGGGAAAAGAAGACCTCTTAGGTGAATACCGGGAAGACTCAGGTAGACACATCTGTCTTCTGTGACGCAACCAAGGGCTGAACCGCTAGGCTCTCAAGGACACGAGGCAGTCCGAGCCCGATGAGGTACACAACGAAAGCGATGCGGCGATCTCAATGCTTCGTTTGAAGCAGAACGCAAGAACCCATTTTGCGGACGTCGTTACGGAGGCGACGACAACAATGGCGTAGGAGAGGCGCTGTCACATGGAGCTCTGTCAACAGGCTGAAAAATAAATGCCAAGCGGCTTCTTACGTACACCAAAGTTCTACCACCGATGCTTTGGACATGCAGTTTGGGACACCACCAGGTCCTTAGTGGGTTTCAAACGCCTACACTAACCAGACTATCGGACATGCATTACGCATTTTTTTAATTGTTTAACCTAATTGTTATATATAATATTTATTAATTACAATATATGAGCTTGCTTGGTCGCATTTAATCTGATGAATTATTTCTCGTTTGTTCAAATTTAAAATAGATAAATAAAAAACGAATTCAGGCGATGCAGTCTCAAATACATTATATATACATATATACGTATATAAATGTCAAGTGAATTTGTCAGCCACGGTTAGATAACCACAGTTTGCCGGGTTAGATACATTTGTGCATATACAACGAAATGCTTATGTAACTTAGACAAAAAGTGCATTGAATGGACATGTATGGGTTAACCCACTGAAAAGGTCGTTTCATCAAATGTGTAGTTTTCAATGTGTTTCTTTTTTAGCAAAGGCATGGAGCTTCGGGCTACGACGGGCATTTCCAGTGAACAGTGCTCAAATCACCAAATCCAGAGCTCCACGTTGTGCTCGTGCCCGTTCCTACATAATTTCCCCTCAATTATCTTTCTCTTTATAAATGTATATATATATATATATATATATATATATATCTACATATGTATATGTATATATATATACGTATGTATATATATATATATATATATATATATATATATATATATATATATATATATATATATATATATATATATATACATACAATGTAGAGACATTTGTTCATCACTATCTCACCATCTTCGTTCTTTGGCGTCTCTATTTGGCCTTATCGTTGTCGTCGTCGTCGTCGCTGTCATTATGATCATTTGGATATGATCAATTTTCGACCGCTTCGATCGATACCTTGTCGATCCGTGACTGTTCGATTACGACTGAGTTCTTGTTGTTGTTGTTGTGGATGTAGCTGTCGTTGTTGTTGTTGCTGTTGTTTTCGCTAGTACTACTACTGCTGTTGTGTCATTGTTGTTCTCCGCTTTTGTTACCACTGTTGCGTCTGCTGTTGCTGCTGCCGCTGTTGTTGTTGTTCACAAGTCGCCGGCGTAACCGAGCGCTTACACATAACCGTGCTGGCAAGCATCATTATCCTCCTCCTCATCATCATCATCGTCGTCATCATCATCATTGCCATCGCTACTATCAGAAGCACGGTTCTCCTTAACATCATCATCATCATTATATTCCTTCGGCTTGCGAAGCTCGCCGAGGCTTTGGTAGCAAGCACGTCCGGCCGCAGATGAACATGCATACATACAAACATACATACATGCATGCATACATACGTGCTACGTGTATAAGCCGCTCGCTATCTAGGATGCACCGTCGCTATGATCTCGCTGGCCGGGATAGATCCATCGTTCGATCGATAGACCGATCGATCCGGTCGTCCACCTATGCAGTCAGTGGGCCCAGTGACAGCCCCGTAGCCGCCACCAACAACAACAACAACGACACGGCGATGCTGCTGTTGCTGCTGCTGCTGCTGCCAACCACGAGCTCGATGATGATGATGATGATGATGACGACGACGACGACGATGATGACGGTGGTCAAGTATTATGCGTAAGGGAATGATGATGATGGTGCCCTCTGGCCCTCGGTTGTCGCTTCGTTTACGACATTCGAATGACTTTTTGCCTCCCGTCAGCACTCAGATCTACCCCTCGTCTCCTCGTTTTTGCTCCCCTCTCCCTCTCTTTCCCTCGCTCTCTCTTCCCACTCTTTTTCTTCCCACACTATCTCTCCCCCCCTCTCACTCTCTCTCGCTTACCTTTCGTTCTGGCTTGTTACTATCTCGCACTATCTCAGTTTTGCCTTGGGCAAAAGTGAGTGGCCTCGTTCACCCCACGGCTAACTGCCGGCACCGCCGCCGCCGCTGCTGCTGCGGCTACGGCTACTATTAGCCAAAACAAGCAAAATCCGAGTTCAGACAAAACACACGCACATCGTAATAAAATATCAAGAATAATCTATATGATTATGATGACTACTGATTATTATTATTTTTATTATAACAACATCATCGTCGTCACCATCATCATCATCCACAAACAACCAAGCAATGTTTACATTGATACCATGTTCTTACCCTGATACTAGGAATTGTTGCTGCTGTTGCGGTTGTTGTTGCGGTTGATGATTGTGGTGTTATGCCACTATTAATGGATGGATGCCAGGTATGGAAGCTTCCAAGACTGGGTGATCTTGGATTACTAGAAAGAATGCAGCGTCGCTTTCTAGAATGGGTTGAAAAGCGGTATCGGAGCCCTCGAGCTTTAATTCGTGGCCGAGCTGTTTAAAACAGCTGACATAAGACAGCTGCGCCGCTTGATTAAGAACGAGGATCTGTTTGACGTAATGTTTCGACGTGCAAGCAACGTCGAGTCGGGCAAGGTTTGTCATTAGGCCTCCAATCCAGACTACCAATGCTAAAGTGTCGCACCTGCATCCGTGGAGACTTGTGAAGCAATTGAACGAATCAGAACTAAAATTGTTGTGAAGCAAATTTGTGCAATCCAAATCATTTGTGTACATGTTGTGAATGGTAATATACTCCCCTTTTATGATAAATAAAAGAGCGTTTCAATCAATTACTTATAAATTATATTATCAATAATAGTAGTAATAATATTTCTAAAATTATGAAATAACAAAACGAATGTATATATATAGTGCTATTTGTATAACAACTGCTTTTGTTGAGTGATTTTAGTAGCCACGGTCATCATTTTAGTTGCAGCTGTTACTGTTGTCAGACTGATACTGTTGCTCATTTACTGCAAACGTAATTTTTGCTGTTGTGCTCTTGTTGTTCGTATTATTATACTATTTGCCATGCTTTGTGCATTATGTATACATGCAGTTTTGTGTCATATATATATATATATATATATATATATTTGTTTTTGCTGCCGTTTTTTGTGTCTTCTTGTGCTCCCTGTTATTGTTGGTATCGTTTTTTTGAAGGAAGTCAGGTACATCGGCACTCAACCCTGACCCCTGTCTGACAAAACAATTGTGACATTGCTCTGAGACTTTGTAACGACTATAATATCACTACTAGTACAACGACTAGCTATCGTGCTGGTGCTGCTGCAAACGCATGTGCAAGACACAGTGGCTAAGCTAGATGAGCAAAACAACAACAACGACAACAACAACAACAGCAACAACAGCAACAGCAAAAACGACAACGACAACAACAACAGCAGCAAACACGACAACGACAACAATAACAGCAACAGGAGAAGCAACAACAACAACAGCAGCAAACACGACAACGACGACGACAACAATAACAGCAACAGCAGAAGCAGCAGCAACAACAACAACAACAACAACAACAACAACAACAACAACAACAACATCAACAACAACATCAACAACAACCACAACAACGACAACAACAGACCGATGTTCAATGCATCTTGCACTTGTCACCTTGCGGCCGGGCACTGCATTCGCTAGTTAGCTAGCGGCAGAACGATTAGCGTAGTTAGGTTAGTCGTAGCAACGAATTTTAATCTACGCTTCGGGTCGCATCTCTTTCATGGCTGACTACTACTCGATTGAACGAAGTCGGTCTTTTTTCGGTTCCTTGTTTATTTGTTCAACTGCTTAGAAGCAATGCGGAACCGCCATGGGCCCAAGACAGTCAGTACCCCACCCCCCCCCCGCTCCTTCCCCCCGGGGACGGGGACAAACGACGGAGACTTAAAGATGGCCTGGTTGCGTGGCGGCTAGAGGGCGGGCGTCTCAGACGGCTGGCTTCTTGTTGTCGCAAAAAAGCATCGTCATCTCGTCAGTAGTAGACGCCGGCGGCCGGCCGGCTATTGGAGTCACGCAACATTCCAGTCGCTCGCCAGAGTAGCCTAAACGTCGGCCATGATACGGCGTACGCGCTAATAGATAACGCTAGTTGTGCTTCATCTCTGCGATTCGTTTCCGCCCGGCCTACTAAATGTATGCATACATTACAATTACCTTTATACGTTTGGAAACACATATATATGTATATATATATATATATATATATATATATATGTGTGTATATAAATATATATATATATATATGTGTATATAAATATATATATCTATGTGTATATATTTATATATATATCTATGTGTATATATATATATATATATATATGTATATATATATTTATATATATACATATGGTGTTCAAAACGTATCGCGACTTTTGTGTTTTTTAAAAATTTTTCATTTATTCATGAATATCTATGTTGTCCCCTTCAAAGTAATCCCCATGAGATATTATACACTTGTGCCAACGGTTTTTCCAATCTTCGAAGCACTTCAAAAAACCTTTTTTTTTTTCTTGTTCAGCTCCTCCTTCGATGCCGTCTTTATCTCGTCAAGCGTAGCGTAACGTCGTCCTTTCATGGGCCTCTTCAGTTTAGGGAACAAGAAAAAGTCACAGGGGGCCAGATCTGGGGAATACGGTGGCTGCGGCATCATTAGTGTGTTGTTTTTGGCCAAAAACTCGCGCACAAGCAACGATGTGTGAGCAGGGGCGTTATCGTGGTGCAAAAGCCAATTTTTGTTCTTCCACAAATCCGGGCGTTTCTGGCGGATTGCTTCGCGCAAATTGCGCATAACTTGCAGGTAATATTCCTTATTGACCGTTCTACCCTGTGGCAAGAACTCATGATGCACCACGCCCCTGCAATCGAAGAAAACTGTCAGCAAAACTTTCACATTCGACCGAACTTGGCGCGCTTTTTTCGGTCTTGGTTCGTGCGGCAGCTTCCATTGAGATGATTGAGCTTTGGTTTCCACGTCATAACCATAAACCCACGATTCTTCACCAGTTATGACCCTCTGGAGCAAATTTGGGTCGTCGCGGACAGAGTCCAACATCTCATTAGCAATGTTCATGCGATGCTGTTTTTAGTCGCAATTGAGCAATTTTGGTACGAATTTCGCGGCGACCCGTCTCATGCCCAAATCATTGATAAAAATCAAATGGCACGAGCCAATCGATATGTTTAGGTCCTCAGCAACTTCTCTAACGGTGATTCGACGATTGGCCAATACCATTTTCTCCACTTCATTAATTTTTTCGTCTGTTGTTGAAGTGCTCGGGCGTCCGGCACGCTCTTCGTCGTTCACATCTTCTCGGCCTTCTGAGAACATTTTGTACCACCGATAAACGTTGCTTCGGTCCAAGGTAGCTTCTCCGTATGCCACAGTCAACATTCGGAATGCATCCGCGCACTTAATTTCGTTTTTCACACAAAATTTGATACATGTTCTTTGATCCATTTTTTTGAATAGGTAAAAATCGAAGACGATCCAAAACACGTGCAAGCAAAGCAGCTGTCAACAATTAAGTGAACATTCAAAATGGCCGAGCTTGTCGGCATAAGTGAGAGACATGAGTACCAACATAATGCCACAAAAAAAATCGAAATTCGAATATACGTAACCCGCGAAAATTCAAAAGTCGCGATAACGATTGAACACACCTCGTATATATATATATATATATTCAATTTCAAATCAATTTTTCAATTTAGACATGGTTTATATACGGAACTGCATGCATCCACATGTTTAAGTTCTCGCTATGAAAAGTGGTACAAGGGTTTGGGAATAAAAGAAGAAAAAGAAGAAAATAAAAGCAGAAGATCATTCCTATACCATACTATTGACGATACTGACATACAAGGCAAAGGAGCACACTGAGCTATAACTTGATAAACATTATAACTCGAAATGACAAGTCATTTCGAGTTATGTTTATCAAGTTATAGCTCAGTGTGCTCCTTTGCCTTGTATGTCAGTATCGCCAATAATATGGTATAGGTATTATCTTCTGCTTTTATTTGCTTCTTTTTCTCCTTTTATTTCCAAACCCCTGTACCACTTTTCATAACGAGAACTTAAGCATGTGAATGTATGCAGTTCCGTGAATAAACCATGTCTGAATATATATATATATATATATATATATATATATATATATATGAAGAGTAGTCCATCGCAGTCTACGGACTGATGTCAATGCCTCGCTTCTGTTGGATTTTTAACCTTCTTTTTGAATCAGAAACAGACAATGAAAACGACGAAGATGACGACAACAGTATGGACACTAAAAACATGAGCTGCAGCAGCTGCAGTAGGAGCTGCCTAAAACAAAGCATTCCAGAAAAGAGCAAATAAGCAATCGCATCATCATAATCGCAATCATAGTCGCTCGCTGTCACCATGCCACTGCCCAATGATGCGTTCCCCCCCCTAAATAGAGCAATCTACATCCATCATGCTCTGACTGTTGGGGGGAGTAACAGATGCCTCCGCGCCACCAGCTGACATGACAACTACGAACAATGGACCAGGCTTAGCCTTGGCTTCGGTTAAATTTGTTTTTCTTTCTTCCTTTAAGAAGGCCATCGTGCCATCGTGGCAAATAGGTTGAATTCGAGTTGGGGTTATCACATGTTTCTAATTACTTGTTAACCAGTAGGAACTGCTGGCTGTCTGTGACTAAAAAGCGTATAGCGACACGCTGGTAAAATTGTCCGTTAACCAAGCGTTTTTCCGTTCGGTGTTTATGTGCGTTTAGCGGGCAAGTGCATTGACAGCATAGTTCAGAAATCTTAAACGGTGTCATGGAGCCGCTTTGAAACTTGGGGCATTCCGAACAGAGACACTCGCGCCCCTATAGGGGGCACGTACATAGCCAATGCCGTCCCCGCTGTGGCTTAGGCGACGGCGATGGCTCCCCTGTTTAAAGTGAGCCGATTTGCATCCGTCCACGCTGACACGAGGTTCGGGCGAAGGAAAGACAGCAAAGAGGCCAAAAGGCAAGACAGGCATATACGAGGATGAATTAAAAAGAAAAAGAAGTGGGCCAGTGCGGCGTACTGGATCCAACACGCGGAGGTTTACTTGGAGTAGTGAGAGTGTTACCCGGTATGACGGCAATGCTACACTATCATCTTCGGTGTCGTTCGAGGTAATGTCCACAAGTTTGCGCGCACCTGCATTGCGTATACCTTCTGTCTCTGCGGTACCGTTGTCGGCTGGAACAGCAGCAACCCTGGATTATACACAAGTACATCAAACATAAAGGGACAGAGGGACGCATAGAGACAGCCTGAACCGCACTGACAACCCCCAACCTCACATCATATGAGTATTGCCTGGCAGCAGAACAGCAAAAACGGAACAGAGAAATAGAATAAACATTTTATTTTTATTTTTGTGGGCATTATTTATATTTGGGCAAGGGTTCACAATTGCTCAAAGCAGTCAACGACTAAAATATAGTGTTTATATCACACACCTTCTTAATATCGTGTATATTGTTGTCATGAATATTGTGTTATCCGGATGATATGTGAATAGGATACGTAAATAGTATTAAATAGCATTTTTTTAATAAATATTGTCAAAAAACAAGTTGAGCTCCCAATGTTGCTAACAAGTCTTTTTTTGCAGGCGGACATATAAGACGCAGTCATTCCAAGCATTTTAGTTGCGCAGGTCAGATGACTATGGACGTAGGCGCAGTACATGGCAAGCAAACGGTCACGAGACAAAATATAACGGTGCTTAGCCTACAACTTTCCACATATGTGATATGTGTGAGCTTTTAACGATACCAATAAATCCAAAACAACGCCTAAGCATTTTGTTTCGTCGGTTATATCAAGAGTGCGGTTTTGTCGCATTAAAATGCCTTACGATCAATAAATACCTGGGAGAACTCTGTTTTCAACCAATCCAGAACCAGGCAATGAAATGTGGTACAGTACACGGCAACAAAATGCAAAGGTAACTTCAAAATTAAGCAAAAGTCGAAGCAAAAACTCTCAAATGTTGTTATCTTTGATTTTTTTCTGAGACATGTAGTTACAGCGTAATTTACTACTACAATGTATGTTGCTGCTTGGTTGTTGCTGTGTTTGTAGTTATTACTGTGTGTCTCCTTCCTTGTTGCTGACCACCAGGCGCTTTATATATATATATATATATATAAAATTGCTAGGCATTTTCAGATTTCATCTCGTTTGACTGCAGGCTGCAGCTCGCCTACCGTGCGGAAGCATTCACAATGTAGAAGTATATCTGCACAATTTGATGCTATCATATAGAACAACAGGCTATCGCCAAACAGAAGTTGTACTATATGTGGGGTTTACTACAAACCAAAAATTACTGAGTAGATCGACTCAGCACCAGTGCTCGATACTCCTGCTTTGTGTACAGTGCTGTTAACGCCGAAAACTTTGTGGGACTCCCGGCTTAGGTTCCAGTTAGCTTGACGCTATTCAATGTGCTCCATGAAGGTCTACTTTACTTCTGTCTGCCCATGATTAGACTTGTCGGTGTAGTTGTTGCTATGATTGTTGTACCGTTTTATTTACCACGCATTTACGCAGTAACGCATGATACCGCACCTCCAGCTTCTAGCTGCACCGAAGCTTAAACCACTAACGTCGCCGTAGCACACCAAGCAAGCTTAGCTAGGAAATTACGTTTAAGCATGTACGCGGACGACAGCCGACGGTGTGTTTAAGCGAATCATACAGGATTTGTTTGGTTCGGAACGTACGGAACGTTTTCTTTCTAGAGATAACGTTATCTCACACTTTCTATATATATATATATATATATATATATATATATATATATATATATATATATATATATATAGAAAGTGTGAGAGAGCCAGACAGAAAACAAGTGCGGGCGTGATCAGGTAAGGTGACAAGCCCGAAGAGAAGAGAACAATAGAGCACTCTTTTGCTATCTTGGGCAATTGAGTGTTCTTTGACTGTACATTGACTGCGCAAAAGCTGCCACGTTGGGGTTCGGGCGTAGGAGCTCTGTCACAATGGAGGCTGGTCCAGCGTTAGCTTAAATCATGAAGCTATAAAATAATGCCGAACAAGAACCCCCACTCCACACACACACACACACAATGAAAGCCAATGAATAGCCTACACACAACCCGGCACCCAAACATCTAGACACCTAATCATCCAGACAAATACCCACCTACCCACCCAGTTTTTGTTGTTGTTGTTGCTGTTGTTGTTGCTGTTGTTGTTGCTGTTGTTGATGTTGTTGATGTTGTTGTTGTTGTTGTTGTTGTTGCTGTTGTTGCTGTTGTTGCTGTTGTTGCTGTTAATGCTGTTGTTGCTGTTGTTGTTGCTGTTGTTGCTGTTGTTGTTGTTGATGTTGTTGATGTTGTTGATGTTGTTGATGTTGTTGATGTTGTTGATGTTGTTGATGTTGTTGATGTTGTTGATGTTGTTGATGTTGTTGATGTTGTTGCTGTTGTTGCTGTTGTTGCTGTTGTTGCTGTTGTTGCTGTTGTTGTTGCTGTTGTTGTTGCTGTTGTTGTTGCTGTTGTTGTTGTTGCTGTTGTTGCTGTTGTTGTTGCTGTTGTTGTTGCTGTTGTTGTTGCTGTTGTTCAGCAGCTCAATCAACCAAAGGGTACGCACGCTGCGCGGGCGGATTGATGCTGCCAACCTCGAACTTCTGACGGCTACTTTCGGTGTTCAGCATGCACCTTCAGAGCTGGCTGTGTCACGTTGGTGATGACTGGTCGTGTTCGTTGCCATTTTCAAGTGCGGCGACATACAAGTCCGTGATGACGATGATGAAGGTCCGTTGCCGCGGCCGCCGCACCCGCCGCGGAAAGATTACCTGGAATTCTTGTTCGGTGCTCTTGTTCCTTGCACGGACGAATGCAAATTGTGCTTGTCGAGTTTGTCGTTTGACTGCCTTCGTCGCCATCTTCATCTTCGCGGACGTCGACTATATGATTAGGTACTGTGCCGTTAATCGAAATACCGTGGCCTGGTCCGGCGAGTTGCTGTCGCCGTGGACGCTGTCTCGACAAGAGAGGAGTGTGATGAGGCGCCCACACACAGATGGCACGCTGCTGTTGTTGTTGTTGTTCAGCATGAGCAGAATCGCAGCTGCTTCAACATAAGCATAAGCATCAGAACCAACGCTTGCGCCGGCACATTATAGCATGAGTTCATTTCCGGCTGGGCTGAGGTGGTTGTCATCCGTTGTTGTTGTTGTTACTGTTGTTGTTGTTGTTGTTGTTGTTGTTGTTGTTGTTGTTGTTGTTGTTGTTGTTGTTGTTGTTGTTGTTGTTGTTGTTGTTGTTGTTGTTGTTGTTGTTGTTGTTGTTGTTGTTGTTGTTGTTGTTGTTGTTGTTGTTGTTGTTGTTGTTGTTGTTGTTGTTGTTGTTGTTGTTGTTGTTGTTGTTGTTGTTGTTGTTGTTGCTGTTGTTGCTAGACAGACAGTTGCATGCGCATACGCACGCACAGACCCAGTACGCAAGCCCTGTAACGGATTGACACTCCCAATGTGCTGTCATTCACGGCGGCATTCAATTGCGGTGCCGGCTCTCCGGCAGACACAGCCTGGAAAACTGGGTCGATCCTCTGCTGCACCAGAAACCTCACAACCGCGTCCCCTCACAGCAGCGGTCGATCCCCCGCAGAGCGGTAGCATGTTGTCATTCGACATGATTCGCTGTCGTAACATTTGCTAACGCCAACTGTTACGATCGCCGCGACTTTGTCGAAGCGACGCGTCGCTTTGACGTCGATGGACGCTGGAATGAAGAAAATGAGACGGGAAAAAGGAGAAGATGAAGATCATAAAGATGATGAGCATGAGAAAAATTCTGGAAAAAATGCCTTTCTTTGCTTACGTATTCAACCAGCAAGATTAGCGCGGCATGCGATATCTTTGGAGGAAGCTGAGGAAAACGCTTGCCACACTTACACGGGCTTGCAGTAATAGGTAGCAGGCGGTTCGTGTCATGTCTAAACATGTCTAACGAAGCTATCGAATAGATTGCAAAGGAGTCCTCCTGCTTAAACGAGGGACTACACAACACTTCCTGCATTCGCAGAATGCATGTTTTAAGCAATAGCCTCTTCTAATTGCTAGGTTAGTTGTCGCCCGCCGTTAAGGCAGAAGAACGATACAGTACTTTCTCTTTCAAGATAATAGATGATTTGAACAACAGCCCAGTTCGATCGCTAGGCAGAAATGTAAAAGATCGATTCTATTATTCACACTACATCTGTGGAAGATCATAGGCCGCTCATTCATTAGATGTAGTGTTGATGCTTGCCAACTCAAAATTGAGGAGGAAAGAAAGAATGCAAAGTACCGTTACTCATGGAATATCACACTGGCAAACCGCATTTTAAACACAAGCTTTTTAAATGCACATTTTAAATACAAGCAACACTCCAAATAAAAGCTCTTACGCATCGCTACATACACATAAAGCTAAAACCAAAAGTCGAGTAAAATATTAGCCTACTTTAATAAGTCTAGATAAAAACGTCGTCATTGCCATATTAGGTAACTCTATGCTACGAGAACATTATATGATAAAATCGTTTTGGGTTAGAACATAACCTTCAACATTTCTCCTGTATTGCCTTTTCGTTTTTAAACCAAAGTACCTTTCATAGTACACGGTGTGGCAGTGAATTTTTTATCTAGCAGCTCACAGCTTTTTCTTCTCCGTTGCGTTATAAAGCAAAAAAATTGACGCCGCTTTCTAACGAAGAGTGGACCACACTCCATATAGGGTAGTTAGAGCGGTAGTTAACGACAAACTGTTGTAGAATTTTGTTTTTGCAGTACTGCCGTTGTCGTTGCCCATGCAACGCTAGGCCCATTAGCCTTGTCAAGAAAGATTCGTCTCTTGTGGTAAATTGTACTTACGGGGTAACAGTGATAAAAGCAAACATGAAAACAACAAGAACAACAACAACAACCAACAACAACATTACCAACAACGCAACTAACAGCGCCATGAATAACGCAAACTGAAATTAATCATACGAGCTGCAGTAGCAGTAGCGGCAAACAAGAAGCTTACCAAGCAGCATTGAACATATGATGATGAATGACTTATTTCTTTTCCTTGTATAAAGCTCGGACACCGCCTATCCGACAAACTTAGACTAGTCGAATCCTTCTGCAGAAAAAAACGCCTCTTCTTCTGGTCCCACACACAGTATTGCTTCTCGGACAAACGTGTGATGGTTTGTACAAGCAATGCCAATTGTTGCCATCGTTGTTGTTGTTGTTGAAGTTGTTGTTGACGTTGTTGTTGACGTTGTTGTTGTTATTGCCGTTGTTGTTGTTACTGCCGTTGTTGTTGTTGTTACTGCCGTTGTTGTTGTTGTTGTTGTTGTTGTTGTTGTTGCTGGCACTATTGTAGCCGCAGTTGCAGTGGTAGTTGTTGTAGCTGTTGTGGTTGTCGGTATTGTTATTACCGTACTTGTTGTTGTAGTTGTTGCTGTTGTTGCTGGCGAGCTCAATCGTGTCAGGTCGGATCAGCGCGCATTAGCTGTCCGGAAAGTGCAAAGCAATGATGCTGTATGCCCATCAGTTCATTTGCTGTGAGCGCACGTGAGCGACAGTTATCTCTTCGCGACAAGAACTCCTGCTGGGCTCCGGGCTGCCTGCCAACTAGCTCGTCACACCACACGTGACAACGATCACGGCAACAACAACAACAGCACCACCGCTGAAAACAACAACCCAATGATGAAGAGGCCTGCCGCAGTAGCACAAACTCGAACTACAAAAATTGTGACCGAAATGACAACAATACCAATAATACACAGACGGCCATGCAGACAGCGGCCTGCAGCGGCCGAAGCAATATGAACACTAGCTGATGCGACACGCCTGTCATTCATTTAGTCATTCAGAGCTACTTTCGCATTCTTGCATTTTCATCTATGACTACGAGCCTATACAGTAAAACATCGATTATTATTATTACTATTATTATTATTATTATTATTATCGAGCAAGATGGCTTAGTGGCAAAAGCCTTTGTCTTGCATTCGGGAGAACTGGGTTCAAAACCCAGACCGGCCACTCTTAAATTGGTTTGCATGGTTTCCAATTTAGACAAGGTTAATGCCGGAGTGGATTAAAATTAGCCAAGACATGAAAACACCGTACACGGGCAATAGCCTTACGGAAAACATTATTATTATTATTATTTGCCGTACGTCGACATGTTAGAATACTTAAAAGAGCATTTCACTTTTTTCGGGTTACCACAACAAACAATTTGCGTCCCCTAATGGGCGGCCTCTCACAATTCCGCCTCGGCACGCATATCTAAACAGCGGCAGTTGTGTCTATATTAATGAATTCTCCTGTGTGAGTGAACGCGTAGGCCTTAAACTATACCTGTATTTAACTCTGTCCCTTATCGGCTGTCGTCGTTTTGCCATTTACATGATATTACGGCTCAAGATACATCAGTTTCTTCCTGGCTGTTCGTTCACTTAACTCAGCGGCCAAAATGTAGAGAGAGAGCCGATCGAAGCGGTGTGAGATGTTGGCCCACTGCAGCACAGGTGACCTTTCCATAGCAAGACCCGAAGTAAACACGATGCACTTTCGACTGGCTTCTTGGCCCTTGTGACGCTTCCGTGCCTGATTTGTCCTCATATCCGTGAGAGCACGGCAAACAAACGACGAATGATCAAAATTAAAGCTTGTTGAGAAAGGTCGCAGCATTAAAATTTGCACATCCAAAGGTCCCCAGATAGCCGGTCGATACGCACAAGCCAAAGCTACATTTCGAAATCTCTATTCTAAACATGAATCACTACATTTACGGGCTTGGCAACGTACAGGGGCTTGGCAACGTTTTAAGAACTTCTAAATTGTTTTAATAAAGTAGAATTAATCTTTAGATTTCGGCGTAAGTTTCACGAATCCAATACCTCAATAAATGAATACACATTTATTAAGGTAGTGAATCGAAGCATGCATCGAAACGCACCTTTGAATCGCGTTTTTCGATGTCCACTTTGACGGCTCTATGCATCGATTTGCCTGGACCAATATGTCTTCCTTTCGACGTTTTTCTTAAAGAAGAGGTAAAATTACATGATGCCAAATCGGGTGAACATGCTGCACTAAAGTCTCAG
This sequence comes from Dermanyssus gallinae, assembly GCA_003439945.1. Taxonomy (NCBI): domain Eukaryota; kingdom Metazoa; phylum Arthropoda; class Arachnida; order Mesostigmata; family Dermanyssidae; genus Dermanyssus; species Dermanyssus gallinae. The sequence continues at coordinate 182,445 of QVRM01000121.1, read as the reverse complement.
TGTATTTAGCCCGGTAAACTTGCGATGAACCGTCGTCATAGTGGAGGAACCTTTGCGTAGGAGACATTTAGGCAATCTTTTGGGGGAGATTAGAGCGCGCGACAACTTTTATAGGCACTCTGCTCTATACCAATTGGTCATCACTCTACCATCTTTTCTCAGTTCGACCACTGACACAATTTTATTCCAGGTAAAGAAGAAGATAATGACCATCACCTTGGTAGCGGACAGGTTGCGCTAGGAGGCGGGAAGGATCCGCGTTTTAGTGAGTTTGCGAGTTTCACACTGGTCACTTTCGGGTCACTCACCTTTGCGACGACGCCTGTGCATTAAGCATTTTGGAAAACTCCTATCTAAAAAAAGTCTGAAAAGATATCGGCCAGTGCTCCGTTTCGCCCGGGAAGGGGTCCTCGGCGTAGGCAAGGAGGTTGACCCCGGGGGCCACATCTCCCAACACGACATAACATGAAGACGGTTGCCTGAAACTTCTGATGGTCTGAACCTAACCGATCTAATTCTGCGTATGTAGCGGCACACTCTTTGAATATAAGATTGTTATTATGACCCCATACGGGAAGTTACGTGCTAATTCGTCACCGCTTAGCACTGGCCGGTCAACGCCGTCAAGGTTAAGCCCATACAAAGGATGAGGCCGGCTCTGTTGAATGTAAGAGTCCTTTGTTATTATTATTATTATTAAGTCTCAGTATGCCCTTTGCCGCCAACCACTCGTAGAGCACAGAGCCACTGAGCTTGGCTGCAGGCAAACAAAAGTGACGCAAAAATCCCCCGTAAGAACTAAAAACGGTACATCCTATTGCCATCAATGGATAATACGATGCTGTTGCGAAGGACGTTGCTAACATCTTCCAAGTCCTACAATTGGGCTGCAATAGCAAGAAAAGGCCCAGTGCACACTGGCGGCCAGTGTAGGCCATCCAGGCAGCACGGAGGCCCAGAGCACCAAAAAGACAACGAGATTCGTGACCAGAGACACGCTGGCAGCAGCAGCAGCAGCAGCAGCAACACGACGGTCCAACACGATGATGCTTGTGCTTTTGTCTGAACTGAACTGAAGCTGGCACTAACCAACTCAAATGTATTGTAGAAGCATCGATCGACGATAGCTGAGACTCGATATCTCGAGATCTTACGGAGTGGTCGTCATCCGACATTCATCGCTATCTGCAGCACGAGCCGGCAACGGTGTTCTGGCAACGAGCCGTTAACGGCTGACGTCTTTGACTTTGAATTCGACTTTGACTTTGACAGCAGTAGGGCCACAAGCAGTCGCCGATTCGGATATTTGTTCATATCAGCATGTTTGTTAGCGTCCTAAACTGAAGATCCGTGGCGACGGATTTGCCGATTCGTCGTCGATTCACTTCGAATTTCGAAAACGTAACCAACCCGTACGTGCAAGCAGACCATTCATTCGTCGTCGCTGTGTCGTCTTTCGTCTGTGCCATCACGACAACACAAAACAATGGCAACGAGGACCACGACGACGCCAACAACAACAATAACAGCAACAACAACAATAATTGGCTGTTTATTTGTATTTGATCGATTGTTTGTTTGTCTGTTCGCTCGTCCAACTATTGTTGTTGTTGTCTGTTGCCGGTTGCTGCCCCCCCCGTCAGCCAGTGAGTTCAGAAAAAAAGCGAAAAAGGATAATCACTCGTTTCAGTTGCCGTTGACGTCCTCGCTAATGATGCTACTGTAGATGCAGCTGTTACCACCGCTATTACTCTATTATTTATATTGCTAATGGTGGCGGAACGAAAATCTAAACTTTCATTTGTATACATATATATATATATATATATATATATATATATATATTATATATGTATATATATATATATATATAATTATATATATATATATATATATATATATATATATATATATATATATATATATATATATATATATATATATGCGCCAGTACGAATGTGCACGGCAATTTGTTAACAAAGAGTTTTATTAGTACTTCTTCAATATATAACGAAACTATTTAATAATATATAACTAAACCGATGACTGTGGCTTGTAATACGTTTATGGTAACCCAAATCTAGTTACGTTTTAGGTCATTGCAAACGTATATATATATATATATATATATATATATAATTACAGTTTTTATTTTATTTATTTAAAATGCACCCTGTTTGGGTATGTAAATACGAACATAGTATATATAACAAACATGGTAAAATGAGTTATGAGCATTCTCGCTCAAGCTGAGAAAGCGACACAGATTTCGTACAATCAGGTAGGTGGTAGAGGGGACATGGGCCGCCACAACGACGGCATCTGCAGTCCTCCTTGGGTTCATGAAACCCAGCAGACCGGCCTAGTAGATGATGAAATCCGTGAACACTGTAGCGAGTAGTGAGGTGACGACATGGCCGGAGAGCGTCCTTCCAGGCCTGGTTAGTCATAGCTGGTGATAGATAAAACTCTCTGGGAATTAGAGACACTTTTTGAGAATACTCATGCCGAAACGTTTCCAGAGCGACTGTCTGCGGCAAATTAAAGCGGTCTACGAGTTCATCAATAAATGATACTGAACCCGCGAGCATGTACACTAATCTGTTGCGCGAATTTGACGGAAGGCCAAGTACTCGCTTCAAGAAGGCTGGCTTCACCCTATCCATCTGCCATAACTGCGAAGTGCTAAGATGTTTCCATGTCACTTGAATTCCGTAAGCAGCTACGGATGCCACTTTGAGCGTAAATAATGTCATGGCCGTCTGGACTGACAACTGTGTTGGGTTTCTGATACCCGCTGCCGCGATAAGTGCTTTTCTACAACGCTCAGTTACATGCTGTGAAAAAGTTGTACCTCGAGACGAAAAAATTACCCCGAGATAGCAAAAGGTCTCTACAAACTGCACTTGCTCACCGTGAAATCGCAGTTTATCTGCGCGGGCTCGTTGCCCGCCACGCCGAAACTTAACAGCCTTGGTTTTTGACACGTTTACTATGAGGCCATTCTGCGAGAAATATTCATCCAGTGTGCAAAGAGCAGCCTGCAGGTCAATACGGATTCTGCTGAATATAATAATATATATATATATAATTAGGGAACTGCTGGAAGCAATCTGGGATACGCTGTTCAGGCCGAGACGCTGCCTATATGCTGTGTTTGTGAACTTAAAGGCGGCGTTTGAAATAACACCACGGGATAAGATAGTTACCGAGCTGGCAAATACGGGAGTGCCGGGGGCAATGCTACTGTTACTCATTAACATTTTAAAATAAGACACGGCAATGTTGATTGCTAACCGGGTCGGTAATCCGGGGGAGGTCATCGCAGGTGTCGCGCAGGGCGATGGACTGAGTCCACGGCTGTTTTTCGTACTTCTCATGTGGACTGCCAGAACGGATAGAGATGGTCTGAACCCGAAGGTGGGCCAGAATCTTACTGTACGCAGATGATGCGGTCATCTTTAGTTGCAGCCTCTTCAGAGTGAAACAAGCCATAGATCGGCTAGTTCTTTTCAATGATGAGAAGGGCTTAAAGGGGCGGTCACCTGGGGAGGGTAGCGTGCTTCAAATGAGGAAAAACGGAAATAAAATTTCCAACAAATTACGTGCCTAGGGATTACCTTATCAATTGGCGGTTGTAGCTTTTGAACACACATTCAGGAGAGGGTTAGGAAGGCCACCATCGCAGCTGCGGCAACTAAATGCCCACATATGTTTGGTTCATGCAGCAGTCGCTCTTTTCGGGATACAGATGCCACCCATCGCCACATATACTATTCCACGACTATGGGATAAGGTGGAAGAACGAATTGCGTTAAATTGACGAAGTGAGTCCTCTAGTTTTCTTAAGTGAGTTTTCGCACTATCGAATACGTGCAGAAAGAATGGTTGTCCGCGTGTTGCAAGGTGGCCCACTACTGGCGGAGAATCGGCAAAAACGATGGAATCTAAAGAAAACGTTCTCCTTTGACATATATGCGGAACTGGCAAACCAATTTTCGTGAAGTGGCATAGGGATTTTTGAAACGGCAGCAGTGGTGAACACTGAGTGAAGACCTAGCGGGATGAAAGATCAACATCTAACTGCGGCCGTTGTAGCCCACCGATTTCATCACGTTCCGTCCAACGTGTAGGATTTTCATGAGCCACATGACGCATGCCGATTGAGATCATGCTGGAGCAAATGTGATAGATAGCATACCGCGGTATGTACAGCGGTTCGATCCATAGCACAACTAGCAAAACGCTTGATTAATGGTTGGCTCGAAGCACTTTGATAAAGATAAACACATTTACACAGCCCGCGTAATAAAAAAAATGTATATATATATATATATATATATATATATATATATATATATATATATATATATATATATATATATATATATATACAAATAAAAAGCCAAGGATAGAGCTCAAAGCTTTATATATGATACAATTAGCTAGCGTAATTTTATCTTGTATGCGACCTTTGATCTACTACTAGGACTAGTGTAATCAGCGTCGAAAAAACAAGAACTAGCGCTGATATTACAACCACGGCAAATAGGCGGGGTATAAAGGATATACGAAAATTCAAGAGAGTGTTCAAAAAAACAGCAAGATAAATATGTGGAGCTATATGGAGAATATACGGAGCTAAAAATATGGAAATAATAAAACCGGCGGCTCAGTTATATATATATATATATATATATCTGTCAATCGTCTAACAAAGGGCATGAAACAAATATGGAAGGGGATGTATAGAATGTAGAGTTTGTGGGTTAGGGAGTAAGTCAATTGAACATATTGTTAAAGACTGCACCGTTTTGTGAGGGATCAAAGATATTGTAGTTCTAACGGGAGACATCTACCCAGTAGGTATTGGAGGAGTATACAGTGATAATATGGATGCTTAAGCAACATATATGCTTCCGTTCTAAGCGCTCCTGTTATTACGGGTTGGCATGTTTATTTAGGTATATGTGTCAAGCGAATTATAAATAGGAAAATCATATATTCCCGTGGACTCTGTAGCGGAAGATCTACAGGCCTTCAGCGCTTCTAAGGCCATATGAGGCCATCCACAAGAGCAAGAAAAAGCTATTCAAATGATCATGCAAGCATTTCCTGGATTAATTTACATGGCACCATGGAGGTTCTGGGTGCCGCCGTCATGTGTGAAGGAAGTAATCTCACGGATTCTTCGTGCAAATAAAATAGAATAGTATTGAAGAACTATCATGTTGGCCATGTTAGCGGATGCGACGATTAGAAGTCAACTTGATCTTGGCCCTCACCCGAAAGAGTGAACCAACATTTTCTCAACGCTTAAAAAAGTGAGAACTCGACAAGGGATATCATGGATAACCTCATATCAATAAATAAAGAAAGTGCCGTTTTTAGCGACTCAGCATTCCTTTACCGGGGATGGCATGCAGACATGCTCTCCCGCCAACATAGTACCATGCTGGTTCGTAACTCTTTCCGCTTGGTGTCGACCCTTAGGATAGGCGCACCCCACTGTGCGCCGTTTGTATGCACGTCGTGTGGTGGGCTGATCGATTCTGGCGGTCTACACACGTTACTATATTACGGGCGACCGACGCGAGGCGATATTTTTAGGCAGATTATGTAATTGGTTGTTTATAAAGAGAAGGCGGCCTCAATGTCATGTGCTGACGCGAAATTAACTAATAACCGTAAAATCGCAAAATTGTAGTTATAATCCATATATATATATATATATATATATATATATATATATATATATATATATATATATACATATATATATATATACATATATATATATATACATATATATATATATTTTTTTTTTTCAATTCAGACGTGGTTTATTTACGGAACTGCATACATTCACATGCTTAAGTTCTCGTTATGAAAAGTGGTACAAGGGTTTGGGAATAAAAGGAGAAAAAGAAGAAGATAAAGCAGCAGATAATACCTATACCATATTATTGGCGATACTGACATGCAAGGCAAAGGAGCACACTGAGCTATAACTCCATATACATTATAACTCGAAATGACAAGTGAAAACTAATATATATATATATATATATATATATATATATATATATATATATTGAGAAAGATACTCAGAACATTTTTAGACTGAATCTGCCGCCAATAGGTTTTCTTGATCTTGGCCAGCTCCTGCACAGTGCTCCTCCTACACTCTCCCAAAAAGATATCTCTGAGTTGGACGGGCTTGTTTGCATTGCTCTCAGTGCGGCTTATATTTCTTGGCCAAAAAGGACCATACACGCTCACACATCCCCGCAATGCTACGGGTGAATAAATTGTGAATAAATTATGCTATTTTGCGCGACCGTAAATTACATTTGTTGCTGAAACGGGCTGGCGCTCATGTAAGGCTACTTTGTACCAGCCTAGAACTCTAGTCCTATACGCACGGAGCAGATATCCCATATGCTTGCGGTGTACGATTCGCTCTTCGTACCTCTCTCGCCGTATCTATATATGTATATATATATATATATATATATATATTCATATATCATGCGAGAATATGCTTGCTTTCGGTCGGAGGCCTAAACATACGGAGAAACAGAGACTATGCCTGATCTCTTGAATGTGTTCATTCTTCAAATCAGTGAATGTTCTTGGCCGTCTAGAGTTCTGTCGTTGTCGGTTGCCTGAATGCATTTGCGTGTCGTTGTCGTCGTCGTCGTTACCGTAATCATTGTAGAAGATTCGCGCGAACACCATTACGCGAACAAGATGGTATTGAGAAGGGCAGGAGACGCCCGCGATCACATAGTGCAGGAGTGCAAGAAAAACGCATCAGCAAAAAGTCACATATATATATATATATATATACACTTAGATACATATATATATATATATATATATATACACTTAGATATATATATATATATATATATATATATATATATATATATATATATATATATATATATATATATATATATATATATATATATATATATATATATATATACATATACACTTAGATATGAAGAACACATTCAGGAAGAAAGACGGAAAAAACAGAACGACTTAGGCACAAGGCGGTAAGGTCGATGACAACATCAGAGAAGTCGGTGGTAATAGTAGTAATAGCAATGGTAGACGTGGAAGCCGTCGGTGAAAGTGGCCTAGTCTGTATATTAACTCCCGCCCCCCTTAAAGCAGCCGAAGTGCCGAATGAGAGACAGCGGACGGGCGGGCGGGAAAGATAGAGAGACACAAAGCATAGCCTCGCGAAAACGAGGAGGGATCGCGAGGAAACGTCGCACCGTCGACGTTGCCGCATTTTTAAGCTTGTTTGGCGTATGCTCGCTCGTTCATGTGAAACTTTCTGAACAGTCTACAGAATCCAGTTCATATGCTTTCGGCATTTCCCGACCCTCGCGCTCGGTCTGTTTTCTTTGTCTTTTCCTGTGTGAGGCACAGCAGGAACACGGCACTGTTGAGGTAGAAGTGGAACAAGTAAGTGCAACAGCAGCAGCAGCAACAGCAGAAGTATCAGGCGCGTATTAGCGAGCACGTTGCGAACGTGCTACAACGTACAACGTTTCCATATCCACTCCGTAGCGCTTGTGTTTGTACGCTTGTACGGTGTATAACGTAGGAGCCGTTCTCCCGGCAGAGGATTTCTTTGGACGCGTATACGGGCATGCATACGGGCTTGCATATACAGGTATACGTATCCACGCGCGCACATGGAAAAGAACCCCAACAAGAACGAACGCCGGATGGAGGCGAAATGCGATGGCAACCGCAATACGAGCAACAGCAAACTACAGCAATAACAGCAGCAACAACAACAACAATACCCGTTGTGGCAGTAACTATAATGGTAAAGCTAGGTAAGAAAAGGACGACAGCAACAACAACAACAATAATAAGAACAACAACAACTACTACAATAACAACAACAACCAACAGCAACAACAGCAACAACAATACCCGTTGTAGCAGTAACTATAATGGTAAAGCTAGGTAAGAAAAGGACGACAGCAACAACAACTACAACAACAACCAATAACAACAACAACAGCAACAACAACCAATAACAACAACAACAGCAACAACAACCAACAAAGAGCATTCGCAGCACTCTCGCTGTGTGCAAACACGGCGCCGAGCTACGAAGAACAGGCGGGGTAGGATGCCAGACTGCCATGCCTTGTAGTCCAACCTGAGTGCCGATGTTCGTCGCGACCACCACCACCTACACCGACACCCCGCTATGAGCCCACACCGACCCCAGGTGGGTTTTCCAACAGAAGCTTCAGCGAGTCAACGAAGCTCTCCACTTCGGTGTGTCGACGCCCTTGCTCGCTCACAGGTGGGACACTGCGGCATGCCTGTCCGTTGTTCCAATGATAATGATGATGACCATGATGATGATGATGATGTCGTGAAATGCAGAAGTGTGGTAGAGAAGACGCCGGGTTCAGTAACGGCCGGCGCCGTTGCGACCGGCCTACCGCTCTCGCGCTGTGAAATGGTGCTCTGCCGGTGGAGCGCCGTGGTCTCGTCGACACCTTGGAACGAAAGAACACGAAAGGAAGAAAATGGTTCGAAATGGACGACCGAATGGAGTGTCGAAGTGGGCGAATCCCCCCCCCCACATCGAAGCCTCTTGGACGGAGGTAGCTCGGGGAGGGAAAGAGAGTATAAGGGAGCGGATGATGAAGCAAGACACCGAAATATAGAATGTGACAGAGAAAAGAAAATGTAGAAGAGACAAGGGAGAGTGTGAGAAAGGAAAACACAAGGCCGCCGTACGCGTTCGGTACGCAGGTATATGCAAATATACGGCTGGGCAAGCGGCGGCGGGCTGAAAAATTGCCACATCAAAAAAGGAAAGCTTCTGGCCTAGCCATAGCGTACAGGCGCAGGGGAGTACTTGTAGCAGATGCTCCCTCGTAGAGTACCTCTTTTATAATCTACTCCCGGACGAAGGACAACGGAATTCGGGATGGGGCACTACGGAGCGTTAACTGTGCTTCGCATGTGTGCATGCCCTTGTAATTATTTCAAGCATCACCGGGTTCGTTTGTATGAAGCCCAAACACACTTATAAATATATATATATATATATATATATATATATATACGGGTGGTAGTCTTTTTGCAAAATACCTATTTTGTTTTCACAATGTTTCACATGTGTTATGTATGAAAATTTTAAGCTTAATGAGGAATTATTGAATTTAAATAAATTTGCTGACCGAAGAAAACGGTCCTATAAAAAAAATATATATATATATATAATGTAGGACCGTTTTCTTCGGTCAGCAAATTTATTTAAATTCAATAATTCCTCATTGACCTCAAAATTTTTATAATTAACACATGTGAAACATTGTGAAAACAAAATAGGTATTTTGCAAAAAAGACTACCACCCGTATATATATATATATATATATATATATATATATATATATATATATACAGGTAGTTCTACAAGTTCTTAAAATGAGTTTTTCAGAATTCGATTTTTTTTCGCGCTTTCGCCGCTATTGGAAACGGCAACTTTTCGATTGCTAGGAGTCAAAATATTATGGTGATTGGCCGTTGCGATTTCGTTTGATCGCTTTTCCCGTGCAACGTATCGGCGTGATTTTGAAAAATTGAGAAAAAAGAGTTTCGAGTGGTTATCAAGCGTTTTTATTTCAAAAGTTGGAATGCGACCCAAGTGAAAACTGAGTTAGACGAGGTGTACGGTGACTCTGCGCCATATTTTGCCACTGTTTCCAACTGGATTAATGAGTTAAAAAGAGGTCGCAGGAGCACCGAGGATGAACTACGTTCAGGACGCCCAAAAACGGCAACTGATGAGGAAAACGTGGAAAAAGTGCGGAAAATCGTTGCCGCAGATAAGCGAGTGAACATTAAGGAGATATCGGAGGCCTTGGGGATCAGTCTGGGTAGTGTGCATTTCATCCTGCACGAGAACTTGAAGATGAAAAAACTCAGAGCAAAATGAGTGTCGCATTTGCTCAACCAAGGCCAAAAAGACGCGCGTGTTTCCGCTTCACAGCGAAATTTAGCCAAGATGTCGAAAAATCCGTCGGATTTTTGGCGCAGATTCGTGACCGTCGATGAAAGCTGAGTCCATCACTACACTCCCGAGACCCAAGAAGCATCTCGCCAATGGTGTGCACCTGGTGAAGGACCTCCTAAGAGGGTGCGGACAACGGCATCGGCCGGAAAGATGATGGCTACGGTTTTTTGGGACCAACGTGGAATAATTCTGGTCGACAACCTTGAGAGCGGTAAAACGATCTCAGGAGAATATTATGCAAGACTGTTGGACTGCCTGAAGCAAGAACTCATCGTGAAATGATCCGCTTTGCAGAATAAGGTTATCCTGTTTCACCAGGGCAATGCTCCTGCACACAAGTCGCACCAAGCATCGGCAAAACTGGCCCAACTGAGGTTCGAACTTATTGAACAACCTTCCTATTCTCCAGACCTGGCCCCCTCTGATTATTTCCTCTTCAGACATTTGAAGAATAGTCTCGGTGGAAAGCGTTTTTCCAGCAATGAAGAGGTTACAACTGCTGTCAATGCCTATTTTCAGTCTAAAGACGCAGAATTTTACTCAAGAGGTATAAATGCTCTGAAATATCGGTGGGAAACGTGTATTGAGCTTCTCGGGGGGTATATCGAATAAGAAAAAATTAAAAACAAGATTTGGAAAATTCTTGGTTTTCATTTTAAGAACTTGTTGAACTACCTGTATATATATATATATATATATATATATATGTTTGGGCTTCATACAAACGAACCCGATGATGCTTGAAATAATTACAAGGGCATGCAGATATGCGAAGCACAGTTAATAGATATATATATATATATATATATATATATATATATATATATATATATATATATATATATATATAATATATATATATATATATATATATATATATATATATATATATATATATATATTGGGTATAATAACGAGTGTGGCGCGTATGGGAATTGAAGGCATACTTCACCGCTACATATTCAGACAAATCCTTAATTGGCATAATATCGCGCGTGACAATGAAAATATTGAAAATATCAGAAACTATAAAGATACTCCCGCTAAAAAAGGGAAAATTCGAGAAGGCTTGCCGGGGCGTGACCATATGCTTTTTATAGCAGAACACATTGAGTCAATTGTTTTAAAATTCAGGTTTATTAGAAAGCACCTTGCATGCCGTTATGCCATTTTAGGAAGAAGCCCGGAATCTTTTGGCATTGGAACCCGGCCCGGAACCCATAATCTACTCTACGGAAGAAACTCTCAAGTAGCTCTTCTTGCACCTTACATATATATATATATATATATATACTGTTAGACCATTAATCTCGATTAGATTAATTCAATGTCACGTCATCGATCTGCAAGGATCGAGTAGCCAGTCCACTCGCAATGGCATTAGCCCGTCGCATGATGTCACACACGAAACGCGGCGTCAAAAGGGCCGAAAATAAACGGACAGGATAGCCGGACTGCCCTAGCACTAAATGAAATGACAAACGAACAAAGGCAAGAAGGGGTGCCATAGGGGGCGCTGCCCCAAAAAAAATAGACAACCCTGTCGACATTTAAAGGCAAACTCATTTTGAGCTATGTGTCACGCTACTGTAGCGTGTATCGAAAGCTGATAGATTGACAGGTAGTTAACGAAATGTATGATTTATTTATCATACTGTCTATACGTGCATACGTAGTGCCCTTTATTTTTCTTTATATATATGTGTACACATTTTAATAGAAAGATAAAGGCTGAGAGACCTAATGTGACAAACAGGGAGACACAGGGACAAACAGAGAGAGAGAGAGACAGAGAGAGGTGGGACGAGATCAAGAGAGATAGGGGAAATGTCAAATAAGCACAACGATGGGAGGGTGCCAGAGCTATTTCCCTCTTTTGCGAGGCGGTTGGCGGCAATTCGGCCGATCGAAGCTGACCAGCGGGCCGAACAGCCCATGGTGAGGCGCATGGCGAGGATTGGGAGTTGGTTGGTCACGTTATCTCTCTATCTCTCTCTCTATATCTCTGCTTCTGTCTAACCATCGGCTGGTTACAACGGCCTGCTCTGATTGCTTGTTAATGCCACACAGAAGAAAAAACAGTAGCAGCAGCTGAAGTAACATGAACACAACAATAACAACGTCGTTGTTGTCACCAGCAACGACGACAACGACGATGACGAAGACTGTAACCACGTCAGCGGCTCCTTTGGCGGCCGACTTTCAATGCGATTCGTTGACGAATTCGGCGGTCGGTCGGAGATCATCAACATTCTCAGCTCAAACCCACCAATTTTGTTTTTCCACTACCCCTGCGGCAGCTGGGTTGCTCGCGTTGCTCACGTCAGAGTCAAGTTATGGTATTGTTGTTGTTGTTGTTGTTGTTGTTGTTGTTGCTGTGGTTGTTGTTGTTGTGGTTGTTGTTTGCAATTGTTACACTACTACTACTGCTATTCTTTTTGCGTTTGCTATTATTGTTGTTTCTTCAATTAGCTAGTAACGCTCTTGGCATTAATATATTAAATCAGTATTTGTCTATACATATATGCAATACTACAACGCTGGGAGGATTGTCGACCCACGATTATTGTCGTTGTTAATGCCGTCGTTATGGTTATTGGGTTGCTATTCTTGTTATATATAGTTGCTGTTCTACTTGTTGTTATTCGCAGTGTTATCTCGGTCACTGTCGTCGTCGTCCTTGCAATTGTTGTTGTTGTTATTGTTGTTGTTGTTGTTGTTGTTGTTGCTGCTGCTACTGCTGCTGATATTGTCGCGTTGTTGTTATTGTTGTTGCTGCTGATATTGTCGTGTTGTTGTTGTTATTGTTGCTGCTGCTGTTCTGGCTGCTGTTGTCAGTGTCGTTGTTATGAATATGATTGCTGTCGCTGCGGTCATCAGCATTCTAGATGCTGTGGGCAGTTGACACTTTAAATAGCTCTTTTGCTATCTCGATCCGGAGGCCATCGATGTCCGCAGGCGAGACAACTGTTGCCAACTGTTGTTGGCACCACTGCAGCTTCTGCGCGCTCGAGGACTGCTACTGCCACCGCAGCGGTGGACAATGCGGCGAGACGAAACGAATACGCACTTGTCCGCCTTGCGTCGAGTGACGTTTGCCAGTCGAACGTTCATACGTCTGTACGTGGAAGCAAATCTCAAACCATCGTCGACTTTCGTATGCTACCAATACAAAGAAACAAACAACTAGATTTATATATATATATATATATATATATATATATATATATATATATATTCATATATATATATATAAATTAGCACAAACGTTAGCAGCCCATCAATCGTCAGTTGGCATCGAGACAATTGTCGGTTCATATATGCTAGACTAGTAATAATGTCATTATCCATAGCGGCGGCGGCCGGGGCGCAGGAAGAACTGCGTCGGCTATAAAAATTATATCCGCATTGACAGAAATAGCATTCGCGGCGGCGGCAGCAACAGCAACAACGGCAGCCAGAGTAGAAGCGGTAGTAGCATTTGGATCAATGACATGGGCGGCGGTGGTGGTGGTGGTGGCGGCGGCGGTAGCCACGACTTCTGCTGACGGAGCTGGGCGCGCGTCATATATCAACGTCATCGTTTTCAGTGCTAATATGGTCTGTACAACAGCAACAAGGGCAACAATAATAACAACAACAACAATAAGAGCAACAGCAACAACAGTAACAAGGGCCACAATAACAAAAGCAACACGGTATAACAACAAAACAACAACAACGACGATCATAACAACAGCAACAACAACAACAATAAAAACATTACTACGCCAAGTGCCAGCACAGAATTGTGTGTGCCGGTCAAGTATGTCGCGTATGCAGAATATGTTTTTGGTGTGTCAACCCTTTTGACAGTATATATATATATATATATATATATATATATATATATACTGTCTGTAATAATAATACGAACTAGTTGTCCGTTTCATTAGGGGGCAGTTTGTGCAAGTCGTTTTATAGATATCCGAGATGATGACTGAAGCTTCAAATAGGCTGAACCAGCCGTACGCAGTCATCCATATAGTTCATCCATATAACTCAGCTTGGATTTCGTATGCAAAAACCAACGAAAAACTACAACCAACGGGTTCAAGCTTTCTCCGATTCAACGGGTTGAAGCTTTGCCTTACTTTGGTTTCTGCAGGACAAAAATAATTCAAGCTAAGTTCCTCGCGCGTGTGCTCTCCACTAATAAAGTGTCGCTTACTCAAGAGACTGCACTTATTTAATGCCCACAGTTCTCATTAGTAGGACAGCAATGACCCAAATATAAACACGCGCCCGCATGCATGCCAGAGTCGTTTCTGAACTACTTCATGAACTTCCTAAACAGTTAAAAAAATAAACTTACACACGTTTTTGAGCAGGGCGTAGCTAGAAGTGCTGCTAGATGTTGCAAAAAATAGTTGCTTGATGATGTTGTTTCTGCATGATGGAGCACCAGCGTACAACGACACTGCAGTACGGGCTTATATAGATGCCATCTTCGGGAATTCATACATATGGTCACTCTGTTCTGGCTACCAATTTTAACCGCATCGAGCACAGCCAGATTCAGACGGTACATCTGCCGTGCGTTAACATGTGATTCTATAGGAATCTGACATCGAAAGGGAGAAAACGGTAGGCATATCATTAACCGAATCACTGTCCATTTGGTATCAAAATTATTTTCAAATGGTCAAGATATGTTGATTTTCGTGCAAAGATGTTTACCAACACCTCTAATAATGTTTTGTCATGCTACAAGGCGCATGGTACAGCACGAGCTGCGGTTCTTCGGTACTCATATCGGAGGTAAGCAGCAAGGTCAGCGAGGAAAAGGGTAAACAGGACGCAGCTTTGCGGGTCTCCTTGCGAAGTTCCTACATTGAGCTTTATCTCCAATACACCATCGTCTGCCAATAAGGTGTCCGCATCAAAACCACTTGCTATTATACTCACCACAGAGCCATTCTGGGTCCAAGATTCACACTGCGACATGTCAGTCACTTCTCGCCAGATTGTTCACCTTGTTGATAAGTTCAACCGTAACTACAGTGTTTGTCTAGTTTAGTCTCCGGTCATCACTCAAACACTTACAGTCTTTACGAAAACGAGCATTCCAGTTTCTCACTGACTGATCGGACACACAGTCTTCCCCGTATAAGGCCATCATATGGCGATAAATCGCAGTCATAAATCTAATAACACGGCCCCGGTATCGAATCTTGCAATGGGACTGTCCTGACGTTCTCACACACACTCCCACATCAATTGGACGGGACGCTTAACTGCCTGCTTCTTTTTTTTTGTCGTAGGCACAATCACGCCCGACACTCCATATTTTTCCAAAACGACATATTCGAGTTTTAACTGGTTTGATTGTTACGACATTTTATTTTGTTTTGTTCGTTACGACTTTTTCGTTTGAAGGAACCTAATCATACGAAATATGCTGAAATGAAAAGGTACGAAACGTCCTAATAACCAAACCGGTTGAAATGGCGCACCTGTTATTGATTTTTTACTGGGGTTAGATTTTATGAGCAACACGATGAACAGAGAAGTCGCATACCGGTTCCTCGTGTACACGTGATTTGGTGTTCACGTTGTGATAAGGTCGATAGGTCATTGAATAGTAAATATGTACGCAATCGAGTAACTATTGCTGCACCCTTCAAGCTCTCAATCGTGTGTGCTGTGTGAAGAAGAAAAGTTGGAGTTTGCCCCGCGCTCCTTCACTTATTACGGTTCATAAGCATCATGTACGATGTCCTGATTTATATTCTTAACTTGAATTTCCAATACATTTTTACAGTAAGGATGACATGCATTTTTTACAGGACCCTGTGCACTACCCTAAAAAGCAAGCGCACCGTAAATGGTAGAGAGGGTGAAACCGAAACAAGGGCGGCCTTGTCAGATGCTAAAAAACTAGAGCTAAGGGACTTCAACTTCGGAGTTGCATTTTTTAATAAAATAACTGGCTATTAACTATTAACAATTTCATAATTATCAGGTTGATGCAAAAGCGCGTGCTTTTTTGCCTTGAGCTAAAACACACATTTACAAGAACATGCGAGGTAGACCATTATCAATATAGTCTACCCCTTTTTCAATGACACCTTGCCCACGATCGACTAGTCCCTCAATCCCACTATTGCAAAAGCCGTGTTTCCTAGAGACGAAGAAGTGTGGCTTATTTTTAACGTCCTCGAAAGACGTCAAATTTTCCGGTCAGAAAGTTTTAAAATAACCGGAATAAGAGATCGTCTTAAAACGCAAGATCTAGAAAGTGCTCAAAAAGTTTTCAGATCAGGTCGTATATTTTTACGGCTAGTGTTACTCACGCGGGGTTGGGTGTGGTCTTGGTGAAAGATGACCCCTTCTTGCTTACGAATTGTGGACGTGTTTTGGTAATTTGTTTTGAACTCATTGACATTCGCAGCAGGTTAATTCTCGGAAGTTCAAAGTTAACTTTCTTGGCTAGTCTTGGTTTATCGTCCGGGGTAAAATCTCCACTTCCGGAACCTTTTTCGGCGAATCCATTCGTTGATTAAATCGTCCCCGAAGGTAGTTCGGCAAGGTACGAGTTAGAATTTTGGGAACTTGTACAGCAGAATATTTCGCATTTGCACTTTGAAATGTTTTTTTTTGCCGTCCCAGGCGCATCACCCTTTCGCATGCTGATGTTTCCTAGAGGACGCGACAAACTATGGATAGTAACTTGAATATCCACCACCAAACGTAAATACCTGCCGCCCGAGGCAACGTATATCGAATATGCCGAGCCTTTTTTACTTTTGTTGTTGCTCTAATCGCTTCTGGGTCTCGTTCTTGGACAAACTGATATAGCGGCTGGGGGGGCTGTATATTGATTTACCTTGTGAGTCAGAGCAGCTAGTATTAGATAATACACAAAGTTATTATCTAATACTAGCTAATTCAGAGTCGGAGCAGCTAGTATTACATAATTAATCAAATTCAGAATTCAAAAATTAAGTTAAGCCATCAGCTAGCCGTATTCAAACATGTTTTTCCTCAAGGGCTATTTGTCATAATTTGACGAATGTTTGCCATACGCCAAAGCTGAATACGACGCGCTATAACGACAACTGCGTCAGAATAATGGTTACGAGTACTGTTTTCGAGAATCTCAAGATGGCATTTTCTATTTCCGAAAGACCTCACTCACTCAAAAAGTTATTCCGTTATTTTCTGGTTAGTTGCCACAAGATCAATATCAGGACTAATTGCATACATGTCCTTAATATGCCACTACTCCCTAGGAGACTGCGCTGCCTGGCAAATGCCGAACACTTTGGCATGCTAAGTGGCTTCTCTGCTTTAACGAGGTCGTTAGAAACATACCTGAATGCAAAAACTACCTGAACCTCTCAAATGCAGGTTTTCAACAAAATATTATTCGGGGCGTTTTAGCAAACGTATTAAAATGCATGCGCCATATCGATTTAGAGAGTTTTGCTCGCAGTTTTGCGCGGCGTTACATACCAAAAAAGTCGCGTTTTACATAAATTAAAATATACCTAGTTCAAGTTTTACGTTACACGAAAAGTGTCGTTTCTATAGAATTATATTCAATAACTTGTATTTATTGCAACCTATAAAAAGATAACGATGCACTACGTAGACAAGGTGATAGGCGCGGACGGTAATGTGTGAATTAAAAGAAGATCCTAGCAGCCATTTGCTAGCGACACTATTTCCCGTGGACAGAAGCTTGATTTTTATTTACTTTTTGTTTACCTTATTTACATTAACTTTACATGACCAAGATTAGGGCGGTAGTGAGTTTTCAGCCACGGTTTGCGCCATGCATATGAAAACAAAGTATTAATGTATATAGCGTGAGTGGGTAGGTGTCATTTCTCAAGTAAGTTGGGATGCGGCAAGGAAATTGCCTCAAAGTCATAGAACACTTGATGAGCTTTCGCGGTAGCTGCTGTCACGATGAATGCGTCTTCTCGCTCACATTACGTGGGATGGTCCTTTTGTTCATATAATGCAGTTTCTATTTTTGGTCCCTCAAGGCGCTCTTGCAAAGGCAAACACATACTCGCATGTATATGTGTCATCTTTGAAGCTCGTTAGGTAACTTGGTAATACTTCTTTGCTCTCCGCCATCTTTCGTCATCTTAATGTTCTAATTAACATGAGTACGTAAACACTTTTCATGGACGTTCGTTTGCCCCAAGCCGTCTGATTTTTTTTGGTAGCAAGTCTATTTACTCAGCGCGTGTACGTTATATTTCATTTAATTTATACCGTATGCACTTATTTCTACCGTTTGAGTCGAGCTTGTTGAGTTTAGCTGAATATCAGGATGTGTTCAAGGCCGACAGGTGTGCACCTGTACGTCAAACTAGGCGCAAAGACACAAACTCTATATTGTGCGTTCAAAAATCTCGAACTTAAAAGAGCTAAGTAGGCAGCTATCTAAAACAATATTTGTTTAGTCCGCTGCCGTTATGTGCTTTCCCTTCCTTAGGTACCGCATTGTGTTTGCATTATGTTTATATAACTCAAAAATACTTCTAATTCCATTTAAGTCATGGTTCCCTTCCCCTTAGCTAGACAGCCGGACCTTTCAGCAAAGCCACTAAATATTGCATCTAAAAAGGCATTTAGGATGTACTTAAGCCCTCTCCAACCGACGAATGTAACGTATTTAGTTTATGTACAATAGTGTGCAGTTCCACCAGAAGAACTCGGGATATGCTACTGCTAGATATATATATATATATATATATATATATATATGTATATAAGGCGGACACGGGCGATAGCCTTTTCTGCGGAATGCCCTGAATGGTTACAATTGTTTGAAGTTTTTAATAAATATATTTAATTACTATTGTGCAAGTTTTATTTGCTTAAATATTAGAGGTAACAATTGTCTCCTTATGAACGTGTACACCGGATAAAATAAGTGAAAGTGTCACATATCCTCTAGGTTCGGGCGTGTCCAGTCTAGCAGAGTTCCGCGCACAGGAGCGGCGTTACCCTGCTGAATTGTTTGAATCTGTGTAATTATGGAAATTTCAAGCTCAATGAAGAATTACTGAATTTAAATAAATTTGCCGTCCGGAGAAGACGGTCCCATAAAAACTGAGGGCATTCCTGATGCAGCATCTTCCATCGACTCCAACGGGGCAATCAGAAACGGCAGTAGGTACAATGTGCTTCCAGGCATTGCAAAGTGTGCAAAGCCCAATAGCTCATATCACAGTAGCCGCGTTTGATCGAGCGCACGGTGCGGCTTCGACCACCGTTAACCACAGCCCGTCTCTGCGATCTTGTAGGCACAAGTACGTCAGTTCTTGTCGTCGTTGTTGTTGTTGTTGTTACTGTTGTTTTTGTCACTACGTGGCATTTTTCTATCATTTTCGTCTTATCACTTGGAACGGCCGCTGCCGCTGCTGGTGGTGCAGCGCCTTCTTAGCCTTGGCGGATTTAAAAGCTTGAGTGTAGGAACACGTGCATACCTGTTCGTTCAGACCGGCGAACTTGATTCAGAGATAGGGCGAGAGCAGGAGAAGTGGATAGAGGGAGAGAGAGAGAAATAGCGAAAGCGAGAACAAAGCATAAGAACGTTAAGCATAGAGTACTACTACTACTACTCGTAAGAAGAGACAAACAGAAGCTATCTAGCCAGTAATACGCGTCAACATACACGCACACACCCGCACCTGCATATTTACACACAAATATCTGCGAGGTAAAGGCCGATACGTCTCTCATCCGATCGTCTTGCACTGACGCAAGAGACGTTCGTCTTTGTCCCTTTTTTTTTTGCTGTTAGGTTTCTGTTTCGTGTTTTGCCTCACTTCTCTCTTCTTCCCTGTGCTTGCTCATTTTTCCTCCGGTTTTTCCACCCGCCGGGAGGGGGGACGTAATTCAATTTGACGACGATAATATTCAGCGCATTGGTGTATAAGTGTGTGTGTGTGTGTGTGTGTTGGCTGTATTGACTGGCCTGGTCGGTTCTCTTATCGTTCGTTCGTGCATGCTGCGTGCGTGCCGTTGTTGTCGTAACGAGAGCGAGTGTCTGGGGAGTGAGTGTTCGCTCGCTTGACGAGACACCCCCGGCTCTGTCGCGATCCCGTCTGCTGCTGCTGCATACCGGTACGGTATGCAGAAGCAACTGCAGGTATGTATATAGACCGGCAGGTATAAATATATATATATATATATATATATATATATATATATATATATATATATATATATATATATATATATGTATATATAGCTTCGTCCCTTAAGTTTGCGCTCCCCGTCTTTAATCGGGGCTCCTTCTCTCTCCATTACCTCCCCTCCTTCTCTCTCTCTCTCTCGCCTCTTCTCTTCCCTCTCGGTTTTCCTTTCACCCCTCTCTTCCCTCTCGGTTTTTCTTTCACCCCTCTCTTCAATCTCGGTTTTTCTTTCACCCCCTCTCTTCCCTCTTGGTTTTTCTTTCACCCCTCTCTTTCCTCTCGGTTTTTTTTCACCCCCTCTCTTCCCTCTCGGTTTCTCTTTTACCCCCTGTGCTTTTTTTCCTCTATACCCCCGCCATCTCGCTTCCTCACCTCACGCCTAAGTCTGCCGGGGATCAATCGATATACGTAGGTAGTAGATAGATCAAAGCATATTCTACCGTCGTCGTGAGCGACAGCAGCAGCGCCGGCGACATACGTTTGACCGGCGTCTGTCAGTCGTACGGTGCCGAATCCGAACGAATCGAGACACCAATGACGTCGCTATCGTCGTTTCGTTCTTCGAGCGTGGCCGAAACAGGGATCGCCAGACATCAGTAAGCGACACAGTAATGCAGGCAGACTGTCCGCTGCCTTGCCGGCCACCGTAGAGCGCGTAATGCCGCCGTCGGGATATAGTGGGACGTGCTTTGCTACGATTGCTATTAATACTACTACTACTACTAATGAATGCTGCTACCGGCTGCGGCGACACGACACCAGCAGAAGAAGTAAAGGCAACTCCATCAAAATGGCGACAACAATACAGCAGCTGCTTAATCACCGTGCGACAGTCTTCATCAGCCAACGAGAGAGTATTTGCTTGCTTGCCTGATTGATTGATTGATTAGAGAGGTTTTATTTGACTGATTTTTGCCCTGTTTTACTGGGGCTGCGCAGCTATCGGCTCGTCGCACGTATACATTTGGTGACAGAGCAGGTGGGTTGAGGGCAGGGCAACAAGATGTCCAGTAACCTAAGCAACCAGTTCCGTCTCTGCACCTCTCTCTTTCTCTGTCCGCCACTCGCATCACAGTCGTGGAGTTGACTACGTTTTCCGTATAGTATCCTCAGTTGTCCAATCAATTTTTGTTGAGCTCTTGATTCTCACGGAGCTCCTATGGCTTTCTCAACACTGCCTGCGCGATCCAAGGCAGCTGAACAGTCTTGTACTCCGTGCGTCTTATGCGTTCGATAGCTCGATGGCACGAATAAGTAAGAGGATCATAAACATTTTATTTTTCCTCGCCGTCTACGACTGAAATATGATCGTATTGCACCCATTGCGCTACTTCTTCCTATCCATTCACTCATTCTATAGTACAATCGTTTTGGAGAAACGGTTTAGTACAGACGTTACCGATGTTGAGTGCTATGTCGCTAGATTGCCTTTCACCAAATGTGTTTTTTCTCTAATAATAGACAATCTGTCGTCTTTTCAATCGGCCGGTAACTCCCCTTCTAAGTCCAAGATCCAGTTGATTAGGCATACAGTTGATACATCTTTCAAAACTCTACTTCCCGGTACCCGGTCTAAACCCGTCGCCGTGCTTTTCGAAATGGTTGTTAGAGCGCTTTGTACCTTTATGCTTAGAATACTAATCCCCGATGACCCTGTTCGTTAGGATACTAACCTACAATGGCCCTGTTAGTAGCGCTCGGTGGCGTGGTGAGTGCATTCGCGTGCGCCTCACGACCGGAGAAGACACATAAGTGCACGGGTTCTATTCCCAGCGTTGCACATTTGCATTTATGGGGGGTCTGTCTTACGAAGCAATGCAAAAGCAAGTCCACATTTAGGGGTGTTACTGCAGTTCTACTGTCATATTTTAACATACGCGAGTGCTTTGTCCTTTTTCGAGTGTTCTGTTTTAGACGAATGCGTTACTTACTCTCCAAAACTCCGACTACACTTTTCAAAGCCGTGACACTTATTATAGGTGCATTTTGTTTACGTTTCACCATTCCTTTTTTCACAGCTGTGCAAACCCTTTCTTGGCATGATCGATGGAGAGACAAAGCAATTGACGTGCCGGCTTTAACGCCGGATCGTCGTGCACGCCGGTTTGCTCGATTCGCCTCTGTTCGAAGTGCTACCGCGTGTCTAGCTTCCTTAGAGATGACCAAAGGTTTGTCTGTGAGCCTCCAATTGCGGCTGCTCTTACACACTGCCACTGTGGCACCTCCTAGAAGCGCCGTATGAGATAGAACCGTGTCCTAGCAGACTCATTGCAGGCCATGCTGTGCACTCTTTCTCTCTCTCTGTCTCTCTCAGTGACCTTACACGAAAGTGCTATTAGGTTTGATAGCGTACAGATCTCCCGCATTTCATCGATATGCAATTCCTTACTGCAGTATCAGCCTGAGCGGTACATGGTGAGAGCGTAATTGGTGACGGCGTTCCCCCAAGTGAACCGTCGCGTGCGCTTTCTCGTCGTATTTAAGCAGTTAGCTTACAAAACGTGGTTAAGGCCTCATGCAGTCGTTTTCGGAAACCGGACCTGCTGCCCTCCAACTGTGACACATACCCGTTCATGTCTCCTGCTACTAGAACGAAGTGTGTGCACTGACATCACACTCTAAACGAAAAACTGGACGTAAGGGATAGACCTGCTGGTTACCTCCTTTCTGGACATAAACCACGTACATGCGTACAAGTGGATATCAGGATCCAACGATTTGCACCGAATCTAATAGCAAAGCTGCTCCCACTAAAATCCAGTCGAGTGTAAAAGCTCAAACATGTTGTATTTATCGTCTACTTACTTGACCTCCCTATCCGCTCATAGTTTTTCGACAGTTGACTTTCTGAGTGTGTCCACACCAACCACTGGCGTGGATTCTCGATACAGGTAGCCGGATCTAGCTAGTTGCTCTTATTCTATAGGTAATCTTGTATTTCAAGTGCCATCTGCCAATTAATGAATAAATGTGCACAAAAAGGAACCGCGATTCCTCCCAGATAACTACCGACAGATAGCTCAGGGCTCTATACCGTGTTTTCTCATGGAAAAATATCGTCTATGAAATGTACAGGTAGTTCAATAAGTTCTTAGAATGAAAACCAAGAATTTTCCAAATCATGTTTTTAAATTTATCTTATTCGATATACTACCCGAGATGCTCAATACACTTTTTCAGCTTTTATACCTCTTAAGTAGAATTCCGCGTCTTTAGACTGAAAATAGGCATTGACAGCAGCCTTAACCTCTTCATTGTTGGAAAAACGCTTTCCACCGAGACTATTCTTCAAATGTCCGAAGAGGAAATAATCAGAGGGGGCCAGGTCTGGAGAATAGGAAGGTTGTTCAATAAGTTCGAACCTCAGTTGGGCCAGTTTTGCCGATGCTTGCCGGGACTTGTGTGCAGGAGCATTGTCCTGGTGAAACAGGGCAACCTTATTCTGCAAAGCGGGCCGTTTCACGATGAGTTCTTGCTAAAGGCAGTCCAACAGTCTTGCATAATATTCTCCTGTGATCGTTTTACCGCTCTCAAGGTAGTCGACCAGCATTATTCTACGTTGGTCTTAAAAAACTGTAGCCATCACCTTTCCGGTCAATGCCGTTGTCCGCACCCTCTTCGGAGGTCCTTCATCAGGTGCACACCATTGGCAAGATGCTTCTTGGATCTCGGGAGTGTAGTGATGGACCCAGCTTTCATCGACGGTCATGAATCGGCGCCAAAAATCCGACGGATTGTTCGACATCTTGGCCAAATTTCGCTGTGAAGCGAAAACAGGTGCGTTTTTTTGGCCTTGGTTGAGCAAATGCGGCAGCCATTTTTCTCTGAGCTCTTTCATCTTCAAGTTTTCGTATATGATAAAATGCACACTACCTAAACTAATTCCTAATGCCTCCGCTATCTCCTTAATGTTCATTCGCTTATCTGTGCCAACGATGTTTCGCACTTTCTCTATGTTTTCCTCATCAGTTGCCGTTTTTTGGCCTCCTGGACGTAGTTCATTCTCGGTGCTCCTGCGGCCTCTTTTTAATACATTAATCCAGTTGGAAACAGTGGCAAAACATGGCGCAGAGTCACCGTACACCTCGTCTAACTCAGTTTTCACTTGGGTCGCATTCCAACCTTTGAAATACAATGCTTGATAACCACTCGAAACTCTTTTTTCTCCATTTTCAAAATCACGCCGATACGTTGCACGGGAAAAGCGATCAAACGAAATCGCAACGGCCAATCACCATAATATTTTGACTGCTGGCAGTCGAAAAGTTGCAGTTCCCAATAGCGGTGGAAGCGCGCCAAAATTCGAATTCTAACAAGCTCATTCTAAGAACTTATTGAACTACCTGTATAACTACAACTTGACACTTATGAACTCCTGAACCCTTATCAGCATGGGTTTAGAATAGGACGTTTTACTGGAACTTTTCGAGGTCTGCCATGATTGGGTTATCGCGCGTAACAGGGCTATCCCCATACACACGGTCTACTTTAATTTCTCGCCAGGCTAAGACTGGGTAAATCATAACATGTTTTTGTTTTAATCTAATATGGCGGCACTTGGAATTGGCCGTCGAATCCTGGCTTGGTGTCACTCATATCTGACAAATCGCACCTTTGCCGTAAAAGTCAGTGACTCGGTCTCGGAGCGCTTCCCATGCCCTTCTGGGGTTCCTCGAGGCTCCTGCTTAGGCCCACTTACGTATATAATTGTTGCTCAGGACTTGGGTGTACGTCTGCGCAACCTTAACATAACATACAAAGTGTTTGCAGAAGATCTAAAATATATGCCCTAAATCGTCATACTGTGCTCACGTGTGGGCACTTTTGTACGATAAAGATATATGTTTGCTGAAGCGTATCCAGGAAAAGTTTTTACAGGGAGGCTAAAGAAGATGCAACTTGACGCGTGACAGAGTCGTACACCCAAGTGTCGCGGAGTACCAGCGTCGTGTTGACTACCGCGTTTTTAAAGATCTCATGCGCAATGATTAGATCTATAGGTACTACAACGTGCAGTCAAACAGCTTACAGAGTCACTGTTCCATTCAACCGCCCGAACCACTCATTTGTTTGGCGAATGGCTCGTCTAGCCCGCGAATGCAAGCAATTTATTTGCCTTGTTTTTAAGTAAAGGATATATATATATATATATATTTGGTAAGGCGACTGCTATGGTGTTATGAGGTTGACATTGAGTAGATACTGCAGATCATGTCATATCATAAACTATCAATAACGCGACAGGCTAAGCACTAGCGTGGCCACAACTGTTGTAAGGCTGTTTTAGGCCAATGTTTGTACAATCTGTACTTGTAGCACCACAAGTCTACTACTTTGTGATGAGTAAATGTTTCTCTAAATAGCTATGCCTTATGGCACGGTTTGTCTGATATATATGTATATATATACATATATATATATATATATATATATATATATATATATATATATATATTATATATATATATATATATATATATGTGCTTCCGTATGGTTGGCGTGAGCGCCCCCACTTCTGAACACCCCCCCCCCGAGCGTTTCCCCACGCGTTTGTGCGGTGTTCAGAAGTTCGTTAGGTCGTTTCTTCGGTCGTTGTTTGTTCCGTTGCGGGCGGGTGGGCTGGGGCTGCCTGGCGCCCGAGAGGAAGCCAGGCCGGGGGGGTGGCGAAGAGGCTGTCGATGCGTCCGTCATGCGTCGTCGTCGTCGCTGTTGTTGTCCTCTATGCCGTACTAACGACGTGTTATGGCCATCTACTGTTGATGATGCTCTCTGTTTGCTTCGACTTCTACCACTGCCTATTGCTATACTGCGACCGGCCTCTTATCAGCCCGCTTTGTCTCATCTCGGCCCTTCGTCATATCTTATCGTCGTATGTCGGTCGTCTCTAAGCAGACCAGCAATCAACCAACTAAGCAAGCCGACACGGCAGACAGACGCATCGACCGATAGGCAATCAGCTTAACTGCCTGCTAGAGTATATGTACATACATACGAACAAACGTATGTGCGAGTGTACGTATCTGGCGGCCGGACTCTCTGCCTCGTGACGATTCTTAACGTCGATCCTGCCACTGCCGACCAACTTTCGTTTAGATACTATGTGTAGTTTTCTGAATGCTTGCTCGTGTGGTTGTTTTTGTATGTGGTGGCGTGTGCATCTGTTTCTGTAGATGACGCAGCTAACTAGAGTTAGTTATCTAACTAACGAACTGACTGACTGATTCACTCACTCAGCCAGCCAGCCATTGGCTCACTGGTCATGATGTGATCTTGAAGTAGCGGCTAAGGCAGAACCGCCCGTCTCTAGCCCGCAAAACATACGTATTTACTGTGGCTGCTGCTGCTACTGATGCTGTTGTGGGGCGGCCGGCGGAAGGGCGTAATCTTGGTAGCTTGAAGTGGTTGGTGGTCGCTCATTCGAGTGAAGTTGAAGCCGTTTGTAGTGTAACAGTAGGAGATGGCGGCAGCAGTGATGAATCAGGAGTGAGGGCAGAGATGCGTCGTAGCAAAAGTGGTACTTGTTGGTGAGGTAAGAAAGTCCTTTGGGTCGCTCGGTCGCTTGGTCGGCTATCGGATGGCGGTCTGTGTGCCTACATGTATGCAATGCCTGCATTCCTATCGCCCTCGCTACCTGCCGGTCCGGCGGCTCCGGTCGGATTGTTGCTGTTTGGCGATTCTGTACTACGTGTGTGGCGGCACTACTTAAGTGAACTCATGGTCGTGGTGGTGGTGGTGGTGGTGGGCAGTGTTAACGCTGTAGCCATAGCAGTAATGGTAGTAGTATTAGTAGTAGTAGTAGGAGTTGTTGTTATTGTAGTTGTTGTAGAGGTCGTAGTAGCTAGAGAAATCGCAGTAGCAGATGGTGATGTTGATGAAGCTGATGTCTGAAGTCAGAGAGCCCATTAGCTTAACAGATAATGACCGATACGGGAGTAAAAGTGTTGTTGTTGTTGTACTTGTTGCGGTTGTTGCTGTACTGTGTTGATGTTATTGCTATTGTTGTTATCGTTGTTATTGTTCTTGTTGTTGCAGTTGTCGTTGCCGCTGCCATTTTTATTATAGTAGTTGTTGCTGTCACTGCTGTTGTTGCGAATATTGTAAATGTGGTTATTGTTGCTGCTGCTGCCGCTGCTGTTGTTGTTGCGGTTCCTGCTAATGTCGCAATTATGGTTTTTGTTGCTGCTGCTGCTGCTGCTGTAGTTGTTGCGGTTGCTGCTGCTATATTGTTAGTATGGTTATTGTTGCTGGTGCTGTTCTTATTCTCATTGTTGTTGTTGTTGTTGTTGTTGTTGTTGCAGCAGCTGCTGTTGACATTGTGACTGTGGTCATTGTAGCTGTTATTGTTGTTGTTGTCGTTGCTGTTACCTGACTTGCAATTGCTAACCCCGTGGCGGTGCTATCCGATGACGACGGTTACTGTTGAAAGTGGTCATATGCCGTTTTTATGCTGCAGCTGCTTCTGCTGTATACCAATAGTAGTAGTTGTGCTACGGTTGCCAGTCGGTAATCGTGGCTGTCCTGAAACTGTTACTTTTGATGTTTCTGCTCCCGCTAGTGCTGCTGCTGCTGCCGATGACGCAGTGCTACCGTTACGCTACCTTCGCTTCTTCTGATCTGAGCTGATGCCGCTCCCGCTGCCTGGATGCTGCTCCGGTGCAGTAGCGACTATTATTAGTATTGCGGGCCACTTACTATATCAAAAAAGTACCACAAGAGAAAGAGAGAGGGGGGGGGTTGTAAGAGTAGGAGAGAGAGAGAGAACAAAAGATAGAGAGGGAGAGTGAGTGAGGGGAAAGCGAGGGGCATCGGGGGCATAAAGCATATGGGGGCGCATGGGGTATCACGAATGTAGGACGCTCTCACTCAGCTTACTGGAGCATTACGATAAACGTACGACGCTTTTACTACTCGCCTCTCTGCAACCACCAGTTACCATGGTTAGCTGCCGCTATGACTGTTGTCAATTGTTGTTTCGTCTGATAGCGTAGGTAGCTGTAACGACGGCCACTTTTGCTGCTTTTATCGGCGGGCGGCTTTGTCGTTGTTGCTGTTAATTCTAATACTATCATTACTACTACTACTACTACTACTACTACTGTTACAACGACTTCTGACGAGTGCCAGCCCTAAGCACGCACCTCTGCGGCGCACACAGGAGAAGACAATTTGTCTCCCCAACGCTCTTTCGGAAGCGTTGCCAAAGTGCCGAAGCAACGAAGTTCAAGCGCCTTGTCGGCCGGTCGGACGAGCGAAGCCACGCCCGGCGGCGTGAAGGTTCTGAGGGAGCGATACCTGAACATAACTTACATTATGCTACTGTTTCTGCTGCCGCCGCTGCTGCTGCTGCTGCTGCCGCCGCCGTTTCACGTAGGTACAAGAAGAGGTAGCTAGCTGGCACGTTGTCGGCCCGCCCCGGGAACAGAATCTACAACGCGATTCGGGCTGGCTGCCAGTCGGACGGTATAATACGTACGAAGTGGCTATCTCTTGCTTATCTTGGAGCCAGACGACTGCCACTTCTATGTATTACTAAAACCACTACTACTACTACTACTTATATATATTACTAAAACCACTACTACTACTAGCAACAACAACAAAAACAATAGCAACAACAATAGCAGCAACAACAACAACAGCAACAGCAACAACAATAACAAACAAATGCTAATACTCCGTATTGCTGCATTCCCGATCAAGCTCCCGATACGTCCGCAGCGCAACGCAACAACCCCAACGACGCTATTCAGGAGTCGAGCGTTTGCCGTTGTCTCCGGTCTCCAACCGTATCTGCGCATGCGTCCGTCGTACAGGCAATAAATCAAGGCGCCATCGTCGAGGCCCTCGCGTCGTCTCGTCGTGAAGTCATCAACCTCAATCGAGCCTGCGCCGTTCCCCCGGGGGTGGAACAACAAGTCGAACAGCAGGCGCTACTGCTTCTGTACTCCACGGAACGCCGGCACCAATTTGCCACTTACTCTTATACTTAGACATCGGCCAGCAAAAAAAAAGCAATGATGATATTAGCCGTAGGAATGTTTCGGCATGCAGACAGGAGACATTTAGCGACTCTGGGTTGTCTACACCAAAACGGGTCGTCGCATTCCGGGCCGAGCCAGTGCTAAAGCTTTTGGCTCTTGAAATACTCATTGTATGTAAGAATTTGGAAGGAAAAAACAACAAGAATTCCTAGAAAACGGCAGTCAGTTTGCTCTACTTGTTTAAAGTGCGCACACCCATATATTCGCACATATACTACAGCGAGTAGCAACGTGGGATGCCGCGTGGAGAGTTTCCTACGCAGCAAAATAACGAAAAAGGCACACAAAGGCACGACTTACAATTAGAATTGTTACGTGGCGTACCTACGAAATAGCTACGAAACTTGTGTCTATAAAGTCCTCATGACTACGTATGACAGCTTAGGAGATTAGCGTTAGTAGCCTAGCTATTACGCTTGTGCGTGTAGGTGTTATCTTGTAAGGCAACACGTCAGCTAACCTGCACTTGCAATCATTTATGTTTAGTCCAGGAAGTCAGCGTTTACCTGTCAAGCCCTGTGGTTCAAGGCATTTTTGTGGGCGGTGTATGGACCTTGGGTGCTCCACTGTGTGTGCAGTTGCCGTTTTTACGTTGTTGTGATTATCATGGTTATCGTCCTCGACTTTGCGACGTGTAGACACTAGAAGATACCCACACTGACTGTGCTGGGTGGCCATTTAAAAGCGTATTTCCTCATCGCTCACGCTCCTCGCTTTCTTTCTATCTCCTCTGCCTCACTGTACATTTTTGTGACACTGTTCCTTAGCGGTGTACCCAGTGTGGCTACAGCTAACTCTTCCGCCAGATTTTGCTTTGATCGAAACAAATCCTTGCTTTCTGTGTGGAAGGACAAAATGTTCTCTGTCGTAATGGATGGGTCCGCAGCCAGAGTCACGCGACGCGCGCGTATAGCATTCCGCCAGTGAACTGTGCTCATCCCAGAACAAAAACGCTATAGGAAAAATGCTATAACTTAGATGATAATTTCACAATGTTATTTATCTAAACACATAAATGTCTATAAATATATATGTATATATAAATATATACAAAAAAATGGTGGTTAGTCGGAAAATGCTTTGCCTAGTGCAATGTGATGGCACATAATTTATGTACCGTCCGTAAAAAGCACAACTATACATCTCCAAAGCTATGATAATCAGTATTTGCTTTGTATTGAGCGCGCAAAATTTGTTTTGGATATGACTTTGCAGGTGCTATTTTAATTTGTATCAAAAAAACACAGCGCTGCCAAATCGATATACGTTTTACAGAAAAATATATACATACGAAGCAGTAGAAGATTTTTATTAAAAACGCATGCTTGCCTCCGCCTAAATCTGCTAAATAGAATAAAACTTAATAACCGATAGAACGTTTCGATTTATATATAGATATATATATAAGTCGGAATATATTGTGAGCTCTATGATATACTCATTAAACCTTGCACCTTAATCTTATCAGTGAAATTAAGGAAATTTTATCAGCGGATATTTATTATAAAATATTTACAAATACTTTTTCAGCCTTGTCCTCGTCCCATTGAATCATTTTAAATATTTTTAAGACTATTTCCAAGGTGTCGTTCTTCTTTATAATGAGAGCAACAAAGGATTTCAGTGTATTTATAGTCGCCGAGGATCTTCACGTGTTCTAGCGTATTCCCAACTGTATCGCCGATTCAACAATCAAACACATATCCAATTCTGTCGCGGTTACTTTATTAATACTGTGGCATACAAGTGTTAGCTTCGTGTATTAAGTTAGTTCTCCTTATAATCGTTTGTTCTATGTTCAGATGGTACGGCGGGTTCTATCCAGTTCATTGCTAAGAGTAGGCTCGTCCACGGTATCAAGCCTTTGCTTGCTTTCTTGTCCTACGGGATTGTACTACTAGAAAGACGCCAATAGTGGTGCGGCGTACTGGGGCATTGCACGTCATCTGGTTCTCAAGTTACGCGCATTTTCAGGGGTATAAGTCCGGACTCCTCAACCGGACCTGATCATCCAAGTGGGGTGGTCGGGGGTACGAGGGGGGAAAGGCCACTCTGTCCTAATATTCCAGACTCTCTAATGGTTGCCAAATGCCTCGTAAGAGAACCAAAATGACGCCCCCGGGGCACAGAGACGTGAGTTATAGTTACACGGGTTGGACGCCTCCTCGCGGCGACCGCCGGTAAACGGAATATGTGGTCTGAGGGGTTCTCCCGGCCGACAGACCCCCCACCCTTCCCCCCTATCGAGGGTATCTGTGGGGGTGCCACACTACTCCACCGTCCCGATCAGATTCAATCACCTCGCGATTCCGCGTTACACCCCAGAATATACAATACCCCCCATTACAGGGTGCTCGACCACTCCAGGGCAGGGTTACATAGCAAAAACTATGCCAGACGGTCCTCTCGACCGGTGGTCTGCTTCATGTGGCGACTCGCTCTTCATTTTGCCTATTAAGCCAAGGCAGCAGGCGTCCCGGACGGCACCACAGGGTCTCCCGCGGCCTTTACCGTCCGGCCCGGGGGTCCTCGTGCAGAACGGTCTCCCCGTATTGGCAATAGCCTTAACAGCCCTCGAATGGGCCACGACAGGATGACAATATAAATTCGTTGACACCCAAATCTATCGTATGCCTTGCCCCCCGGTTAGTTGTTAAACACGGGAGTGTCAGTTTTGGGAGTTTGTACCGTCTAACTAGCTTACATAGTGGCTCGTGAAGGTCCCCGCAGCGCGCGG
Source organism: Dermanyssus gallinae (assembly GCA_003439945.1). Classification (NCBI taxonomy): domain Eukaryota; kingdom Metazoa; phylum Arthropoda; class Arachnida; order Mesostigmata; family Dermanyssidae; genus Dermanyssus; species Dermanyssus gallinae. The sequence goes on along the minus strand of QVRM01000121.1, from coordinate 150,392 downwards.
AAGTCGCGCACCAGCAGACCAAGCCGGTAAGAGAGTCGTAGGTACTCCCGGGTTTTGGGTTGGCTCTTGGCCGGAATAGCATATCTGCCGGGAGAACCCCTCAGACCACATATTCCGTTTACCGGCGGTCGCCGCGAGGAGGCGTCCAACCCGTGTAACTATAACTCACGTCTCTGTGCCCCGGGGGCGTCATTTTGGTTCTCTTACGAGGCATTTGGCAACCATTAGAGAGTCTGGAATATTAGGACAGAGTGGCCTTTCCCCCCTCGTACCCCCGACCACCCCACTTGGATGATCAGGTCCGGTTGAGGAGTCCGGACTTATACCCCTGAAAATGCGCGTAACTTGAGAACCAGATGACGTGCAATGCCCCAGTACGCCGCACCACTATTGGCGTCTTTAGAGGCACAGATAAGAGAGTCATAGTTACTCCCGCCCTTGTACTAGCGAGAGCCCTAGTGCAACAGAGGTGCGGCCCTTTACTTTTCACACAGCCATACGTTGTTGGTCTTACCGTAGTAGTTCTGGTCATAGCCGGAGTTCTTCACACCTACGGTATCTGCAAACATATTGACTCAGCCGCTGATATGTGTAGTCCTCGCCGGCTCAGTCGGAGCATCATTTGCACGTATTTGTCGCAACTGTGGGGTTTTGGGTTTGAAGGCCACTGCTGAATCGCCAGCATAGGCAGTTAGGTTGACGCCGGGCGGTAAATGTGTTAGGCGAAGTACCATGTCGTACGCTTGGCTCCACAAAAATGGGCCAAGGATAATCCGCTTGGAAACGCCAGCTGTCATGTAATATTTTGCCCTATACTTCTGCATATACTTTGTCGTCAGGTAGTCTAATAATAAACGATATAAATTTGTTTTGCCGCAGCGTTTTCAGTATACTCCTCTATGAGATCGCAGACCGTTGAAAGCATTCGCTGGATGGAACAGCTCCTTCGTAAGTGACGTCGAGCTGTGGATGTGGTGAACAATAATTTTTTGACAGCCTGATTTGTACTAGCTTGCTCCTCTGAAACTCGTACTGGCACATAGACAGGAATCCGGGTTTTAGACGTTATGCACAAGCAGTTCCTAGTCAGACGGTTGGGATGGGGACATGACTGATTTTTATTGGGTTAGAGTCCCACACTATCGGCCCGCGCTTGCAGGGAGTTTCCCTGCTGTAATGTTGGTGTGTGCAACCGTATTTTCCAGTTAGTCCTTTAAAAAAAGGGGGTTTTCCGCAAAGACGCGAAATCGCGTCATTACTACAGTCTCGGCCTCTCTAAATAGGGTGCTTTAAAGGCAAATGGAGATATAGGCTCTCCTGCCTTTTAGCATTAGAGCCACATCGGCTTGTTTCCAAACATGTAAAATTTTGCCAGGAGCAAGCACCTGAGTCGCCGCTTCGTAAACATCCACAAAGGCCTATCCAGCGCTTTTCTTGCTATTATTTCGTTTCCGTCGTAATGACTTCAGCTATGGTGACGTCTATAGCTGGTAGTAGGTATGGTATTTTACCGATCTCGCAATTTGATCGATTGAAAAGCCGATGCTCAGAAAATAGGCTCCGCATTGTAGTTATATAGACACGCCAAACTCCATTAGACGTGTCGTTTACTGCTAATGCAGTTTTTCGAATGCTTTCAGACAGATTGCCGTACAGCTCGCATTCTTATTGCCTTCTGTTGTTTCGAAATCTAATAAAGCTAGGAATCCCTGCCGATACGTATTTATATTGCACTTTAACAATCGCTGATATGATCAATAGCAGATGAGAATGGCCCGACCTAGTTTCAGGTAATTAAGTGATTCCATCAACATTTACAACTTATTTCTCTCTTTGCAATTGTTTATTTTCAGTGGTCTATGACTGGAACAGTCGCTGGGGCAATAGAAAGAGTAAAATGTATACATAAGCGGGGATAAGTGAAGAGAGGAGAGAGAAAGAGCTTAGCTTAGTAAAACAGACATATTCGGTGACCACTATGTCGAGAAGAATGAAAAAGAATCTAGAACTCTAAATAACGATGTAGTCAGATAGGTGTCCAGTCTACTAAGTGACATGGGCATTTCTTAAAAACAAACTGTAGAAGGGTACGCTTAAAGATGGGAGGAACAAAGCTGGTTACAGTATGCAGCAAAAGTGGCAATCACAGCACAGTACAAATGATGTCACATATAATTATATTGATGAAGAGCGTCACAGCGTACAAAACGACAGCATCCGAAGCTGGGCAAAAGCATGCATCTACAGCAATGATTGCAAAAACTCACTGCTCGTTCTGGCCAGAGCAGGATTGCTGCCTATTGGACAGTGAAGTGCTTCTATGTTTTATATATATATATATATATATCAATGAAATGTATTAAGAATACAAATGGAGCGACAATTGTCTAACAAGAACGCGTGCACTGGGAATATTGCTATATCTCGTATAGAGTGGGTTGAGACCACTTCCATAGCGTGCGACGGACGGACGCCGCGTTCCGTGGGACGTCGAGGTCGAGGCGCTGTCTCAAGAAAGTCGCAGATCTCTTGTCTTCGATTGCGAGGTTCAGCTGCTCACCGACTCTGTGGAGAAGCCTACGAGTGAGGTTGCCTGGGCCGCCCAAGGTCTCGAACCCTAGCGGTTGAAACTCATGTGGGTAACCTATTAAAGCGTATTTTGCGAGCTTCCTCGTAGAAGCCAGGCTCAATTATGTTTATATATATATACAACATTTTATTTAATTCATAACGGGGTGTAAACAATTGTCCCGCAGCGAACGTTACGACAAACTACACCAGCCCTAGGTCCACTTGGACAAGGTACCAAGCACCGCCGTGGCGTTACTACGTTGAATATCCAATGACAGCCTTTGCCGGAAAAATGTACCAGCTTTTGCCGGAAAAATTTATATATATATATATATATAAATTTGCAACAGTTTGCCAGCATAGCTTAATCCTGTGATGGCCTCGGCACCAATGGATAATGACTTTTAGTGTTTACTAATGATATATATAAGGCGCGTCAAAGCAAAATGCATAGGCCAAGAACACTTTGTGCCTTTTGTTAATAAACAGCATAATTATTAGTCAGAATTGCGTATATACATTATTTACTAGTAGTAGTGGAATGATGAATAACACTTGTTCTGTAGTAATAATAATACAACCAATGACAAATCTTCGGCTGGTCGCTCTCGGTATATGCTCACTTGAGAAATTCTAAAGCTTTAGCAATTACACTTTTCCCGGTTTAGTTCAAATGAAATGTGTGCCTTATATATATATATATATCTTTATCATACTCTGTCAGTGTTCTATGTGGGTCGAGCAACCGTGATTATTATATGCAGGTTTGTCAGTTCTATACATAATATTAATTTTGCCTCTGTTGTTAGCGGCTTGATCAGATACTTCTGTTTAGCGCCATTTTATGTCTATTTTATTATCCGGACTGTAGGTTCTCCCTGTTGAACTACTCTAAGCTTTTTACGCCAAGGAATGTGATTGCTGGATAGTAGTGTTCAAGCAGATCTAACATAAATGTCTTGTACACACAAATTCTAACAAGTTGAGTCTGAATGATTATCACGGTAACGCTGCGTTTTTAGAACGGGGCCCAGCCTCCAAAGCCACCGTTGTTACATGCATGTAAGCCATATATATGATACATCATTTTATTAGCACAGGTTCTTTTGCGGCAAGATATCTATGGCCAGGTGAAGTAAAATCATCTCGAGGAAACAGTACTGCGGTCGACAAGGGGCAAAGAGGGCGACTGAATTTTTGTGAATTTGTGAGTTCCACATCGACGTGTGGCATTAACATTGTCGCCAGGTGTGCATCATGCATTTTACCAGTTAATATATTTAAGAAACACGTGTGTATATGTATGTATATATATATATATATATATATACATACATATAATGTGTACATGTATTTATTCTTATTCACGACTGCGAATCCTGCAGTACTGCCATTATTGAACGCGTTTCACCCAATGACAAATTGGATGGACGCTTTGCTTAGCTCGCCGCAGAAGGCCGCCGAAGATGAATGCAATGCTCGTGCATGCTCTCAGCGCCGCAGGTAGCCGCTCCACACGTACATACAGCAGATAGGCGTCAGTTGACGTCGGTCGATATCGTCGTCGTCGTGGCCGTCGTGCTGGCGGCTTCAAACGCCCCGTCGTTCCTTCACTTCGTCATAACATCTCTCCCGGGGCACGAGACGCGTCAAAGCGTCGCGCGGCAGTTGCCTACCGGCCGGCAGCAGCTGGACAATTTCGGCCAGGCCGTTCGAAAATTCTGAACGTAGAGAACAAATTCGTGTGTGTGTGTGTGTGCGTTTTTATTTATGTGTTTGTTTATTTATTTATTCATTCATTCATTCGTGCGTTCATCATGTTCGTTTGTTCTGCACCTTTTTATCTATCGACCCATTCATCGATATACATATTTATCCATCTGTTCATACATCGGCACCTCCTATCTCTATCTCTCTCTCTCTCTCTCTTTATCCTGTGCTCATTTATTGTGCGTCAGCGTCTGATCTAGTCTGTCCCGACGGCGACCGTCAGTGTTGACTGTTGGAGCCCTGTTGGTGACCCCATCTCCCTAGCCGCGACAGGTGCGCGATGCGCGGATGCTATGGTCATACGCGTGTCGGCGTCATAGACGTTCACTCAACGTCTGTGTTCCTCCTCCTCCCCCAGCCAAGGAGGCGAAGCGAAAGTTAGAGGAAGTTCAATATATAGGCAGCGGCAACAGTAGCAACAACAACAACAACAACAACAGCAACAAAGACAACAACTACAATAACAGTTTTAACAATATCAGCAGTAACAACAACAAAAGCAGTAACTGCAATAACAGTTTTAACAATATCAGCAACAACAACAACAACAACAGTGGCAGCAACAACAATAGCAGCAATAGCAATGGCAGCAATAGCATAAACAACAACAAAAATAACAACCACATTAATAGTGTTAACAGTATCAGTAACCACAACAATGGAAGCAACAGCAATAACAATAGCAGTAATAACAACAACAAAGGCAGCAGCAACAACAACAACAACCACAACGACGACGACAATAGCATGAACTACGACAGAACCAACAACAGCAACAACTAACGAGGCACTATTAATGGTTTAGGCTGTGTATCAGATCACGTTCATCATAATGCTCCCCCACCCCCCGCCATCTTGCTTCCAAACACTGCACTGTCGGAGACTTTTGGCGTTCGCCAGAAGCGTGTCGACATTACGCTACAGAGGGACGACGAACTCGACAATAATGACCGGCCACAATGGTGAGGACGCGGTATACGTCGTTGCTGAAACTCCTGTTGCTTTGCTCGAGGCGTGTTTTTTGTTGAAATCTTTCTTTGTGTACCGAGCTGCTGTTCCGAGTGCAAAAACATCTACTACCATCTAAAAACTATCTGCTGGTGTTGCGGTGGCGTGGTTCTCTCTGGATAATTATTATACTTATTATAAGACGTTATATAATTAATATATTAGTAATTGCGATACATGTACATATTGATATCGCGTTACTGACCACAGATAGATAAAAGCATAAATGACGAACTTAAATCATATAACTATAGATATATAAATTGCTGGATTGATAGATGATTGAGGTGAAATTGTTGTTGTTGTTGTTGTTGTTGTTGTTTTTGCTGCCGTTCGTGTTGCTCTTATTGTTGTTGTTTTTGCTTTTATTGTTGTTGACTGTTGTTGTTGTTGTTGTTGTTGTTGCTGCCGTTAGTATTGCTCCTATTGTTGTTGTTGTTGTTGCCATTGTCGTTGGCGACGACGGCAATGGCCGTGGGGGTGGCTGCACTGTGGCGTGGCGAGCCGAACCCACCGAGGCCCAGCAGGGGGCGCACGACTCGCCCCGAGTTGTTTTCGTCGTCGTCGTCGTTGCCGCCACCGCCGCCGACGACGTATCGGTACAGTCGATAATTCGGCGCAACAATAATAATCTATGTATGTAAACGATCGAATGCCAAGCCCAGACGCTGCGTGTCGTGTCGTCGCACAGCCATCGATATCTCCGCCTCCTTACTGATTTGCCATATTGCTCGGTCTGGCACGGGCGACGCTGCTGGTCGCTCGCGCGTCTCTGTCTCTTTTTTTGCCATATATATATATATACATATATATATATATATATATATATATATCGGCACACAAGGGATATCATAAGCGTTGACGCATAGCAAGCCCACTCTACGCATAGCAAATAATTATGCAATGGCGTACAATCAATTGCCAGAAAAGACAGGTTGATGTGCATCGTTTGTTCAGTTCGGCCAAGTTGTATGTGGCGCTGAAAGTAACACATGTATGCTGTGTGTGTTTTTCAGCGTCATATATATATATATATATATATATATATATATATATATATATATATATATATATATTTAAATGTATGTATATATCAATATGTGTGTGTAAAGTCTTGCCTGTAGGCGCCAATTTGACGTGTCGACATGTTTCATGCAACCACGTGCTATTGTTATTATGCTGGTTAACCCACATAACGCAAATGTTCGGCTGTGTGTCTATCAGTTAGTAAGTCATTGATTTTTGTATCCCCTGTGGACTGTTATGGCGAATGCATAAGCTAACTTCGGAAATAATCGAATAAAAACAGTGGTCAGTCACCAGTAAGAGGACCTTTGAAAGGTGTTGTTATTTGTATAAGCTTGCTTCCGGAGGGCACATATTGTGTATGTGTGCACTGGCCTTAACAGGTCCCAGCGATGCGGCAAATGTGACAATGATGTTTAGGGGTCGTTGCAATACCTAAACAGGGATGCTGAGGTTGGTTGTGACGGTCATCGCCAACGACTGTCCACGTCATGCTGTAGTTTCGAAGAAAGCTTTATATAAAGTTGGTCCACATGCGTAGAACAACATGGCATTTATATCGGCGGCATCTGCTAGGCGTATTAACGTCCTGTCGCCTTCGATCAGAAAACGTTTACACCCTTAAACGAGGGATAACCTAAGTTTGCCATTGCGCTACTGGGAATTCCACTGCTTTGTACTTTAGAAATCATAGGTTGACCTGTTCAGGACCGGATACTATATAGCTGGTGGGGGTGATGTTCATTATAACAGACCATAACAAAAAAATCGAATAGACACATTAACGCGAATTCCACGCATGCACGCATTCGTAAGCTTATACGGATAACGGCTGATCGACATACTAGCCTGATTAGGTGGCGACGTACGCCTGCTTGATGACGCGATTGTTGATGACTTTTTAAAATACATTTAGGCTCAAACACTTTTATTTGGCTTCTACAAATCACTCCATATGAAAGAAGTGGTCAATAAGACTTGAGATCACAAGTTGTGATGGATACGTATGTCGTTGTTCTTGAATAAGGTTGACAGTAATGGAAGGCAAGAATAGCATTCAACTCGATATTATTTCTTCTACAAAGTCTCTTCAGGAACCGTCTCCGAACACTCTTAATCATGCCAATTGTGTTTGCACCGATGTAAGTTCCATATGGGTGTGCAATGTAAAAGTCTAGGTAACACCATTGATGTATACAGACAAGTATACACCGTTGGATCTATAATAATGAAACACTAGAATCACATAGTTACAAGCACAGGTTTGGCAAGTCTCGCGCCACATTTGCGGTGAGTGATGTTGATCCGTTGAGCTGATAGGCCATATCGGGTGAGTCGTGGTTCAGAACGAGACATTTCGGAACGGAGAGCTCCAACTCATTATCAATACACGAGCAGCTGGTGCCGTCGACAGCACACTGCAACGCAGTATGCGCTGAGGGAGAGTCCAGGAGAAAATTTATTTTCAGGTCGACAATGTACAAACTGGTATTAAACACGGCGACGGATGTAAGATTTAATGTCTAAAACAAATATTGTGTACAGCAGTGGAGCGAGGCAGCCCGCCTAAGATCGTCAGACGGTGCCAGTTTACGACGTATTAAGATCTTCGCCGCATTCCACTCGAAACGACTAATTGCGCGAAAACGAAGCAAACCATATCGGGTTTAGTGTGTCGATCTAAAGCGTCTTCATCATGTCAACAACAAGTCTATGAGCATGTCAGTTGCACTCTTTTGGTCGAAGTAGATGAGGCCAATGAAAGTCGTCGTCGGCGTTTATGCACAAGGTCCTATAGTCTGTAATTTCTAACGTCATTTGCATGCACGCAGAGTATGCACGCGTTAGAGAGTGTACATGAATTTAGTAGTAATACGGAACATCTAGTGTAGACTGAGAAAGCCGCTTCGTTCATACAATAAATATAACGCGTTTTTACGGGCGGCTGTAATGATACCCACCCTCTCTTGTTCTCTCACTGTTTCTGTACAGGTTTATTTCACCGACAGCTAACCTGATGCTAGCGGTAAGCTGCAGTACGCAATCCTTTTTGGCAAACAAGCCTTTAGTTAGAAAATTTCAAATGTCGCCGGTCAGCACAGCAGCAGTAATCTACCTACAGTACAGTTGATGTTCAATTCGTAACAGCAATAAGGCCAAACTAACTCAAATAACAGAAACATTCAAACTCTTTTTATCTGAACTTTACCTACATCTGAACCTTACGTTTAATTGACAGTCTAGAATTTAGTCTACTTTTTCACACACTTTTCACTTATATTAAGGCGCGAATCCTACTGTACGACAAGCTTCAGACTTCTCCATCCACTTCCACTTTTCTTCCACTTCTTCTTCCACTTCCACTTTTCCTTCACTTTTTCTTCTTCTTCTTCCCATGGAAATCTGCAATTTTTATTAATGAATGCAATTATCAATCTGCCGCCCCATTTTCCAACCTACAAAGCAAGCGTATCCGTAGAGCAACTGGTATTGTGGGCTAGCCTTGTCATTCGTTTGAATCGGACGTGTGTAGCTCTTCGTAGCACCCCCTACCTCTCTCCCCGTAGCAGGCAGGTTGATTCCGTGCTGCTTGTTTATTTGTTGGGCTGTTTAATCCTATTTTACTCCAGTCTAGTAGCGTATACTCTAGTTTAATCCTCGGGCTGGGTTTGATGTTTTGGGTAAACTTACTTTGACCTAGCCGCATCTGAACGAAATAAGCAGTGACGGTCGGTGGCTTATTGGACATTACGATCGTAACTGATCCACTGTAACGCATACACACAATATATATATATATATATATATATATATATATATATATATATAAAAAGAACTTCAAACTGTTTAAGCCAATGTTGTGCGAACATCAAGAAGCTTAGCCCGTGAATGCGCGATGCTTCTTTCGTCCTCATCCTGTTCGTCTTGCCTACGACCAAGCAAGAGAGCATTCATATATCGTAAATGTGCCATTGGCGAGAGCGACTGCGGCCTGTGGGGTTTCTCGGACTATCTATCGATCGATGCACCACCACCACCACCACCACCACCATTACGAAACGTGTGGAAGTGGCTTTTCTTTTTCTTCTTCTTCTTCCTCTTTCTTTTTCATCTCTTCCTTTTATTCACCGTGTTCTCGATGTCGTCGGCAGATGCTGTAATTGGTCACAGGTGAGCTGAGCGAGAGGCAATTTTCGTCACTTGAGCGAGCACGCGTTTGTTGTAGATGAACGATGCAGACCGGGCGAACGTGTGTCAGTATGTGTGTGTGAGATAGAGAGTAACAATGGGAGCAATGTTCGTTTGTTTTCGAGCACAACAACAAATCTACACACACCTATAGACGCTCAGACAGAAAGACACCCTACTGTACTGAAATAGCAAGCACCAGAAGCATTAACAGCAGCCGTAGACAGGTATCCAGACTCCGATGCGCATTCACCAGCCAGTTGCTGCTTCTTGTGTTGTAGCTGTTGTTATTGTTGCTGCTGCTGCTGCTGCTGCTGCCGCTACACCGTCGCTGTTGAAAGAGATCGGCAGAGATCAGACGGCCGTTTGGGATCCGGCGAGGATGCCGCAATTCGGTCCGCAGTCTGATTTTGCGCGGGCCCCGGCATTGCAAGGCCGGGCGAAGTCTTTCGGCGAGCCGATACTCGAGCTACGATTGAACTCACTGAAAGTAGTACCGACTCGTCTCGTTGAGACCGGTCGATTATTATTATTATTAGTATTATCGTCTCCTGTAAACTTGTGCACTGGGAATATTACCCTACCTCGTATGTATTGGGTTCCCGCCACCACTTTAACAGCGGGCCCCGGACGGACGCCGCGTTCCCGAGTTGGACGTCGAGATCGAGGCTTTGCAAGGTCCAGCTGCTCACCGCCCCCGTGGCGAAGTTTTCGGGGTCTCCAATGGTCTCCGGTTGTCTCCCAGGGTCTCAAATGCTAGTGGTTGGAATCTACGTCGGTAACCCTATATTTGTATATATATATATATATATATATATATAAACTTCATACCATCCGATGTAGTCCAGGTTTGTGATCGCGCGAGTGGCTCCCCATGAACCATGCTGCGTCATTCAATCGCGTTTAAATAACTTCCAACTCCTGCTGGCAACGTAGCAGTTTACGTAAATTATTTAATAAGAAACACTAAACAGACACTAAACATACTTCATGTGCGCTTACCGCAAAAACAGTTCTTCTAATTTTACTTCCTTTACTACTACTTTAAAAGCCCAGGAACGACATTATTGATCGATGCTTGGCTAAGATTTGAAACCAGTCAAAACAAGGTACGTTAAAGCCTAGCAGGTTAGTTCGAAGCCAGGCAAGATGATACGCCGCACACGAAAACAAAAAGTATCGGCGGCTGCAAATACGTGTGGCTATGAGTGTCGCAACTACCCAATCACCCGTCACCCGCATGATGATAGGCTGAATCGTCTGAGTGAATCATTGGCTCGTATGGGGCTCATCATTGCGAACGGGTGGATCGGCTGTGGCCGGGAGATGCGCCGCCGTCATAGACAGCAGTAACCACAACACAAAGAACATCCTTACTAATAATAACAACAACAACAACAAGTGCAACAATACCAGCAGCAACAACAGCAGCAGCAGCAATAACAGACACAGCAACTCCACAATCCGTGACGAAGGCGCTTAACTGAGCGGGCGGGCATTTCTTGAGCTTGGAGGTGGCCGTCTCTCCGTGTCTATCTGTCTGTCCGTATGTCTGTCTGCATGTCCGTGCACTCGCAGCCCGTACGATCGATCGCTCGTCTACTGGCCTGCCCTAACTTCGCATCATCGAACTATATATATATGCCGACAATGCGCAGGCTGCACAACGACCCTCCGCTTCAGTTAGGCGCCGCCGAGCGGCGTTCTCTCTACACCTAAGGCTAACCATCAAATACTGCTACTAACTATTACTAACTATTGCCACTGCTGCTGCTGCTGCTGCTACTACTACTACTACTACTACGACTACGATTACTACGACCATTACTACAAATGGCGCTAGTATTTCTAGGACGACATTCTCTGAGCATGTCATGTTCTCGGTTCGAATCTTCTGTTCGCTGCGTAGTCTGGTTTCTCAGTTTCAGGTCGAGAAGGTCTACGGTGTTGGTGTTGCTATTGCTGTTGGTGGTGCAGAGGACGCTGTGGCTGCTGTCCTTGTCTATGCTGGGATGTCGCTGCTGCTGCTGCAGATCGCCGTCACGGTTGTACCGGATCCGAGCGTGACGAACGTGCTGATTCACGGCCAGCATCGTAGCAGACTCCGTTCGGTCGGAACAGCTGAGGGCACCGGCGACGGACAAGGAAAACAACGCACCCGACGACGACAACGACGACAGATGTTCTCATTCTTGTGTGACCGTACTGAACCGAGGCAATAGAGAGAGAAGGACAGGAATGGCACGACGAACAGGAACAACTTGGTAGAAGAAGTATCGAGATAGACCTACCTACCTGGCTACCTAGCTACGTACCTGCCGAAGTCGAAGCAAATCGAGTAGGCATGGCGTCATGTCCTGTTCGTCTTGCCATCATTCTTCTGCTTGGCTAGACCGCGTCACCAGTTTTAGCGCAGTCTGTCTCAGTCTCAGTCGCAATTCCGGCCAGACGTCGAGGCTGTCGAAGCATCGAGCTTGTGTCGTTGTTCAATTGTTGTGAAATTTGCAAACTAGCAGTTTGCGTTGGTCCATTGGAACAGTGAGAGAGAGAGAGAGAGATATAGAGACAGACTCTACGTGCTTGGAACGAATGGGTGATCGGAACGCTCACCGATAAATGTATTCCTTTTTACCTTCTACGCATATATATACACACACATGTATATATAATGCGTGCATAGACATTTATACTTATATAATATATACATATACAGCCAAATCGACGTTCTTAAAAAGAGTTCTTGGCGTCCACACAAATACGCGAAATCGTATGGTCTACCTCCTGACGGGAGAAAAGCGATTTGTGGAGGAGATCCAACAAGAGTTCAAGCTTGAGGAGACGACGGCATTCGTGAACTTCATGAACAGGAAAAAAGAGGAGATCAGCGACGTGAGTCCACAGTTCTTCACTTCGCCAGCAATGACAGACGACACATGGAAGAATCCGGATCGGGCAAACAGGCACGTGGTGGTCAAATTCTCGACCCACGGCTATCATCATGTGGTCTGTCGAACGGAGTCGTTTCACGACCCAGTCGAGTCGTGTATCTGTAAATATTGCGAAGGCCCTTGTGATATGTATCATGCCCAAACTTGTACATACACACAGTCTCTGAATCAGCTCGAGAGACTAAAGAGTAAGCTGGGGGGACTTTCTTGATTAGCCTGAGTACTTGTGTACTCCAATTTTAACTAGATAGAATATTACACAGACAGTGTGAATAAAAGAAATTGAATATATACATATAATGAACATACCTCAAACATTCATATATATATATATATACATATATATATATATATATATATATATATATCAATTACCTGTATTTGAGAGGGTCCTACAACTAGTTAAAAAACGTTTTTTGTTGGGGTACTTTCTCTATTAAACTTCTGAACTCACCAGCGTGTTCAGAAGGAAAAAGTTCTACAACGTTTTTACATAAATTCTTACACTAATGCACGCTTCAATGTTGACATTTAGTTTGCTGATGGTCGTGGGATTATCAACGTATACTTTTCTTTTTAAAAATCCTACAAAAAAGAGTCTAACGGCGGGTAAGATCTTGCATATCAGTGAGTGCTCCCGGTACGCGAGATTACTCGGCCGGGACACTTCAACCTTAATCATCGCATCGATTCCGTCCAAATTCGGCTAATGACAATTGAGAATCATGTTACCATGACACTCGCCGTTCGCAGTGAAGTAAAGATAAATAGGGTCAAACGATTTCTTTGGACGTGAGGCCGCAACTGACTGTCAAATATGACACATGTAACAGCTTCATCTTCTGATGGCTATGTTTTCAGCCAAATGAGTGCTTCTCCAGGTTCTCCAGGGCTTGGTGCATCAGGTACTGAATCTGTCATTTCAAAATTTTGCACAAGTTCACAAATGGTGCTCTCCCAAAATCGACTATGTCTACCATAAATTGCACGAAGCATGCTTGTACAGAGTTTCCGTTTTTATGAAGAATTACTTCAATATCAACGTGCTCTTCCGCTGAGTAACGCTTTATCTTGGATTTGGCAAGCCTATCCTGTTCGGTTTACGAAGATGGAAGATCGTGGACAGGATAGAGCTAAGAGTAGTAACATTTGGAAAATATCAGCTGATTATTCGGACGCTATATATGCACACGGGGGCATAGATGTGCCAACAAAAGAAAGAAGTGGTGCATTTCCATTCACCCCCCCCCCCCCTATTATTATTATTATTATTACAGTAAGTGCATGTTAAAGTGGACTGTAGCGGGTCATTAGGAAACAAAAACTGAAAGCGCATGTGTCTCAATAATATATATATATGAATCGTATAACTATAGCTGTTACTTCTCTTCCATATATAATTTTTCATTATCGTATTCAGTCTTTTAAGTTGACATTTTGCTCATTACGACTATTTGTGGTTTTTTTACATCATCACCACAACAACAGCAGTCACAACAGCTACATTAAATCAGGAGAACAAGTCAAGTGAATTAGAAAACAATATGTACTTATTTTGAGGTTTGGTAAAACTTGACAAGAAAGTATGTTTTCCCAATGAAAAGAGGGAACGGAAACGTCTTCGCAAAATGTTACGGCTCGAAACGTGAAAGCGTTAACGTAAGACATAACAATTATGGCTGTCGAAAAAACCTAGTTACTTGGCAAGTACAAAACGCAGCACTATCACTTTGATATGAAAATGGCGAGCATTATATTTACTGTTGCCCGAGAATGTTATTTTAGGCGTAGAAGTTTGGTCGTAATGGCAAAATGTTACGGTTCTGCACGTGAAGGCTTCAACACAAGGCATAACAACATATCAGCTTTCTATGCTTTTCCTTAATCCTGCTATTCGTATTTCGCTAGCTTTCGTCGGGTGTCATTATAATACAGATTATGCAGATTTTTTTTTCGAACACGCCGGTTCCTTCGTGCGTTGACTGGTTCTCCCGCAAACGTAGAATTTGCACAACTCTGTAGGAAAAAATGCAAAATAGCTTTTATAAATTTAATTCTCACCTCCTAAGCGAGACGTTTCCGCTTCCTCCGTTCATTTGAAACATTATTTTCTTGCCGAGTTTACCAAACCATAAAATAAGTATATATTGCTTTCATAAACTTTTATACTTTATTAAACTTTTTACAAGAATCTGTTATTTTTGGCACCGAGCGGTACCTCCAGTACTCTTAACTCCGTAGTCCAATATTTACCTAATAAACATCGTCTGGTCAGATCCTATGCAACACATATTTTATACAGCGATAGATCTATCTTGTTTGAGCAAACCTAGTAGTGGCACACGATTAACAACGCTTTCACGAATATTACATCTTTTTGACACTCGCCTGATAAATTTTGTTTTTGTACCCTCTCAATGGCATTAACATATTTTACCATCTAAAGAGCCTAGCTGAAGTAACGGTGTCTTGGATAGAACTACACATTTGCAAAAAAAATCACATAGAAATGCGGAGGATTTCAAATAAGGCACATTCATACTGTATAGAACAGGGAAATGAAATAAAGCCACGCAGCCAATTTTAAAATAACATCAATCAGACATCTTGTTTGTTTCCTAGCGTAGTTTCCGAGATGGAGCTTTTCCTATATGCTGGTATTTACACTTTCTTCCATTTGCTTCCTTGCAACTGGGTTTCTCTCTATCTCTATTTTTACTTTTCGCCATTGTCTCTGCAACAAGGCCATGAGGCGGTCATGAAACACTGTATGCCTTTCACAGTTTTCAGCGCGTTCCTCGTTTTCTTCTTCTCCTCGTAGTCTCTCGATCTCTGCTCTATGTTGTTCACCAACCTTATTGCAGGTTGCATTTCTTCTTTCGCACTTTGATTTTTCTCCGCGCACACAAGTTCCTCCTTTGTCACCATCGGCTTCTTTGAATGTATTGTTTGTTGCACCTCGCGTAGGTCATCATCATCTCCATCCCTCCTTTCTGGGCTCTCGTTCTCATCCCCCGCCACCCCATCCCTTCGCTCCCACACATGATCACCCATTACCCACCCTCCGTTGGCTTCTACAAGTCGCAGGCCCACCCACCGCCCATACACTCATCATACCATGTTGGCGACAGCCGCAACACGGCGTCATTGTTGTTGTTATTGCTGCTGCTGATGTTGTTGTTGTTGTTTGTGATGATGTTTATGATGATGCTGCTGCTGTTGTTGTTGTTGCGGGTAGCTTGTTCGGCCTTTGTTATTGACCACTTCTGGAATTCCTCGAGTTCGAGCTCAAGTCCAACGGTGCCTGCGCTAGAACTGTTACTGCGACTGTTAACATTGTGACGCTGCGATATGATATTACACAACAAAAACTGACTTCTCCTATAGCTACAGCTTTCTTACTGCAATTACCCCTATGATTTTTACTTTGGGTCTTAATACTTCTACTACTACTACTACTCGTACAGAAGTAACTACCGAATGATACAGAAGGATAATTCCGGCTACTAACAAAATAAAAGTTACTTACTTACTGCTACTACTACTACTACTAAATCCGTCAGTCAAACTTTAAACCCCCATAAATACAAATGCGCAACGGTAGGGCTCGAACCCGCGCATATATGTATATCCTCCGGTTGCGAGGTGCAGACGAGTGCACCATGTCACCTGGCTCGACTACTACTAGTACTACTACTACAATATTTATCCACTACTACAATGTTTATTCACTACTACAATTTGTATTGCAAACATGACTTCTGCTGCAGCTTCGGCCAGTCGAAACGTGAGTAACAACATTTTGCGTTAAGTTTTTTCGACGCTATACATATGTCTCCTCCTAATCGTCGTGCGTCATGTACCACAAACACCTCACCGACCGATCGGCCCCGTCCCGCTGTTCTTGTTGTTGTTGTGCGGTACAGGCGCTTTCTGCTGTTTGTCCAGTCAGTCGATCATGTGAAGGATCAGGGCCGGTGTCTGTTGGCGGTTGGGGGTGGTCGGTTGGGGGTATGGGGCATGTTTGACTTTGGCTTTTCGTACTCGCTCTCGAATGCTCGGGTCGGTCGTCTTCGTGGTTGTCGGTGTCGCGCTTCGTCGCTTCGGGTTCGTTGTCGTAACGTCCAACAATCCGTCGTCGGTCGACCGGTCGGTTGTTATAGCCGCGTAGTGGTCGTCTGAGTGCTCGACCTGGATGTTTTGGAACCCCCACCCCCCCGCCCCCAACCTCGGGGGTGTTCTTGCGTTCGGCGGGAAGGCGGTCGCCATCAAAGAGAGACCGATCGACGAACCGCCGAGCGGCGGGCCTAACAACCTCTCACAAAGCAAATCAGCGCAACCCCCGTACACCCAAAGCAGCGGTGGAGGTCGCGGTGGTGCGGATGGCGAGCATGGTGGCCACAACAGGAACACCGACAACAACGAGAAGAATAACAACCTTAACAGCGTATATATATGTATATATGTATATATATATATATATATATATATATATATATATATATGTATATATATATATATATATATATATATATATATATATATATATATATATATATATATATATATATGTATATATATATATATATTGCAACAAGTTTGCAGTTAAAGCACACATACTTATTTAGTTATAATACGATCGCCACTTTGATACACTTTAAACACTTCAGCAATGTTTCGTCCTACCGGGCGAAAAAGTGTTGAAACCGCCGATGTGCGTCTGGCAGCTCGCTGCGTAGTCTTTAGCGCACGTCTGCGAGCTGAAACGGTAACGACACGATTGGATGCCAACTGGGTGAAATACTTCACTGGATACATACCAACGACGACGACGACAGCAACAACAACAGCAACAACAATAATAACAACAACAACAGCAGCAACGACAACAACAGCAGCAGCAACAACAACAACAACAACAGCAACATAACAACAACAACGGTCAGCTGTTGTTGGCACCATCGTCGCTCTCGTGAACGTCTTGATCCCCGGTATCGATAAATTATCGTCCGCGTCATTATTATCATCAGCATCATCACCACCATGGTGGCAACCGTCTCCAAGACGCTACTAACCACCGAGGTTTACCGTTGATGAATGTTCTCAGACACACAGAACGCAGTCGGTCAGTCAGTTTGCTTTTCACCCACTGATAACCAGCTGCCAACTAGTTGTTCCTTCCTTCTCGATGATTATGATGGTAGATCGTCGGCGTGGCGATGATTTTGATCACGATGGTGTACGTTCAATTATGACCTGCTGAAGTTCGGCTCTCGGCTTCGAGCCCAGTGCGTCCGCTACCTGCCAAGTTCCACAGCCGAATCATGATTCGTAGTAGTCTTTGATTATAAATAGAACGACATCAAAGTTTTTCTGCTGTGCAACTCCACCTTATCTACCGAAGTGGAAATTGCGTCGATACATTTGACCTGGATGTCTTAAGAACTAGAAGACACTCGCCCGAACGACCCCCCGCTTGAGATCCTGCATCGGATTAGCCGTCTCGCGGCGGCAAACACAATCCGAGTGTCGGAATTCGATCAAGTTATTTCCCGGCTTCGTCCCCGTTCCATGGAGAAAAACGCAAGCATACTGAGAGTGGAAAGAACACCGAGAAGAAGAAGCAGGTGGCACGGGGCGCCAGTGGCAGTTCACAACTTGCCGCCAAGCTTCCAAGTGGTTCAAATGCTTCCAGTGCTTCTGCCGTCACCCACATTGTTGGTAAACAAAACCAGCAAACAGGTGCCAGGGGCAAACCATCACGAGCAGAAACCGCAGAGGCAGTCATCTTCCATAGATCTCGCAGCCAGAAGTTCTGTCGATCTCGGTCAGCAAGCGACAATGGCGGGAAGAGAGACTAAGCTGTTGCAACAACAGCTAGAGAAGCCAAAGGGGAAAGAAAACCCGGCAACAGAGCATGATGTCACCACTCCGCTGCAGCCGCGCGACCCAGCTGTAGAGTAGTGACCCAGTAGATGTAGAGTTAGTGAACTGTACCGGCGTAGATCAGCGGGACAAGGCTTCTAACTGGTGACGAGAAAAACAACAAGAAGCATGGCGGCAAACAACCTGACACTGACGCAAATGGACGCTGTCTTTTCCGAATATGAGGTACGAACGTCGACCTGGATAACATTGTGTAAAAACCATGTGTTGAGCATGGAAACTCTCAGCTTGAAGGGTTTTGGCCGATAGCGTCTTCCGTCAAGGCAGCTGCTTTGGTATGCAGCTATCATTGCTTTGACATGCAACATTATTGCTTTAGCGAAGGTCTACCTGGACGGAAACTTTAATGCGACAGGAACTGCATTTGGATGAGATGTGATGTTTTCATCCGCTAGCGAGTCTTCTCGACGGAAGTTAGTGGTAGGAGTCTGTAAAATTTGTATCTATCTCTATAATCTATTTACGAGCAGGGACACCATAAATGCAATGTATGTGTTGATGTTTTTTGTGTTTGAAGACACTCATTCAAGTAGTTTCAACCTCGCATTGTTCTACCTGCCGCCTCGTTACGATGATGTTAGTGGCGTTGCCGAGACGGTCAATGGTAGTCTAGCGGGGCTAAACCTCCAGCTATTCACTCTGATAGGCGGTGACTCAAACTGTTGTATTTATAGTGGCGCTACCGAATGTGCTTTTTGAGCGTGCGCGGAACATAGACCTACATTGTGCAATGGAACGTGATAAATTCACGTATATTTGCCAAAGTAAATAGATCATTGTCGTCCTCCTGTTTTACACTTCCTCTTTCAACGTCCGACAGGGCTGCGAGGACTTTGATATTCCAGATCGGGAGCATCAGCCGGTGCTGGTATCGCTAAGTCTACCTGGCAAAGGGCACGCCTCGCGTTTGCAGCCGACAACTTATTTGTCTGGGCAGCTAGATTTGCGTGTACGTGTTTTAACTTGCAAATCAGGGCTGCTGGGATTGATTTTCGACGCTTTCACGGCTGTAGTTAATAGGTACATACAAAGGCGGACGCGGCCCTGGTTTACACAGGGTTGCTACTTAACCCTCCGGGAGGTTTTGTGGTGCACCCTGTGCACCCCAATACGCAGAAAGCTGCTGCTTGTAGGTCGCTCTATGGCCGACAGATAGCAACCTATAAGAGACTTATAAAATGTAGGCGCCGATATAATGAGAAGGAGTAGGTGCATATACTTGGGACAGCAGAGCTCGAATCTCATGCCTACCTTGTTTGCCAGCAAAATAAAAGCATGCACAGCATGACATGAAAGCAGTTGCGGCAGACTTGAATGCCCTTCTGCTCGATGCAGACACCCCCCTCCCCGCATCAGACCCACTTTTTGAGCAACTGCTTGCCTTAGAGCAGCATCTCATTAATTCGCCGGTGGAAGGTAGTGCAGATCTTGCGCGGGCTACCCAAGGATAAGAGCCATCCTGATGGGATCTATTACAAAAATTGGATTGAGTATATTATAGCAGGAGATCTGTGTAATACTTTTAACCAGTACTAAGCGGGGAACAGATACCCAGACTTTTTACGAGGCCAGGCTTACTGTGCAATTCAAGGGCACAAATGGCGACAACGTGTTAGATCCAAATCTCTATCGGGATATTGCGTCGAAGCACACTTTTAAGAAAATGTTCGCTAACCTGAGTATGTGAGGGGTTTTTCCAAGGGTGCAGAAAGTCCTACCTTCGGAGCAATTCAGGTTTAGCAAGGGTTGAGGTGCACGGGACGCTATCCATGTACTTTAGATAGAAGTCGAGCGGGTGGTTCTCTTCTATGAGTGCTCCTTAACTTTTTTGTTAATCATCGTTTTGAAGTAAACATAAAGGTCGAGGGCACCTTGCAACTAAGTCAAAACGTAGAAACCTCTTAAGGGGATTCATTAGCACGCTTTTTCCTTGCCAACCGCAGACCTAGACCTCCATGTGCGGGAAGAGTTTTTGGAATGCCCTCGTCATGTATGTGGATGACATAGTGGCCCACCAGGACCGCGATGCTATGTGTCAGCTACGTAAAAACGTACCTTCATCGCAATGGCCTGCAAATAAATTCACGGAAGACGGATGTCACTAAGTTTCACCGTGGGAGCCGATTGGCTGTAACATACATAGATGTTGTGGTCAACCGTTGGCGCTTGTCAACTTCTTTCCAATATTGAGGTCTGAAACTACACTACATAGGAATGACACCCTTCCCATCGGCGACAGGTTTTCGACAGGCGATGGGCGTCTATTGCCCCCCTTTGCGAGGTACATTGTGCATGGCTACTATCTCTTGGCGTGTTCGGCTCAAGGACTTCACGGCTATGTCGTTGCCGGTTCTGCTCGCTGGTGTGCGCTAAGTACCACACAGAGAGCTGCCAGGCGCATCGCCAGTGTCTGCTATTAGTCGCCTGGTGGTACGGTCGCTGAAGTGTCCAAACTATGATATGACGTATATATATATATATCTTGCTGTGTCTTGCTGAAATGTAAAATTATTGCTTTTAAAAACATTCGATCAAGTATATGTTAGCAGTAGTAAGCATTATATATATAGCGGAATATTAGTCAAATATATTGATTACGATGATATAGGTCAAGTTACTACTTATAACAGCAACAGTTACAAGGAATAGGAGCAATGCCAATGAACATAACAACAAGAGCAGATATAGCAATAGGCCAAAAACAATACCATTAACAACAACATCGAGAGCAGTAACAACAATGGCAACATTCCAAAAATATAACAACAACAGCTACAACAGTAACAACAAAGAACAGCCACAAACAATCGAGGCGTTTGAGTATCGCCTACTATTGGCTGTTTGTGACAGTTGCTCGCGATACCGCACACGCCGAGCCTCACACTCGCAAACACATGAAGACACTTTACAGAAGATCTATCTTCTTATCGCATATCACCATGGTCGTGGTCGTCGTCGTCTTGTCTTGATGTACAACGAATGACAGCAAACGCTACAGCAACAGCAATAACAACAACAACAACACGAACAACAACAACGACAGCACAAACAACAACAACAACAATAACAACAACAACAACAACAACAACAGCAACAACAACAACAACAACAACAACAACAGCCACAACAACAACAATAACAACAACAACAACAGCAGCAACAACAACAGCACGAACAACAACAACGACACCAACAACAATGACAACAAGAGCGATCACCACCATGGAACATACGGTCAGTGCTCCTCCGGCTGAAAGCGGCCACCGACATTCAACGAGTGGTAAGACCGCCTACTGCCCGCTTGGTACGGCCGGAGTGTCTGCTCGTCCGCCCGAGTGGTGTCACTGAGGTGTCAGAGGACTTCATTGTACAACAATAGCAGCAGCGGCGGCAGCTTCAGCAACAACAACAACAACAGCAGCAGCTTCAGCAACAACAGCGTAGTCCTGCCTCATAGGAGCAGACTCACTCATCATCCATTCAGTCGACACAGACAGACAGACAGACAGACGACGATTGAAACGACAGAGACACAGACAGAGACTCTGGATTGTGGAAATCACGACTGCTCACGACGCTGACCTCACCAACGTGTCAATATTGCACGTGGTTTCGTGTTTTCTCTCGCAGCCTATCTCTCCCATTATATCTCTCTCTCTCACCTCTCTCCCACTCTTCATCTTTCTCTCTCTCTCTCTCTCTGTGTGTCTCTCGTAACGATCGCCAGCCGGCGAGTCAACCAAGCCAGCAACTAGCCAAAATTCGGTCATCATACGTATAGATAATAGATGTGTCTGATTTGTACATTTGTACAAGAATACACAAGCATATATATATTGTTTATATATATATATATATATATATATATATATATATATATATATATATATATATAAATAAACAATGTACACGTCGGTATACAACGTGTACAGGCGTGCATTCACATATAATCCACGCTCACATTCACGCACGTCACACACAGAAATATATGTTTAGGCAGACGGACCGACAGAGAGAACAGCACACACACACACACAGACACAGAGAGATATTCATCCATAGATATAGATAGATATATAGACATTTTGATAGATGGAAACGTCGAGACGAAAAAAGCAGGCGTCACACGTGAAGTCCTCAACGTATGACTCGGACAGCAGCAGTGTGCGGACCATGAGCATGCAAGCTGGCTTGTTCGTTGTCTGCTTGGCTGCAACGTGATGAGGTCGTTGGAGTTGCTTATCGCGCGTCGAACGGCCGGTGGTCCACCACGAGCACTTTCCACTGTGAAGTGCTGTCACAGTGGTAGCCAAACGCGCCGACGCCGCCGACGCCCAATAAACTGTCCTGATTTTGTCAAATTTCATAGGGAACAACGGGAGGGGTGAACAAGTGCGCGCGTGTCAGGAAAAGACAGAAAGAAAGACTCGCCGCCTCCGCCGCCACCACCAAGCCTCTCGCAACAGTACCATGGACATGTGTTGGACTATGTGCATGTCGCCACTGCCGCTGCGCGAAACTAGTAAGTTATCCCGAGGGTTCGACCCCGTTTGACCTGCGTTTTCATGCGGCACTAATACAACAAACAGCGTCTGATCGTTGGATGCATTGCAGCAAATACAATGTGTATATATATATATAAATATATGTATATATATTATATATATATATATATATGTATATATATTATATATATATAATATATATATATATATATATATATATATATATATATATATATATATATAAATATATTATATATATGCATATATATTCAAATAAGTATACATATTACATAAATGAAAAGTCATAAATGTGTCGCGAAATTTACGTTGCATATACGTATGACCATGTGTTAGCGTTGTCCAAGCCGTTGCCGCATTACGTCACGATATCGGGTTTAGTTCTTTTTTTTTAAATATATATATACGCGTCGATTACAGAAACATATATTATTAAAACAAATAACTTATCCAAAAAAGTGTTAGGCCGGTTAGAAACTAATTGCATAATAAACTGTATAGTAGGTAGCAGAAATTGAAACGAAATCGGCAGTTTCATTACCATGACCTTGCGTAGAATTAGCAGACTCTTGCTGCATGGTTTAACAAACCAGTCAAAACGCGCCCATTTAACTGCAATGTTTGGTATCTTTATTGGATACGTTTTGAGGAACCCGCATAGTCTGGCATGTATTTACACTATAAATCATCGACTTAATAGGCTTTTAAAGCTTGATTCAGAAGGGCTGAATGTAAATGCATGTCAAATAAAATTTATATGGCTATATTTTTGCCATATCAAGACTTCTACATGTTGGCGGCGTTGAAGCCCATATAACGATAGGGAAGATAACCTAATTTATATATATATATATATATACGTCTGGTTAAGCCATGTTCATATTAACGGATAGTTGCAATGCTTTCAATAGACAGTCATTAATTTTAATGCTGCTGTTCTGAAACGAATATCTCACGTTGTTGTGTAGCTTATAAAACATGTGGCAAATAAGTCCAAGTAGGTTGGGGTATAAATGGGTATAGATAGCCAGAAACAGTGCAATTATATGCTGGGTGCAGGAAGAACATAATAAAAAGTCCCGTCTTAACACGCGTTTACTTCTAGTATAGCATTGTAGGGTACATAGAATTTTGTCTAATAGATACCTCTAACCAGGCGCTACATTAAACTAGTCCATAATGGAATTATGGATTCGCTTAATACTTACTTAACTTAGCTTACTAATCGACGATTGGTAGTCGGATTGGTTACGCCACTGTTTCAATCTAAAGGAACCGTTTCTCAAAATCATAGATCAAATATATGAATAAAAAAAAAACATTTTGAAAAAGGCCCGTTTGTTTTAAGAGGGCTATCGAGCGCATTATATTAAAGCCAAAAAAATAAATTATTGGACGATACCGATGCACGCACTTCTATGTGTTAGCCTATGAGCAGACATACGTGTATTTTCAATCACCTAACGTCTGTCGCCTATAGATCCTTGGTATGTTGTGGTTGTTATCGTTATTGTTGCTGTTATTGCCGTTGTGGTTGTTGTGGTTGTTGTTGTTGTTGTTGTTGTTGTTGCTGAAGCTGTTGTTATTGTTGTTGTTTTTAGAGTGCAACAAACGACAATTGCAGCAGAAGCGAAAGTAGTAAAAGCAACCACGTTGCTTGGAGACAGTCAAGAGACAATGGTTTGCTTCATTCACGCTACCGGTTCTCTGGTACGTCTCAGAAAACGAAGCCAGAGCTCACAGAGCTGCTCCTGCCCGTGCTGTAGTACGTATGAGACGTAATAATCAGGAAGTGGCGGCAGAGCTGTTCGCCTTGTAACACCGTGCGCGCAAATGCGTGCCTTTCGCGGCCAGCATGAACTATGCAGACCGCTCGAACCCGCTGGCGGTGTTCGCGTTGTGTTGAACTAGGCGGCAGTTTCGAGGCGACCGAGGATTTTTTCATAGCCTTATTGTTATCGAAGTCTTCGTGTCTTCGAGAACCTCACGTCGGCAGGGGCCTCCGCCACCATTGCCGCCGGAGAAGGAAAAGACGTAGCAGCTATTGTTAAGCAGCCGCAGCAGCAGCAGATAACAACAGAAGCCGGCCAAAAAATGTAGCACGTCCATGATAGCAATGGTGTCGACTGTGATCATTATGATGAGAATGCGATAAGGATGAGGATGATGATGGTGATGATGATAGTCGTGGCGGAAAAAAGTAGGTGTCTGGTCAGCGGGCGCTTCACGAGGGAGCATTTGCGTATCTGTGCTGTTACTGTGGTGTATTGGTCGTGGTGCGTCGGGCTCGGCCCACATCGAACAACAGGGTAACTACACCTACATACGGCGCGTGGAAGAGGAGAAGAACCGACCCGACAACGATATGATACGGACTGCGCTCACTATTCGACGTGAGATCGGTTTCTTCATCTCTGACAGCTCATTCATTCTTCCAGCCGTCACTCCGCCTGGCGATACCACCCGAGCCTGGTGCCAGTCAGTTTCAGCTCGTCGTGCCCACCTTCCGAAGAAAAACCGTGACCGGTGTCCGCCAACGGGCTAAGCGCTTCATTTCGACCCGAGCTTTCTCGTTTCGCCAACCCACTTCTTCTAGGAAGCTTTATCACGCATTGTATACTATATATATATATATATATATATATATATATATATATATATATATATATATATATATATATATATATATATATATAGAACAAGATGGCTTAGTGGCAAAGCCTTTGCCTTGCATTCGGGAGGACTGGGTTCGAGACCCAGACCGGCCACTCTTAAATTGGTTTGCATGGTTTTCAATTTAGACAAGGTAAATGCCGGAGTGGATTAAAAATTAGCCATGACATGGAAAAACCGTACACGGGCATTAGCCCTACGAAAATCTAAAAAAAAAAAAAATATATATATATATATATATATATATATATATATGGGAAATGTTTACAATCCTTGCTTTGCTTTAGAAGGGATGAGAAATTGGAACACCGCTAGGCTACGTGTGTAGAGCTCTAAAGAAACAGACTAAGGTTCAGGAAAAAACAAAAATGTTTGCCTGTCTAATTGATCAATGTGAATATATATATATATATATATATATATATATACGAGTATAATTTAGTAAAAGAAAAGATTTTCCACTCTATGCATCCATCATAGTACTTTGTTAGTATCCATGCCTTCTATTACATCTAGATATTTGTTTTATACTTGACCCAAATCTGAAATATGACGAATTGCCGCTTGGAAATGGTATACGTCGGCGTTTCGGGATTGACCCGCCATTTCCTAAACACCGTACCGTCGACATTTACGCTAATTCAACCCCTCTCGACGAGCATGGCTTACGGTTGTCTGTCTGAAAGACTGCCGTTTGATCTACGTACAGCCAAACAGAAGTATAAGAGACAGATATATTTTTTTTACATTGCTGCAACAACAGTATTGAATACACCTGCGACAACAGCAACAACAGCGACAATAACAGCAATAACAACAGTTACTGAAAATAACACACAACAACAACAACAAAAATAACAGCAACAACAACAACAACGACAACGACAACAACAACAACAACAACAACAAAAACGTTAAGAAGTAGCAACAACAACAACAACAACCGACAGCGTCCATCGGCGATCGGTCAATGGTCTTAAAGGCAACTTCTTCGTGACTTCTGTATCAACGACGTTTATTGTTACCGTCTTGACGACCTGCATAAGATATAGATAGAGCGCTAACGCGTAGACATATATATATATATATATATATATATATATTTATATATATATATATATATGCGCGCACACCAACAGCAGAGTTCAAAAATGTGTGGTGTCGTTGATGCTGGCATTGTAGCTTCGCGACGGATCATATGCGATATAACAACAACAGCGGCAGCAGAAACGGGGCGCCACCATTACGTTGAACGGCGTGAAAGTTGTTTCTGATCAGCTAGGGGTGTTGTGTGACGACTGACGTCGTCCAGACCGTTGATACGGCGTCAAACGGCGGCGGCGGACAGAAAGACATCCGTTCGTTCGTTCGTCAGCCAGCCAGCCAGCCACCATGCATTCATAGTGCAGTGTCCCCACTTACACTAACCTCGCTATGGGATGAGTGCGGACCACGTCTACCGTCGTCGTCTTTGTACTTCACCATGACCGATTGGTCATCATCAGGTCATCATAAGCATCATCATCATCATCATAACTACGGCCATCATTATCATCATCATCATCGTTGTTGTCGTAGTCGTGGTCTTCAACATGATCAGCCAATCATGATCATTATCGTGATTTTCATCATGGTCCATTTCACCAGGATTATTACCGTGGGTTTCATCACGGTCGGTCATCATCGTGGTCACCAGCATCGTAGCTATCTATCATCGTGGTGTGCATCATGTCTACCATCGTGGTTTTCATCAGTGGCCAGCATCATTATCATCATCATCATCATCATCATTATGACCATCATCGTAGTTATCATCATGCTCGTCATCATGGCCTTCATCTAGGTCATCATCATTATTATCAGCTTGGTTTTCATCATGGCCGTCACCATGATCATCGCGGCCTTCATCATGATTGTCCTCATCGTGGTCATCTCATCATGGTTATCATCGTGGTTATGATCATGGTCATTATCGTGTTGAGGGGTTTTGATAATTTTTCGACGATACTCACGTACCCCCAATCACACCTGGCAATCTCGCACGCGGCTCTATTACCTCACCACCCGCCAGGTCTTCATCGTGGTTCTCATTGTCGACCTTATCGTGATCATGAACATCGTGGTCTTTATCATGGCTATCATTATGATTTGTATCGTGGTCATCATCATCGTGGTTTCCCTCAGGACTGTCATTATGATCTCCATCGTGGTCCCTATCAAGGTCATCATCATCATGATCATCGCCGTGCTCTTGCTGGCCATTGCCATGATCGTCATTATGATATTATTCATCAAGGCCGTCAACATGATTATCATCGTGATCTTTATGATAGTTATTATTGTGATTACATCATGGTTATCGTTATCATGGTCATCCTCGTGGTTTTCATCGTGACCATAATTGGACATCATGATCATCATCGTGGTCCTCATCATAGTCACCATCATAATCATAACTGTGGTCTTTATCATGGCCATCAAAATGAACATCATCGTGGTTTTTAAATATAATCACCATTCTGGTCTGCACTATGATCGTTATCATCATGATCAAAATCGTGGCCCCTTCATCATGGTTATCACTATGCCTGCCATAGTGGTAACAGTGATGGTGGTTTTCATCATGTCTCTCATCATGGTTACAATGGAGGTTCTCATTATGCCTCTTATCATGGTTACAACGAAGGTTTTCATTATGCCCATCATCGTGGTTACTATGATGGTGGTCTTCATTATGCCTGCCAACATCATCATCGTCGTCGTCGGCATCAGCAGCATCATCATCATCACAGTCATTTTGGCCTTGATCGTGGTGACGCCATGACGGTAAACATCATCATGGCAGTCATCTTTGCAAATTCGCACGCCCGAGGCGTGAATATCGACAGATGGGTGTGTGTGTGTGTGTGTGGGAGGGGGCGTATGTGAAGATCTATGTGAAGTCCTATGTGTGTGGCCGTATGCCGTATGAATGTCGGTCGACTTGAACATTGAGCTGCTGCCGCATCCATTATGCTAGGCCACGCGTACTGCACTACCACTAACGTTTTTGGGCTGACCCTCAGCCAAGATTTAACGTCCACGGGATTGCTTTTCGCATTGCTTCATAGACGGACTACCTCCATAAATACAAATCGGTGCAACGGTGGGGCTCGAACCTGCGCACCTACCTGTATGTGTCTCCTCCGGTTGCGAGGCGCAGGCGGAATGCACTACGCCACCGAGCCCAACGTACTACTACCATCATTGTTGCTGTTACTAACTTTTTAAACTTTTTTTTTTAACTTGGTGGGGGGTTGGATGGTAATGCACCATCTCTTTTTGTTGAGACATCTGTGCTCTCCGTTTTTTTTTCGACCATGGTCGATTTTTAATCCACTCCAGCGTTCGCCTTGTTTAAATTGGGAACCATGAAAACCAATTTAGAAGTGGCCGGTCTGGGTCTCGAACCCAGGCCTCCCGAATGCAAGGCAAATGCTGTTGTTACTAAGCCATCTTACTAGTGTTGATGCTCTGCTTGTTGTTGTTGTTGGGTTTCTTGTTATTGGTTCGTTGTGGTCATATACGGTTGTGGTTATCGTTGTTGCTATTGCTAAGGTTGCCATCACAGCTTGCGCTTTGTTCTTCTTGATTTTGTTACTGCTTCTGCTGTTAGTGCTGCTGTCGTTGTCACTGATGTTGTCTCGAGTAGATGTCTCGAAGATGCCCTTTTTGTTGTTGTTGTTGCTGTTATTGTTGTTGTTGCTGCTGCTGTTGTTGTTGCCGCTGCTGTTTCTGTTGCTGTTGTTACTGTTGTTGTTGTTCTAGTTGTTGTTACTGTTTTTGTTGCTGCGATGTTTCTGTTGTTGTTTTTGTCGTTGTCGCTGGTGTTGTTGCCGTTATTGCGAGTGCTGTTGTTTTGTTCCCATAGAAGCTACAATGACGACAATGACTGTTGTTGCTGCTGCTGCTGCTGCCGCCGCGACCACTTCTGCTGTCGCCATTAAAGATCATCGACACCAACAAGATTGACAGCGAACACTGATGATGGTAATCACGACAACGACAACGAAAGGCGGCCGCCGTTGTCGTCATTGGGCATCGCCGTATCGTAATCACGAGCAGCAGCATCCTCGTCCAAGCACCAGCAGTCTCACCATGACCGACCACCATCATTATCATCATCCGAATGATCTTCATTATCGTCGTCATCATCATCACCATCACGAATGCACCTCACTGCAAGTCTGTCTTCTACTACCAGGCAACTCGCTGTGTCCTGCCTGATAAGCTGTTGCTCTTCACGTCGGTCAGTCCGTGTCTTCCTTACTTTGATGCGTCCTGCCTTCGATTTCTCTCAGTTCATTCTCACAGTGTTCGTACTGACGCTGAATCTCGCTGTCTGTGTGTATGACATGAGCACTGCTAAACCCCTTATTCTCTCTCTTTCTCTCTTTCGCGCGCGTTACCTATCTTTCTCTACTTCTTCTCTTCAGGTTTGATTGTTTGTCGTTGTCGTTGTTGTTGTTGTCGTCGTTGCCCCAGCAGTTGCGGCTTGCCTAACGTACGCTAAACATGGATATTATCTGAGCAACCGCGACGGCTCTGATGGCGGGCTCATGTCAAGCCAAACTATGCCAGCTGAGGTGTCATCATGATGATGCTGATGATCGTGCTAATGATGATGATGATGTGACCATCATCAGGTACCCCGACAGTAGTAATAGTAAGTGTAGCAACAGAAGTAGAAGTTCAAGTAGTCAACGTAGTGGCAGTGGTACAAGATGGTGCATCCCACCACAACAACGACCAAGGACAACGATTGGCAGACGAGCGTCCGTGACTTCGTAAGTGACAACCTCACAATTCTTGGCGAGTCAAAGTGAGGCGCGAAGCCGCCAACGTCACCGAGCCCATGACCAGATGTCATAGGCTGACCGTCGAATAGCCATGTCGGCCTACTGTTGAGAGCAATAGCAGATTTGACAGCCTCAATAACCATTGGGGTCGTCGGCAATGATGGCGAGAACGACAACAACGACAACTTTGCCCTGCAGACTTAAGGTTAACTGATTTTACGCTAATAAATTTTAATAGCGACGTGGTCTAGGGGAGCGCCAGTACGCTAGTCAGGGTTGTCATCTATTGAGGTGTTGCCGGTTCAGTTTCTGTTGTAGGTCGAAATCTCGTCGAGCGATGCTCTTTGAGGACAGCTATGCTGTCCTCAAAGAGCATCGCTATGCGCTAAGCTATGCTGCTAGAAGTCAGCGGCCATGCTACCGCCACCATGACTGTTGGGGAAACCCTAGATATCTTACCATGTCCGGCGCTCGGCGCATTAGGGACACACTGCGCGGCAAATTCCAAGCTCTTAGTGGACGGAGGGTGGTCTAGCGTTACAAACAACCTCCTTAAAAATAAGTTTTTAGTTCAACCCCCGCCATTTATTGCATTATAATTATATTTATATATTATTGCATTTATTGCGACAACGAGACAATTGCTTCATAGGGCGACATTTACCCCAATTCGACAGTCTGCACGATGCATTGCCACGCCTTAAGGAAGGGAATGCTATCTTTCTACAGAATGAAGGTATCCTGACAATCGAATGGATTGAAAATGTTTCACTCTAACGCTCGCAGGTTATGCAAGATGGATCCGCCACGTCGAAGTGAGCAAAGATAAGTGTTTTAGCTGTTTTCTTTTAAGGAGGTATCGACCAGTCTCCGCAGGTCCCTTAGAACAAGAGGTATCCAGATAGCGGCAGTGGCCATCCCGGCAGCTGCTGAGGAAAAAACAGTTGTTACTCTGATAGAGAAAGCCTTGCAGCTAGAACTTATGCAATATCCAGACATGACTGCGGAAATTCGACTCAACGGCCAGATAACAATAAGTAGTTTAGCTCGAAGGAGTCTTGTTTTATAATAAGATACCTATAAAGGGAGAGCTACATAATGTTGTGCATAATCTACTGACACCATCCATAGCGGAGTGCAGTGCTGTGCGCGCTGGCAAAATATATTTATTTAAGTTTAATGACCAGTAACATGAACTAACTGCAAATAAGTTTGTGCAGCACTCCTGAAACATACGATCTGCCACCTTAATTTGCAGTAGAAATTTACAGAAAGGTATACGACTCTCTGAAACCCCTAAAACGCAGCTTTCTCAACCTGGAACCTACGCTAGCAACAACTTCACCTACCTCAAAGCACTTGGCATCAACATAGACACGCGCAGCCCACAGTTTTTCTCATCAAATAAAGAAGAGATCCTTCTAGAATAGACAATTCGGGCAAATCTACAACTCTGAACACTTCTGGGCACACCTTCGAGAACGAGTCTAGATCAACTAGATCTGAAGTTCGCAAAAGAAGGAATTGCTGATCAAATAACCGACTGAAGAATCCACAAGGAACAAGAAGCTCTGTCACTTTATTTCCTTTCTAGCTATTTCTCTTCACACAACGGCAACGCATTCCCAAGCAAAATTACACCTGCCTACCGAATGTGTTAAAAATAAAAGTACCTCATGTCATTAAATGTTTGCCAGTGGAAATATCGGCATTACAGAGGAAGCTTGCAGACTTTCTAGGTCCCGGTTGGGACGCGCCCTAAAGCAAGACACCGGCCAGAACTTTCCGAATTAATTTTAGCAGGAGCACAGATAAGCACAAAGAACATGACAATAGAAAATCATGCATAGCAAAGTAGACTAACTCATTGTGCGAAGAGTTTGCTTGTTTTCGTAAAGGCCGGAAGTGTTTGAGGGGAGACTGGAGGCCAGGCCGGGCAAGCACGGAAACCACGGTAAGCACTAAGACTAAGCAGAAAATAATGCAATGGAAGCATTCGTCGTCACCCTAAAAAAACCTAAACTGCGCCCAAAAGAAATGATTACCGTCTTTTTTTGGACGCCTGAGGTCCGATATTCATCGAGTTCCTCGATCACAGAAAAACCATGAACTGTGACGTGTACTGTGAGACACTTCGTAGCCTAACTAAACTCCGTCAAGAGCAAATCGTCTGGGCTGCAGCTCGGAGAGAGTGATTCTGCTTGCTGGTCACACAAAGTGTACTGGCCAAGTTCAAGTAGAAGCAGCTTGAGCGTCCGCCTCACAGGCCGGAAATGCCGCCTTGCGAATCAAATGACGAACTGAATGACACAATTAAAGGCTCTTGTCACAGCCGCAAGAATTCTGGGGACTCCTTCGGCTCGTGAAACAGTAGAATAGTTGTGCTCAGGTCTTACAAACTTTCGCAAACCACAAACGTGACATTTGCTGCACTTTAATACATCTACCGAATTTTGTACAGTATGGAAAATGGTTTGTGCCAACAAGACACACATCGTTCAATACGTCTCGTGTTATTGCTTACCGTCCATTGTGAATTTGAATCGTGTACTGCCGGTTTTCGCTTTCGCGACCGAACGCAATTGGTATATACTTCGGATACCGCAATTTAGGTGCATTGTTCAATTGACAGCTTCTGTAGTAATAAAACATATAATGATATAGTATTATCTATCTATCCATATATATATATATATATATATATATATATATATATATATATATATATAGGAGCAAAGATATGGGGCGACATAATCACATCTTTAAACTGGGGCAAATGTACAAACTTTTTCTTTTCCATATAAAAAGGCGTTTATATAGAACGGTGGCTGAGTTCGGGTTGAAGTTAAACATGTGTCGCGGTTGTAGTTTTTTCTCTTCTTTTATAAATGGTAGACATGGCTACAATACCCCCCCCCCCCTACACATAGGAATTTGTGAACGGCGCAAAAAGGCACAGTTACCCCCGTACCACAATAGGCAGCTCTATAGCGCCATCATTCCGGCACGGTAGCACACAGCCCAAGTAGCCCAAAATTCGGCTGTTTTTCAATAGTGAACGCGAAACGAAAGTATAGGAAATATCTAGTAGATAAATTATAGCAAAAAGCGGCGATGACAGCAACAACAACCATAACAATATTCTACGACTACTGCTGCACTGGTTCGATTCCTCCATTTAATGAGTCGACTGGCCGTAGAGCACAGACGGGCATTGTCATCCAGCGGTAGCACATATCATCCAAGCTGTTGATGGTGTTGGTATAGAAAAAAAAAACAGGAAGACGCCGATCAAGACAGAAAAACAGCGGTAAATGCTATACGAATTGTTGATACTCAGGGTGTATGTTAATTGGGGCGTATGTATACCGACACACCGATATATCTATCTGTCGGTCTATATAAACTATATTACTGTCAATGGTTTATTTATTTTTGTACCTACAATATCAAAGAAAATATTGCGTTATTTAAAAAAAAAAAAAATATATATATATATATATATATATATATATATATATATATATATATATATATATAAATATACATTTATTGTTTTTAAATCATCAAACGTATTTAATGTATAATGATGATAACACTATATTAAATTAAACGTTAAAATTTTGTTTTTTACGTTTTTTTGCCAGCGTTTAGCGTTGGATAGTTTTGCCAATTACTCTGACCGAATTATTTTTGTGATATATATATATATATATAGAGAGAGAGAGAGAGAGGGAGAGAGAGATAGCAATATATGTGCTTGCGTTTCTATAAGCAAAGCAGAAGAACCGAGAGGAAAAGGATCAGTAGTAAATAGACATTGGTTTATGAGCTTTGACCTAAACCTTCTGGGCTGAATCTCAGCCAAGATTTAACGTCCATGGGACTGCTTTTCGCATTGTTTCGTACGACGGACCCCCCATAAATACAAATGTGCAACGGTGAGGCTCGAACCCGCGCACCTAGGGCTCGACGAGCTTTGACCTAATAGTGGATAGGATCAACGAAGTGCCACAATCTGTGTATAGACGACGCTGCCTGAGATCTTGCCTGATATTACCCTGTACAGCAATAATATGATGCGAAATGGGAGAATGGCGAGCAGGTCCAACGGGACGCGTTGGAGGCCTGGATGTCGTCAGTGCCTCTCGCCTCTGGGTTTATCATCATGCATGCGACAATCTGCCACGTCTGAACACGATACGTAGTTCATGGCACTATTAACACTTGGCCTGTGCAAACGCAAACTTCCACGAGTAGGAAACCTGCGGGTGCATCTGCCATCTGTGTACTCTCTCCCAAACGTGTACGAAGCATCCTACCTCTGCCTGCATGATCCCTACAAAGAGATTAAATCACATGCTGAGAGCAGTCGCTAACTGCATTTATAGCAATATTCTAGGCATTTTACTCAATGTGATTAAAATAAATGTGATAATAAGCAAGCATTACAGGCTAGTGGAATCGTTCGAGATTGTAGTGTGTTAGAACGCTTGGGCTCGCGCGATATTCAATACTAGTCACTAATATTTGCTGTGAAAATGCTAGTTGAGTAAAACAGTTGCTAACATGTATTACTTGCTAATAATGAAACTCTAAAACAGCTACTTAGAAAATTGGCTTCGTTTCTTCGCTAATGAACTGTCTACTCATGCTAGAATGGTTATGTTCCATACACATTGGATCAAAATGCGTACATAAATGAATGTATATGTATATGCGTTTCACATAAAGCGATCAAGCTATGCAATTGTTGTAGAACCTAAGAGCAAAAACAAGACAAGAAGATTGAGGCCAGTAAATGTTGTCGAACTTCCAAATCGGCGCTTATCAAAGGAAGCGGATGCGTCAGAAGAAGCGTCTGAGTCAGTTTCCGTTATGAATAAAACAAACGAATGTGTGCGTTCGAAAACAGAGCACCAACGTGGATTACTATAAGTCAAGATCTCGCCGTACAAATTGAGCGTCATGTTTGCGTGCGGTAGTTTCTCCATACAGTCGCTGCCTGTGTATTAGTTTATCGACTTAAAAAAAATAGCAACAAAGTGATTGTACTATTGTCATGTACATCTAATCATAAACTACAAACTATCGTAGGGGACTGCTGAGGTTATAGCAAACAAGTTATCATACGCCTGTAACTACCTCGTGCAGAATGCATTAAAAGTATAAATATATATGACCAGCTGAGTGAGCCTTTACAAAGGCCCGAAATTTCTCAGCCTGAGCCCCCTAAATGCCGCTGTCTGTCTTTCTTATAGCCGAATAGGCTGTTTTTGTTCAAGGTTTGTCAAGTCAGGGACGAGTTTAAACATAATCTAATCCACTTGCAGGTTAATGTAACAGCATCTGAACCCGATTTTACACTCAAGGATGAAGGAAGAGTCCTCCCCGATAAAGATTCGCTCCTGCGCACGGCAACGCCAAGTTTTTAGAACACAGCGTTTTGTGTTTAATTTGTTGCCACTGCTATGTCAGACTGATGATTAAGAAGACTGTGGGCTGCTGACAAAATATTATCAGTTTATATAGGTGAAAATATTAAATAGCTATAGTTAAGTATGTGAAGCTAAATCATTGGATGTTTCGCATGAAAACGGATCAAACTACCGAAAATGTAACAAACCAAAAACAGAGTGGTCTTTGTATGTGACTACGCATCGGATTACGTACACACAAAGATAGGCCTCCGGCGGCGATGTCCGCTGAGCCCGATATTCGTTATTATCTGCATAAACGCACTGCGCATTGGGTAACTACACAGCGAAACCGCGCCTACAGTTTCAAGGAAATTTGAGTAATAGTGAGGAACATGCGTATTGTTATCGCTCGCCGGCCCCGGACACCAATTTATACAGACTTGAAACGAGTGTGCGACTCATAGACATACAACTGGTTAATTTCGATGAACGCAACGCCTAGAGTCACCCGATATGATGTCGCAATAAGCAGTGGAAGCAGATGAGGCTCTACCGGCTGTGTGTCAAGCAGGTATATATATGTATATATAGATTATATATATATATATATTTATATAAATATATATATATATATATATATATATATATATATATATATATATATAGTTCACGACAGACCGTTGGAGGCAGGGAATGCAAGTGAACAGACGGGTACTCTGCAGACTTACCTGGCATGGCTACCACCAATATATGTATATGCCTAAAAGGGTATTGCTTTGAAATTGAAGATTGTGTATGTAAATATTGTGGCACATGTAATATTGACCGATATCACATACTGCAATGCAACGAAATAGAAGCTGGTTCGACGCATGCAGTAGTGAAAGACGTTATCAGCCGACATGAATTTTAGGTAATATCTACCAATTTCTGGTGAAATAAACTTGTATCTATATATATATATATATATATATATATATATATATATATATATATATATATATATATATATATATATATATAAATGTCTTGTTTTGGATTGTGGGCGAAATGACCAAAAGTGGTTATATTCATCATCGTATTTATTTCACTCATATTGAGTATGCATATAACAAGAACAATTATACATATTATACAATTATACACTCAGCTCCTCGCGGCATGTTATACGAGAGAGGCAGTGCAGTGATCTCTTCGCAAGGGCCAGGCAGGCAGATGCATGAAACTTCGTACACGCCTGAGAGCACAGTCGACAGACGTACTCGGTGTACTCTTCGTGGAAGCTCGTATTCGAACAAACCAGGTGATGATAGCCATGAACTATGTATCTGGTATAGACGTGGCGATTGTCACACGCAAGACCAGACCAGAGGTGAAAGGCCCTGAAAACATCCAGGTCTCCGACCTCTCGTCGGACTTGTTCAACATTATTTTTCCATTCCGAGATAAAGCTCTCGAATAGTACTGTACGCGGCGTCTTTAACCTCAATCGAATGATCTTAACAACTGGTGTACAGCCTGACATTAGGTACACAAAGCGGCTCCTTGCCCGCATTGACAGGCAAAGTACTCGCTTCATTTACATTGTAAAACACCTTTCAAGCAAACCAAAGTTTGCCTGAGTGACTCTGTCAAGACCATACATCAGTGCAGGAACAACCTTGAGGTAGAAAAGCGCCACTGCCGTCGGGACGGACAGTCGCCGGACATCGCCTATTTCTCCATAAAGAGAAATTAGGGCTGTGCGCGCTGTCTCGACGATGTGAGCAGTGAAGGTCGTCCCAGTATAATGAAGCCGAAGCCCCAGATACCGGAAAGAGTTAACGAATTCCAAGGATTGGCCGCCGCAACGTATAACGTCTTTAGCAGCCAATCGACCTCCTCTTCTGAATTTCATAGCCTTGGTCTTCATGGCGTTTATTTCCAGCCCTCTTGAGACAAGGAACACCTCCGCCAGAGAAGTGATGCGCTTGATGGCACCCAGGTCGTGATGAGCGACCACTATGTCATCTGCGTACATCACAACTGTGGCCTTCTGGAACTCTTGTCGAATATAATCAACAAAATCGGCAAGCAGAAGAGTGAAGGAGACGCAGCTCAATGTGTCGCCTTGCGGGGTTCCCACATTTTGCCTTACCTGCAACACTTCCTGCTCACCTTGTACCAGTAAGGTGTCCTCATCAAAGAAACTGGAAATTACGCTCAGAAGAGAGCCACCAACCCCTGCGTATCGGAATGACTTCACCAGGAGATCTCGAGGTGCTTTGTCGAAAGCCTTGACGCAGTCTATAAAGACTGCATACAAATGGCCTCCGGGCTTTGCCACAGCTCGCTCTATCTCTGACTGACGCACATGGATTGCATCACGCGTTCCTCGACTTCTTCGAAAGCCGAATTGCTCCGGTGGAAGGGTCTGGTCGA
The DNA here is from genome assembly GCA_003439945.1 of Dermanyssus gallinae. Classification (NCBI taxonomy): domain Eukaryota; kingdom Metazoa; phylum Arthropoda; class Arachnida; order Mesostigmata; family Dermanyssidae; genus Dermanyssus; species Dermanyssus gallinae. The sequence continues at coordinate 112,059 of QVRM01000121.1, read as the reverse complement.
CAACGTACTCGATCCGTTTTATAACCAATTTGCAGAAGATCTTCTTCAGCGTCCTTTCAGACGCTATACCGCGGTATAAGTTTGGGTCTCGTCTGTCATCACCATGCTTACCCTTAAATAAAAGAGAAAGCCTGGCGATATGCCAAGCTCCTGGCATTTGTCCCCTCTTCATGATCTCTTTGAAGAAATCACAAAGATGGTTTGCCAAAAGTGGCTCAGACTGCACCCAGTGCTCATAGTACACTTGGTCTGGCCCCGCACTCTTTCCTCTCGGAAGAGAGTGCAGAACCTGACTTACTTCTTCTACCTCAAAGGGCAGATTCATAGTATCCTGCTCCAATGTGAGCGGGTGCTCAATCATTGGAGCCAGGCGTACCGTCTCGCGGTTACATAGAAGACCGGTCAGGTGACTCGTTACCTGTTCGTCGCTGAGCAGGTGGTTTGCCCCCCTACGAGGCCGTACGACGTAGGCTGAGGGCTTGCGCTCCGGTCTTTCGAGCAGTCGGATTTCCTCCCGCCTAGCGTATTCACGCTTGTGGTCAAGGCATAGCTTTATGTAAGCTTTTCTACTATTGAAGTAGTCAAGCCTGCGTCTGGCTAGCAGCTGTGGTGGTGCCTTTACCCTCGCTTGGCGCAAAAGCTCGAGCACCCCACGGTGGGCGAGATAGCAAGCCTGAGAAAACCACTGTCGTGATCTCCTCTGCCCCGGTCTCTTCCACTTGACTGCACTTCTCGTGGTTCTCTCTAGCAGTTCACAACAAGTATCCACATCACAGCCCACCTCGAGGCTGTCAACCTCTAATAAAAGTGGTTATATTGAGAGAGCCCAGTCATCCAGCATCGACAAACCAATTATACCTGCGTGTTTGGAGGTAATTTTGATTAATCTTTGAGGAAAGGTTTTGCATCTCTAGATTTAAATTCTACGTTAGCTCAATGCAGAATAGATGTTGCGTTGGAGATAATTCTCAAAACATGAAATTCTTGGCACCTCTTATATTTTCGCTTTCACGCTGACTTGCCCATGTTTAGAAGACATTTCCGCTCCTTGTTTTATTGGAAAAATCATTTTTGCCGAGGTTCTGGGAGACCTTGTATATATAAAAGGCAGCGACGGCTACTTCACGGAAAACCAAATGTTGGCAGCGTTAGATCTGGGAAAAAGACAACCAGCGTACACATTTCAACAAAACCAAGTATTTCCTAAACTAACTTATAAGCGCAGAAGGGAACTGGGTAGAAATTTGCCCCCCTACCCTCTGAGGTAGAATAGCTATTGTAATATTAGCGTACATGAACAATATATATTTGGTCTACAAACGTTTTTCGGATTTTATAATGATTCTTCACGGACAAAACCGAAAAAACTTTTTTGTAGCCCTATATATATATATGAGGGTATTGCTGGAGGTAGCCGTTGGCCTATTTGATCAGAAGGTAGCGCCTTGTATGAAATACAAAATGTTGAAGTACATAAAGAAAGTTTTAGTGTTGCATCGTACTAGCCGTAATCGGCCAGTGCATATGCTAGCATCTATACTCTCTTGTGGAGAGCCTTTGGACACACAACCAACTGAGAACATATGCACTTAACGAATACCTCTTTGAGTGGGACTAAAAGGTGGCTGATGGAACAAAGCAAACATGTAGATACAGACAATATCCGCGAACAGCGAATGAATCAAGATTAACGCCTATTCTCTTAGATGTTCCATGTTGCCAGAATCATGCATAATCTATATTGACTGATACTAGAGACTACTAGTACTACTATTGTTAATGTTGATGTTATTGTCATTATTGTTCACTGAGCGGCTGTTATTGTCGCGGTAAGAATATTATTTGCTCATTGTTTTCGGTTGGTCTAAAGCATCGCGGTAAACGATTACAGATCAGCCAATAGCATCCCATCATAAATAACATAAGCACACAGATTCCTACATCTCTCATTCATGTTCCAGTACTATAATTTAGCCGCGTGTTTGTCGTGTTACCATCGATTTTGACCAATAGAACACATCGTTGAAACAAAGGGAGAACGGAGCACTAATGTTTTGGTAGTTTTATTATGACCTTGTTGTCAGCAAGCGTTGCCTTGAATGAGGAGGAGTCGATGTCGCTTTCACCTCATCCGATATATCATAAATTAGTCGTTATATTGAGTCACCGTTGATTTTGATCAAACTAATTACAAGAGACACAGTGACACCTTGTTTTTGTTGTTGAGCAAGGTGAGAAAATGTCAGAACATCGAGTAACCGTACGGATTTTATACACTTGCCTTAGAGAACCTTGGCGGGACGGGCTCGTCTAATCGCGGTTTGTTACAGAAGGTCGGGAAACGACTAGTTCTAGCCAGCGATGATAGGCTCAGACAGCGCCTGTCGCTGGATGGGCAACGCAGCTTCGATCCGGGGAACCTCCAGAGGTGGTTGGTCTCTACATTGGACCCTTTGTAAAGATGCACACGTTCGCAGGAACCCAATTATCATGTTCCCACCGTTGGTGGTTGATTACAATAATAATAATAATATGTTTAAGTTTGCGGCAAGAAATTTCGTTAAACGGAAATATATATATATATATATATATATAAATGCACGGATCCTTATATGCATATTGACGTAAATGTTGCGTAACTAACAGGATACACCTCTAGTAAGTTTCTAGATAGAAACTATATATATATATATATATATATATATATATATATATATATATATATATATATATAAATGTGGTTAATTTGTTTTGCGCAGTTTTTGAACCTCCGCCGTTTTTGCTAATTTACCATGGCATCTAAGTGACCGTCTGTTTCGACCCGTGCAGCAAGTGCAATAGTCAATATTCTGCACTGAAGGATATAAAACCCAATCCATAGACAAATTATTTGATATAGTCGTGGTTAACACACATAGTAAAACAAGGCAATACTTAAATAGACTAAATAAGAGATCCTCCTTAATCTTCCTTTTCCTGTTATGCTCTATGTGGACATTTAAAGGGGAGAATTTTTCGTGCTTATATATTTAGACAAGAATGCATTCGTTTACTTATATAGTTATCATTTCACTTATTGTGAAGATTATGTGTTTTATAGAAATAATCCAATTCACTTGAAAACAAAATTATATATATACATATATATATATATATATATATATATATATATATATATATATATATATATATATATATATATATATATATATTAAGTTCAAACATCGGTCTTGCTAGCTGTTTCTGTTGAGTCTCTAATTAAACATTGTTCTGCTGCCAAGTCTTCAGCCGGAGAAAGCTCATAGGGCTCCTGACAAGGCAGACAAGAATACGATGGCGATGAGAGTGTCGTGTGCCACACTGTTGCAGATCTTAGCCTAAACAAGTGTCTGTCAAATGCATATATATAGAACGAGAGGGCTGATCGGCTCGAATTTAGGTTAGCGCTATTCTGCACAGGCATGCATACAAAGCGTCTATTATTTTGCCTGCAACTGGAAGACAGACGAAGACGCAATACAGCGCTCACAGCTATTGTCGATTGCTGGGCTAATAGGAGCAGATGCGGTGCCAGCAACAACACCGCACGGAGCACTGAGAGCAACTCTACTCTTGCCATCAATAGACGTCATAGTCGATGTTTCGCCATGTGTGTATATTGACAGATATAACCGTCACCATCACGCGATTCCGGCAGATTTATGATTCGTACAATGATGACTATGCTTTCATTGCTTTCATTTCGGGCACTCGCTAATCCCGCTCTAGTCGTGTCACAGTCATCTATCTGCCCGATGCTAGTAGTGAAGTGTCGATCTCCTTTTTTTTGCTCGTAGCCCGACCGTTTTCTTCTTCTGCCCGACGTCTGGTTCGCTTTCGTTTGCCGTCGTTACCTGAATGCGCAGGTATCTCGAGCTAAGCGTTTCTACGACCCGCCGAGTCAAATCTATGTACATACATGTATACGTGTAAAAATGTATATATATATATATATATATATAAATATATATGAATATATATATATATATATATATATATATATATATATATATGCAGCTCGGCATGAGGCATTACGTAAAGATGAGAAACAGAGGCAAAGCAAGACAGAGACACAGTGTGAGAGAAGAGGCGAAGCGAGGAGCTAGCTTGAGCTCAAAAGCTTTAAAATAGGATTATGACATATATCCGAATCTTCATGATGAACGAATACAGCCCTGGCGTTTTTGTCTGGCGTTTCTGTTCGCGTTTCATTCAGGTCACCAGACGAACGACACCAATGGTAGCGTTGCAAAGGCGGAAGAGAAAATCGCCTTCCGATCGGGTGGTCTGTACCGCTACGGTGTCCCGATACTGAACGTCATGATCATTTAAGGTTGTGTGCATTGCGTACAGCTTACTGCTCTACAGAACGGACAGAACCGGACTGCTCTACCGAAACAGACCGTCGTTGATACAATGAAGGCCATCCATATCATCGTATATCAGAACCATAGGCGTGCGAGCGAGTCGCTGTTGTTGTTGTTGTTGTTGTTGTTTGTTCGAACAAATAAACAAATTCGTTATAACGTATTCGTATTATTAGAATTAGCTGAATATGTGCTATTCCAGATGTATTATGCAATGTGAAGTAGCCACTGTTTTTGCTTTATCAATGCACTTAATCTGTCGACTATATGAACAAAGTCGCATGTCATGTTCACTGCACACACTTCGCCACCTGCCATTTCTAATGCTACGTGCCAAAAAAGCTTAATACAGAAGACCATCGGAATGCCCTTTAAATGTATATCCAACTCTAAAAATAAACAAGTACGCTAAAACAAATATGCTTTTCTGTCCAGCAAGACCTCAATATCATTTTACCACTTAAAAGATAACGTAGTTCGCTATCATTCAGTACGTCCAGAGGAATTTTTGCTCTAAGGTCAAGTACTTCTTCTTTGCAATTCATGAACTTGTTGTAACTTGTCAGATGACGTTGCAAAAGTCGTCGGATACTACTGAAATGTAATTATTTAAATAATTTAAAAAAGACGCCAGCGTTCCTGCTTTCCGCCAAGGTTAGTTTTACAACAGACTTCACAATTTCTTTACGTTCGCTGTTGAAGCCACAGTCTGTTTTGCACGCTCATGACGTGTAGCAATGCTTCCTGTTCAGCTTAGAGAGACACAAATTATTTCTTGACTATGACGGGTGTCCTTGGCAATCTCTATCAATGACAGAAGATTAGGTGATCCATTACACGCTTACCAACCAAGTGGATCCTAAGCATCTCTAAGCAAATACACAAACTTCATAACGTTTAGATGTCACCTTGAACATCGAGAAGCCCGCCGAAGCAACGACGCGGTTCCAGAAGAAGCCGCGCAGGGTGGCAGCGTGTCCTAATTTGCTTAACTGCACACAGAGAGTCCTTCTGACGAGAGGAACTCTCCTAGACGTCGTTTTTAACCCCTCCAGAGTAAAGTCTGGCATTGTACCTAAAACTAGTATCTTTGAAAAACGACGAATTTAGAGAGGTCCTTAAAATATCCCAGAGCTACTGTACGTGATATTACGAGATGATAAGGTCGTTGTAAAAATGGTATGGCAGCTCCGCGCTGCCTTTCAAACAAAGCTAGCCCAGGGTAACGAGGCGAGAAATGAGCGATTATGTATGCGTTAAAGCCTTTTAGATGTTACGAAACTTTCGAAAATGAAACATTTCTGAAAAATAGTCTGCCCGATCTGAACGAACAGCACTAGCGGACTTGTGTTCCTTGTTGATCTAGTACTGCACCAACGCAGTTACAGCAGTCGCTAAGCACAAGACAGGATTGAAATGTAGCTTTATTAAAATAAATACTTAAATACATGAGAGACCATTCCCTCGGCATCATCCCTATCTAAATAGCTTAAAGACGAAGAGAGCCTTAGTCAGCACCGGTGTATTACGTACACAATAAAAACAAACGTGACTCAAGATGGTGAGCTCTCGGTGCTTGCCACAGGCCGAGATATCCGGCTCACAAGAGGAGGAAGGTGAGACTTAATGAGGAGGTAGTTAGATACTGTAACAAACTGGAAGACATCTTTAATGAGAAAAACTTTAACAAGGTTATTCTAAAAGCATGCCAGAAGGCCAGCTGTAGCACACCCGCGGCGGAAAAACGCCACGCCAAAGTTCCGGTGGCCCGAAGTGTCTTCGGTGCTAGAATCAATTGATCGAGGAGCTCGGCCGGGATGGGTGGGGAAGCCCTACATGATCATATTGTAGGGTAATACCTATTTTATGTGCATACCCTACACAATCGTTTTGTAGGGTATGTTCATAAAAATATCGTAATGGGCAAAGTGAAACACTTATCGAATTGTCCACGTGAACCTCAGACATCAGTCTCATGCCGTAATGTATATAGTGAAGCCGCGGATACATTCTGTGTCCAGTGGTTTACAATACGTGATTCAGCAGGACAGGGCGTCCGCTCTTATCAGCGGCTTATGGTGATCGTAGCCAGCGGGGCGTATGAGCAAGTTCTACAATAAGCACTCTTCGCCAGATTAAAATCTTCTGGATTACAATGTGTGGGACGTTATTACGTGAGACTTCGACAAAACTTGACATAGTAACACGAGATTGTTTTGCTTTTTTTTTTAACCCGTTGCCTCATCGCATTGCAAACCTTGAGAGGCAGGTTTTGCAAGATGCCAGTGGGCGTCGATTTTAATCCCAGCGGTTACATTAAACAGATGTGACATACAATAGGAACGTTCGTACCAGCTCGTGCAAAAAATGTCATCAAAATACTTGTTTTTATTTAGATGCAGGGTTTGAACCAAGTGACTTTAGTTATTCTCTGTTCGTGACTCGTGGCTGACTTGCGCAGCAAGTAGCATAGTTTGAAGCTCTCACGTGGAAGTCTAATAGATGTCTAAAAAAAACTATCTCCTGGGATAAAACGACAGAGGAAGCTAGGGTTTGGATAATGAGGGCAATCACTCTTAGGGAAGTAATGGAAACAATCGACAGAGCATTACGGGGGAAAACGCACAGAAATTATTTGATAAAGGATGAACACATGAAAGATACCTTAGTTCTCGCGCCATGCTGGCAAGCTCTATTCAATGAATTCTTAAACACTTGGGAAATTCTACAGGCCTGGAGGGAAGCGACCTTAATTGTCATTCCCAAAGGAAAGGTTATAGAAACGGAACCAGGGGCTTGGAGGGGAATAGCAATAAAGAGCTGCCCATATAAGATATTTTCGGAAATAATAGCTAGGAGTCTTTCTTAGATGAAACGAGGGTAATACCAGAGGAACAGCATGGATTTAGGAAGGGAAGCTTAACTCACTTAGCAATTGGAGGGCTACTCGGAGCAATCTGGGACATTCTGTTCAAGCCAAAGAATTGCCTATATGCTGTGTTTGTAGATTTGAAAGCGGCGTTTGACATAGAGCCAAGGGATAAGATAGTTGAAGAGCTAGCTAAAATGGGAGTGCCGGGAGCAGTGCTTCGGTTGCTTATCAGCATCTTAAAACAAAACACGGTGCTGACTGACAACGGGGTTGGCATTGCGGGGGAGGTGATTCAAACCACAGGTGTCGCCCAGGGCGATGGACTGAGCCCACTACTGTTTTCTGTCCTTCTGGGTGGGCTCCCCGAACGGATAAGGACAGGCTGGACGCGAGAGTGGGCCACAATTTTACTGTACGCAGATGACGTAGTAATCTTTAGTTGTAGCATTTTCAGAGTGAAACAGGTAATGGATCGGCTAGTTACATTTATGAATGAAATTAAGGTTATTTGGGAAAAGACAGTAGCCATGAAATTCCGAAGGGGCGGCCGTCTGGCCAGGGATGACGTGCTTCAATTCAGGGGAAAAGAATTAAATTTCTTTCTAAAGAGAGTCTTTGCGCTTTCAAATACATGCAGAAATAGGGTGGTCCACGTATTGGAAGGTGGCCCTCTGCCGACAGAGAGGCTACAAAAACGATGGACTCTAAAGAAAACGTGCGCCTTTGACGTTTATATGCGAAACTGGCGAACCAAAATTAGCGAGGTAGACATAGGAATTTATGGGACAGCAGCAATGAGAAGCACTGGGTGGAGGGCTAGCGGGGTTAAATATCGCCATTTAACAACGGCCTTTGCAGCCCACGGAATGCATTACGTTCTATAGAACGTGGAGGGCTTCCATGAACCACAAGACGAATGTCGATGCAAATAATGCTGGAGTAAATGTGATAAATACCACGCCGCGGTTTGTCCAGCGGTTCGCTCCATAGCAGAACTGGCAAAACGCCAGGTCGATTGTTGTGTCGAAATACTGTGATGTAACATAAACACACTTACCCAGCCCGGGTGTTAATAAACAAATAATAATAAAAAAATATATAAGAATACATTTACACTGCGCTAAACGTGTCTGCTTAAAAGCGGCTATTTTGGTTTGAATACGTACTATAAAAATGGTTGGATGCTATTAGTCCGTACCGACTAGGCATTAGGACACTTCTGTTATATCCGGTCTGTACTAAAAGGAAAAATATATACATACTGACCAGGTACTGGCTAGCTTCAGGAAATGCCGGTATCGGCCATGCAGGGGAGTCGATGGATATCAGCGAAGCTGAATCTAATACTAGTGCTGTCTCCTCAGCAGTGTTTGCTTCGTTCCGTTTTCCAGAACCGACTATTTTTGCTGCAGTTTGAAGATTATATTATTGTCGCCTCGCCGTCTTGTACAACTCGCAGCCTGTGCTAAACGGCAGACTACCGGTATATGGTCTTCTGCTGATTCAGGTAAATTGCCTTATCGACAATACGAACGCCTGTTTTTCATGTTGAAGACTTCCAACAGAACGCGGGTCGCAGGAAAGCACAAGAAAAACGTCGCCCACGATTTGATCGTTTTCTACTTCAAACAACCGCACTAACGTCATCGTCGTCGTCGTATGCACTAATCATTACTGCAAAAGAACCTTGAACCCCCAGTGATGAAAAGATTGGCTATAGATAGTTTGAGTTGGTCGTTTGCTGACGACGACGGATCCTAATAAATGCCGACAAGTATGTAAATTAATAACAAAGCAGGAAAAACGCGTGATTATCGGCAACGCACACAAATTGCCTATATCGCTTTATCGTTTGCAAACGTTGCCGCCACCTACACCTGTTACTGCAGCTCTGTCAACCTGCAAGAGTAACGGATAGTTAGCAAGAGGAAGCGGACGCGGGACAGTAGTAAATCGCCAGAACCCGACCTCCACTTAATGCTTTCTGCCTTCATGTTAGTTACAAACAAATGTGTGTGTTTCGTACCTCTCCTGTATAAGCGAGTGTGTAAATGAACATACGTATGTATGTATATATATATATGGAAAACCGAGTTCATATTTGAGCCCTCGGGACTTGTTTGAAGAATTGTCGTCGCTAAGGAATTGGTAAGTCTACAATAATAATTACTTTCAAAAGTAGAATATGATTAAACTGATATATACAGGTAGTTCAATAAGTTCTTAGAATGAAAACCAAGAATTTTCCAAATCATGTTTTTAAATTTATCTTATTCGATATACTCCCCGAGATGCTCAATACACTTTTCCCACCAAGATTTCAGAGCTTTTATACCTCTCAAGTAGAATTCCGCGTCTTTAGACTGAAAATAGGCATTGACAGCAGCCTTAACCTCTTCATTGCTGGAAAAATGCTTTCCACCGAGACTATTCTTCAAATGTCCAAAGAGGAAATAATCAGAGGGGGCCAGGTCTGGAGAATAGGAAGGTTGTTCAATAAGTTCGAACCTCAGTTGGGCCAGTTTTGCCGATGCTTGCCGGGACTTGTGTGCAGGAGCATTGTCCTGGTGAAACAGGACAACCTTCTTCTGCAAAACGGGCCGTTTCACGATGAGTTCTTGCTAAAGGCAGTCTAACAGTCTTGCCTAATATACTCCTGTGATCGTTTTACCGCTCTCAAGGTAGTCGACCAGCATTATTCTACGTTGGTCTTAAAAAACTTTAGCCATCACCTTTTCGGTCAATGCCGTTGTCCGCACCCTCTTCGGAGGTCCTTCATCAGGTGCACACCATTGGCAAGATGCTTCTTGGGTCTCGGGAGTGTAGTGATGGACCCAGCTTTCATCGACGGTCATGAATCTGCGCCAAAAATCCGACGGATTGTTCGACATCTTGGCCAAATTTCGCTGTGAAGCGAAAACAGGCGCGTTTTTTTGGCCTTGGTTGAGCAAATGCGGCAGCCATTTTTCTCTCAGCTCTTTCATCTTCAAGTTTTCGTGCAGGATGAAATGCACACTACCCACACTGATCCCCAAGGCCTCCGCTATCTCCCTAATGTTCACTCGCTTATCTGCGATTTACCGCACCTTTTCCACGTTTTCCTAATCAGTTGCCGTTTTTGGGCGTTTTGAACGTAGTTCATCCCGGTGCTTCTGCGACCTCTTTTTAACTCATTAATCCAGTTGGAAATAGTGGCAAAACATGGCGCAGAGTCACCGTACACCTCGTCTAACTCAGTTTTCACTTGGGTTGCATTCCAACCTTTGAAATAAAATGCTTGATAACCACTCGAAACTTTTTTTCTCCATTTTTTAAAATCACGCCGATACGTTGCACGGGAAAAGCGATTAAACGAAATCGCAACGGCCAATCACCATAATATTTTGACTGCTGGCAGTCGAAAAGTTGCAGTTCCTAATAGCGGTGGAAGCGCGCCAAAATTCGAATTCTAAAAAGCTCATTCTAAGAACTTATAGAACTACCTATATATATATATATGCAATCGATAAACAATTCACTCATATTGACGCAAATTGTCGTACAGTATCTTTAATATATATATATATATATATATATATATATATATATATATATATATATATATATATATTTATTACATAATGTCAAGGTAACAATTTTCTCTAAGCAAACGCTTTCATGATGTAAATGTATACAATGGTGTAATGTGTATTCTGACCTTAACAAAAATCTTTGTCGTAAGAACTCAATAAATAACTCAGGTCTGCTCCTAAGCGCAACCCGGATAATACGCAGGCTGTTTCGTCGTCCAGCAACGTACCAAGTTGCCCAGAGAGCAGGCCTGCAAGCATGCCCTTGCACTTTTGGCTGAGACCGCTCTGAGGCTAGCCTTGTCATGAATAGGAGTCGCCTGCGTAAGGAGGTTCGCCAATCTGGCTTCTTAGAAGAAACCTGTTCAACCGCTCTGTGAAGAAGTGTCAGTGAGCCTAGAATCACAGAAAGATTCTATCAGTGACGTTGCTTAATTCGAGATCAAATGTGTTTTCTCCCACGACATCGAGTAAGGTTTTAACACTATGCGCTGACTGCACTAACGAGAATACGATGTCGTCTGGGCCACGTCAAGGACGGAGGTCTTGAAAGCTCTTCGTTGAATGCGTGCACATCGTCAGGCATATCGAGCAGATTTGCTGCTCTAAATAATTGGTTAGGACGAATCGTTGAGAAGCAGAACCTCGTTAGGTATAACCCCCCTGATTGGCGCCCGGCAGACGCAGATGATTAGTATTAGGGCTTTCCTAAAATAATTCAACACGACTATCTGCAACCCGAAAGAGCCAACAAATCTGTCACATTCAGAAAATCGGGTCGCCTGAACCTGCTACAAATTTCTCTTATTTGCCCGGGTTTCGAGATGGACCGTATAAATGCTCAAACGTATGAATGCTCAACTCCAACGTACCATCATCGAGGTGCCAAGGTTGGGCTCAGGGGTCCTCTTTTTGTCAACGTGTTGCCGTATATACATATAGCCGCATATACATATATGCCATGTTATAATTACGTAGATGGTTGTTCAGCACCAGGCAATTCACTGAATTGTTGACCGTCATGGGTCCGAGGCACGTCTTTGCAGGCTGTTGGTTCGGTGCGGATGATCTCGTCTCAAGGTAAACCTCCCCGAATTGTGTTAGATTGCGAGCCTCTGTTACAAACCTGTTCCGTTCTCGTCGACAAACGGTTCTGGAATAGGATTGGGAGTTTGCGGCGTGAGATTCTCTGCAATTAGCGCATGGTATTGCTTTAGTGCATGAGGTTAGCCAAGTTTTTCGCAGTTTGTCTACGTCTGTCTTACCTGACACGGGTCAAAAAATGACCCCGTTAAAGGCATTTAAAATAATTGTTCGGCTGGTCTGGCGCCAGGAGACCAGGACCGTATGCGAACGGAAGCGGACAAAGCCGATTGTAGGATTGATGGCTTCGCTAGCATCCGTATTGATTCGCTCGCGATGCACTGCAATGTCGATTAGTCTTTTCATTCAACACAAAATGGAAGGAATGTCAGGCACGACGATTATGGATTTGTTCTCGCGCAGTGGTGTTGTCTTGATCAGCGGGGGAGGGATTTAACTAACCTCCGGTAAGAGTCTCGCGTTCTAGACTGCCTGGAAGGGCCACACGGGAGTCCCCTGGAGGCATACTGCTGCAGATGGCATTGGTATGGCTATGTCACACTCGCTGTACACCGTGCCTAGGCTACTACTTGAATGAACTAAGACTAGCTCGCCCTCGCACGAAACCGCACACGCGCTCGCTGTCACCACTGTACGACCACTGTGGAATGTTAAAACAAATATTCAAACTGAATAATGAAAATTAATACCACCAACAGCTGGAATTAAACCCGAGCCTGGCGTACCCCGTAGTCCGTGACGCTACTACCAGGCTACGGTCTCTCTCTCCGCCTCGCCACCCCTCATTCCTCACGCCTAATACATTCCAGCTGCAGCTTTCCAGTTGTAAACAAGACCTCTCGGCTCGAAATCCGATCAAATCTGAATCGGGGACTCTTCTGTTATTCCTCTAGATTGAACAGACAAGTGACGCCTCTAGGCAAGTCACGTAGGCGTTCACTGATCAACTGGCACGACAACAAGTTCAGTGCCATAATTTGCAAACTGGTTTACTTTGAGGAAGCACACTTTTAGCGTAACCGTACTTCACCGAAACGAACACCTGAAAAAAATATCCCAGAATTCATCCAACAAACTTTGGGGTCTAGTAAAACTCAGCAAAGCAATCATTTTTTTTCTAATGGAACAAGGGGGATTTTTACGTTTGGAGTGATAGTAAAATTATCAAAAGTGGTTGTATGAAGCTTTTTATCCTCACACATCCTCACTAAATCTCCGATTGCGAGAGTTCCAGTCATCCTATCGACAAACCAGTTATATCTGCTTGCTTGGGGGAAAAATTTTGCATCTGTTGATCGCATTCTACGTTAGCACAACGCAGAACAAATGTTGTATTGAAGATAATTCTCATGAAATTAAATTATTTGTAATTTTTATATTTTGGCTTGAACGCTTAGTTACCTTATTTTCAGGAAGACTTTGTATATATATATATATATATATATATATATATATATATATATATATATATATATATATATATATATAGAACTCTCCGAGATTTTTTTTCAATGTAAGGTGGGGGCGGAAACGTCTTGTTGAGGAGTAAGGATGACATTTATAAAAGTACCAATTTAGTCTTTCTTTCTACTCAGTTATGCAATATTTAGGTTTTCGGGAGAACCAGTGCATGAAGGAACCGTTCATACCGGCGTGTTCGGCGGAAATTTCTGCATAATCTGACACCCGCCTAGCAAAAGGCGAGTAGTCAGATTAAAGAAAGTCATATGAAGTCGATATGTTGGTTTGTTTTACGTTCAAGCTTTTACGTGCAGAACCAAACAAATTGCTATTACGATAAAAAAAAATGTACGCCCAAAAGACTATTCTCAGGCAATAGCAAATGAAATGCCCATAAGTTTTCTACCAAAGTGATGGTGCAGCGGGTACGTAGTTGCCACTCCTTCTTCCATTGGGAATTTTTTTTTTTGCCGAGTTCTATAAAATCACAACATATGCACCTAACTTTCTCATAACGACATATTGACTTCTTATGATTTTCCTCAAACTGCTCCTTCGCCTTTCGCTAACTTGCGTCGAATGTTATTCAGAATATGCAAAATTTCCGAAGACGCCAGTACGATTGGTGCCTTTACGCGTTGACTGGTTCTCCCGCAAACGTAGATTTTGTACAAGTATGTAGGAGAAAAAAGCAGAATACTTACTGTTATAAATTTCATCTCTTACCTTTGAACAAGGCGTTTCCGCCCCCTTCTGCCATTGGGGAAAAGTATTTTACTGCTGAGTTTTACTAAACTTTAAAATAATTACATACGGCATGATAGATCCTGTATATATATATATATATATATATATATATAAGTCGCAGTAGATTATACTAGCGAATGTAAGATATTCACGGCTAATTACTGCCACTGCGGTCACCTACACTTAATTAGGCTAATTTTAAAACATAATATCCACTTACATCGCACCTTTTCGCAACGTATCTACGACGATGTACGGACATGCTCTAGTTCTAACAACGACGACGACAACGAGTAACAATGATTTTACTGTAGTAGTTATAGTAGTACTGTAACGATCAAGATAAACAGAAAACATGAATGAGCCACTGAAGGGTAAAAGCAGTCAAACCGTTAATTAGCCGCAGTAACGGTGCGTGGCTCATAAGCGGAAACAGCAACAACAACAACAACAACGGCGACAACAAAAACAAGTACAACAACAACAATTACAATAACAGTCACATTGTCAACAACAAAGGCGCTTCTTCCAGCAACAGCCGCAGCTGGAGGGATCAAATTAACCCAAAACAGGGTGTTTTCTTTTGCGATATAGCGTATTCCGCCAAGTATGGCTGAATGGAGGCGCGCTTCTTGCTGCAGGGAACACTCATTTGACGTGAATAGTTTGTCTTGTGACCTGTGGACACGACGACGGAATTACGGCAAGGTGAGGGTTGAGATCGCCTCACCGCACACGGACACGAGTGCAATCTAGTACTAACTTGTAACAGAAGTTGTAGCAGAACAAGTACGTCGGCATGTCAGCGTGCTTATGTGTGTAGGGTAATTAGCAAAGACAACAACATCATAGGTGTTATTAGTGAGATTTTTTCATATTACATTTATTACTTTTTGTTGTTGTTGTTGTTGTTGTTGTTGCTGTTGTTACTGCTGCTGTTGTTGTTGGTGCTGTTGTTGTTGTTGCTATTGCTGCGGCTGCTGTTGTTGTTGATGTTGTTGTTGTTGTTGTCGTCGTTGTCTTTATTGAGGCAAGAATTACAACAGCAGCAGCAGAGCCAAGATATATTGTGGTGTAGTGGTGGCACAGTGCTGCAAGGGGTACGGGATTAAAACTTGATGCTAGCAGCAGCAGCGGCAGCAGCAGAAGTGCTGCTAGCGGTACGGGATTAAAACTTGATGCGAGAGCAGCGTTACCGTTACTTCGTACAGGTAAGGCAGGACAGATGCTGTGCGTTCGCAGCGCGTTGACGGGTGCCGTTAAAGTGAAATGCCGCCTTACGCACCAGAGGCTTCTTTAGCCTGCTCAACTCGCCTGCGTGCCTCGAGGTGGCCGCCACCCGCAGTAGTAACCTAGTAATGCATAACATAATTAAAGCCGAAGCGTAACTTGTACGGACGACGAGAGAGACAAGCAGGCAAAGAGACAACAACCAACGCTGCTGCTTGAGTTCTGGCGGGGACAGCAGCAAGTCTAGCAGACAGTTGCAAGCAGTTAAGGATGAAACAGCAAGCCACAATAACAGAGCAGCAGAAACGACAGTAACGATGGCAGCGGAGGCGGTGGAGGCGACGGCAGCGGAGGCGGTTTAGAATGTGCAGGACAACATGATCAGGACAACATGATCAGGACAAGATCGCAGGACGAAAGAACACGGCCAGGCTGTACTTGTTGTCGAATGCAGGCTTGTAGTTAGTTGTGTACTTAGTTATATGCTCTGTTTATTTGTCGGCGGCGTATGTCCCACTGTCGGCCTTTTGTCGGTCTAGCCTTCTAATTAGGCAAACAAAGCCGGCAAGAGAAGTAAGTAAATGTTGTCGCGTCATCATTGTCGGACCGAACGACCGACGCAGACATTCATGCGCCACATGAAAAAGAAGAAGAACGACTGATAGAATGCATAGTCGGGCCGGGAATGAGTCCAGAGTGGGGCAAAGTGTGAGAGAGACACCACAGACACCATACACTGTTCAGTTTGCAGAACTTTAATTAGAAACGGCGTCGTCTGGTATCCGGCAGTCGCGATTGTGTGTGTCGTCTTGAGACAACGGCGCTCAGACTGCGAAAAAATCAAACTTTCATCATGACGACAGCGCATTGGACGGATATCACAGCCAACAGGGACAGTAGCAGTAGCAACGACGACAACGTCAGCTAAACACACGACCCAACACAGTAGCCACAAAAAACTAGCCACGAATAGAGAGAAATCACGTACTGCTAACATGACGCCGCGAGCGCTTCGATTTGACTCCAATGAAGATAGAGCTCCATGTGCACGCGTTCAACATGCAGGAAGGCCATCAAGTGGTTGGCGGCATGCCAACAACCGAAGGAAGAAAGGGGTTCCCTATTGATTGTTAAAACTTTTGGGGATCATTCTTATAGAAAGTACAGTATGTGCATCGACAATTGTATAGGGATTGTGGACAGAGTAACGCGAACCAGAAAAGTGGCCCAGGGTAATGGACTCAACGCGTTGTTATTTTTTGGTACTATTGGAAGGACTATCTGAACGGGTAAAGTAGGGATGGACAGATACCACAGCGCAGCAGTCCAGCAGTTCAGTCAATAGCTGAACTAGCAAAATGACGGAAGATCCAGTGATACGAAAGAAGACAAAGCTTTGCAATTTCTTGATGAGTTAAATAGGCGAGCAGACGTAGCTTACCTAAAGTTTTGCATTCAAACGAATTCTCTCAACGGCAAATGTATTCCTGTTTGAGCTTAGAATTTCCATACTTAAAAGAATTTCAGCAATTGTAACAATTTCGGATATTTTGCCGAAAAGGCGTTGACCCGTGTCTAAATGTCCGTGGCCTTAGTTGGTTCTGTACAAAAAAACTTCTGGAAACTAAGCATGCGTAGCACCTGCATTTTTACGAAATTGTAGTAGTTTCAATAACGGGAGGAAGAGCATCATCGACAGCCCTATTCCCGTACGGTCATCAATATCGACCACGCACAAACAGGCTGAGGATTTGTGACAATTTTAGACTATCCTTTGCGAGGGAGAAACATGACAGAGATAGTTGCCACAAAATTGCAAATGTTACGATAAAAGCGCTCGCCAGGCGCTGTCCTTGGAACACTTTTGAGCGGAGATCTTTGAGCAAATTTTCAAACACCGCTCAGATAGCTCTGAGCATGTTCTTTGGTATGCCTTATATTGTCACAAGCGAGCAGTTTCCCTTATATAAACAAACTCTTTTGATTTGCTCCACACGTCTTCAGACGCACACGGCGACAAAGGCGTGCATTTTTATTTATTTATATACACATTCATTTGCCTGCACTTTTAAGAATCACTATATTGCCTTACTAATGAGCACCACCTCCTGTAGGCTAGCATCATGATTGCTACTCTAGCAGGATTCGGTCTTTCGCATGGCAAATCTGCGATTCGTTAGAACAAAGCGCTAGCCGCTCAAGCCAACACTGCGACACACGCATTGCATTGAACCCGCCGTAGGAATCCAAAGTGCATACATATGCGTATGTACGTAAAACACCGCCAAGAACGAGGTGTACAGATGTATTCTTTGGTGGCAGACCTTCTCGTTACGCATCATTTTCCGTATATTTGTACACCTTGCAAAATGAACGGAACTACAGGAGACTTACTCGCAGGGGGCTTTTGTCTGGACAGGTTGCCTTTTGCATATGTTTTGAATATTTAAAGAAATGGCGGCAAAAAATGGCCGTCGTTTAGGAACTGAAACGGTAGACTACCTGTCAGAATCTTCGTATACTCGTACCTAAAAGGTAAGCTCCGCATGCATACCGCACACCAAACATAAAACTCTATTCTTTATAGCCGTATCTGTTTATACGGTTATGCGTGCCCTAATATCGCTCACACGTGGCGGTGTTTGCCGCGCTAAACAGAGTCATGAAACCCACTGCAGTGTGTGTAATACCGACCGGACTTCTCGGTCGTACCGTGAACCCGAATGATGCTTGGTCTGATTGGATTTGAAGCCAGACAGACGAATTTCCTCATGATGCCCATTTTCCCTGACGAAAAGCCTAGCGTCTAAGGCTTCTCTGCGCGCCCGTAGAAATAGCGGTAGCGGCAGCCTTGAGATGAGCAGTTCCTGCACAAATCAACTGCCGCCGTTGACCTTTACGAAGGGTCGTTCGTGTCATGTTGTTCTGCCGTGTTGATCCGACGGGTAGCGTCACTCTCTGAAGACCCTTGGCAAGACTCTGTGCTCTGCACTTGCTCTCTGCGTAGGACTTGACGTGGAGTCACTATCGTTTGCTACTACTACTACTACTCGTAACACTCGAGTAGACGAGGTGACCCGTTCTCTAACTGGCGGAATGATAGACCCACACTCGAACAGGTCCTGCTCTCCCCGTCGTTGCGATGGCCGGAGCGTGTCCATCCGCGACACGTTGACAGCCAAATGGCTGCGAGTGTGTGAACTCCTAAAGTCGACCACTTCGTTCGCTCCAACGTCGGCAGCTGAATAAGCTCTCGTTGAGCTCTGCCTATGCTTTCTCTCTTCCTCTCTCTCTCTCTCTCTATCTTTCTCTCTCTTTCTCCCTCTATATATATATATATATATATATATATATATATATATATATCGCATGTATCCCTCTCTTTCTCACACCCGGTTTCTTTTCCTTAGATTTGCTTTTGGCTTTCTTGTTCGCTTCGGCTTTCTAGAACGTGTTCCGTCTGTGAATAAAACACTACACGACGAGGACACAACAACGGCCAGGCCATGGACGTGGTGTGATATGGTTGTTCCTGCATACCCTGCAGCGTTGCTGGCTGGCGTTCATTTTGTCGCGCGCGGCCATTGCCAGACACCAGCGGGCGAGTGGGATCAGGGTGCTTGCTGTGTCATGCTGCTTCATTTCACTCCAAGTTTGGATTCGCCCTCGCACAAACAGCCTAGCTGTTTTCCTACCCGACTTCTTGTCTGAGACTGCCAGCCAGCCACTCTGCCTGTCTATCTGCCTGCGTGTACGCTTGTCGCCTGTTTCCCATCTAGTGTAGAGCCTATCTAAGCTCCAGCATAAGCCGAGTCAGGCTCAGGACTCTCTACGTCTTGTTGTCGTCTTCTTTGTCTTTGTCTCTCTGTCTCTCTCTCTCTCTCTTCATACCTTGCTCGGTCTCTTGGTGTGTTTCCGCTCAGGACCACCTCAAACTAGGTGCGGTTAGGATTCACGCGATCGCTGCCAGGCAACACAGTTGCTCGAGTAAGCTGAACAGTTGAACCGCGCGCGCAGGCCGTCACAGGGAACGACCAAATGAATGAGCGACCGCACAGCCCTCCCTCAGCGCAAACTAACTCAGAGCAAGAAATGCATGCAGACTGACATGGGGTTTCATGCGGGTTCGTACTGTGGTGCCCTTCGTACCACGGCTGCATTACTATAGCATACATTGCCACTACTACAACTATTACTACCACGACTACTACGATAACGAAAAGCACTACGATGAGCTATGGCAGCTCGGTAGATGGTGTGGGGATATGGAGTGTCGATAATGGTGTGTGCTTATGTTCGCTTTGTCGTGTCGCAAGTAAATGTCGTCCGTCGTGTCGCTGATGATGAAGCCAGGATGAGGACAAAGAGCAACTCGGGCCATAAATTTGTCATCCACCCTTGATGTTGTTGTTGTTGTTGTTGTGGCCTCGTGATCGTAGTGATCCCGTCCTCAACAAACTGAGCCATAAGTCAACTCGGTGGTGTCAAAGAAGAGTCGTGTCGAGGTTGTCGTGTTACAGAGGTAAGCTTGCCGTCAGCGAGGAGCGTAGGGCGTGCCGCCCTCTGAATGACAACAACAACAGCAACAGCAGCAGCAAAAACAACAACAACAACAACAACAACAAAAAGAGCACTAGAAGCTACAACAACAACGTCAACAACGACAACAACAACAACGACAAAAACAGCAACAGAAGCAACACCAACAATGACAACATCTCCACTCCATAGTCATTATTACAATCACCCTATCATTAGAATCACCATGAGGGATTTAACCAAACGAGATCATTCTCCGCGCCTCATCTTTGCCGATTTAGCGAAATATCTGCTCACTCACCAGGGTCAACAGATCGTTTCAGCTGTGGATGGGCACGGATGATGCTGGCGTTCCGATGCTAAGTCAATGGCGCTGCCGACGACGTCCTACGCAGGAATATGGTCACGCTTTCTCCTCCTTCGCGGGACGAGAAAGAGTGTCTTAACAAATGCTAACAGCACACTGACAATTGCCAAAGCGAAAACAACAGTGATCAAGAAGATATCATGCATGAGGTAACAATCCTTAGAAATATACGTAGGAATAACAATGGCAGTAAGATGCGGGCGAACTAGCTATAGTAGTGTTAGTAACTGTAATAATAACAGTAGCAGTAATAGTTGTGGTCGTGGTTGTAAATGTAAACTAAACGCTATTTACGTGTTGGAAGCAACGGACCATGTTGGCCGATCAATCATAGGAGCGACTTATTAATGACTGCCTTGCTTGCTATTGCTTCTTTCTTGAACTTAATGTGGCTCGGCGTTATGCCCTGACGTTCCTGCTTGACTAATAATTCCCTCTGTCAAAAGTAGTTAACACTTAGTCCGAAAAGAAAAACAACGTACCACATTCGTTACGTTTAGTTTGATACAAACTAAGCATAAGTTATGCTTAGTTTAAAATAGCTTGTTCTTCTTCTTCTTCTTCTTCTGCGGTAAGTACTGTAATGTAGTAATGCGTTATTTGAATTCTTTAATAACCTTTAGTAATAGTTTAATAATCGTATAGAATGCGTTAATAACAGCGGTATTTGTGGGATCGCGACGCATAACTAGAGTTACATGAAATATTGTAGAATTAAACGTTTAACATTTGTTTGCGCAGGCCGCACCGGAGATTAAAGTCTAACGGAGAAAACAGAGGGCAAATATATACGTTTTACCGTCAATCATGTTTACTTCTTGGAAAAAAATGTCCAAGATAGTTGAAACTGCACTTGACTAGTCCAGAACACACATTTTTTAACGAAATATCCTTCTCCATATTATTAAAAAATTATAATTTATTCCCAAGTATGTATTCTAGAAGTAAAAATAGGATACTGCGTCCTTCTCGATGTGTCCGTTGGAATATCCTTGAAGAACACATCGTACCTTAAGGTAGTAGGGCCCAACAGATATCCAGGGCACTAGGAACAAAACAGTAACGTTCATATAACTTGATATATTCTCTTCGCCTATCCGAGTTCTCCAAATCTGCGTGTTCTGCGCATACCCATCTACCCACATTAAACCGGCCGCGGCGTAGGTGAGACAAAGCCGCAATACACAAGACCCCAGACTAAGGTTTTATCGTGTGACCATTAGGGAGAAGTGACCCCGCGATTAGGTCGCAGCTCGCCACTTCATCAAGTATTTTTTATTATCTATTATACGTTAGAATATTACATTTGTGAGGTGTGAATGTGTATCCTCGTTATTATTATTATTATTATTATTATTATTATTATTATTATTATTATTATTATTATTATTATTATTATTATTATTATTATTATTATTATTATTATTATTATTATTATTATTATTATTATTATTATTATCATCATTATTTATTAATATTGTTTAAATGTTACAATTGTGAGGTGTGAACGTGTACTCCTTGTCTTCTCCTAACTCCTAAATCTTATTCCATGGAACCGACAATACAGCCGGCGTTTCCTCGGTACACTGCAAGCGACAGCAGTTGCCGTAGAAACTCGCCTTCGCGCCGATTCCCTGTGAGATCTGTAATCCGTTGGCCCAGCTCACTGATGAATCTCTTGGTTCCCTTGCTTACCGGGCCCATTGTTTCCATCGATATTGGCACGATTATTATTATTTTTTTTTTATTATTAATATTTATTCAATTTTTCGGTGTTTCCCTACAATTGTGGGATCTAAACGTGTACCCGCCTAGGCTCGCCCCCGCTCCTCAATCCATAGAGCCGATGACAGCGGCGGCGTTTCCCCTACACACTGCGAGCGAGAGTTGCTGGCGTAGAAGCTCACCCTCGCGCTGGTCACCCGTGTTAGCACAGATTTTGATACCTAGGTCTTTGAGGAAGATACTTGGGTATTATTATTATTATTATTATTATTATTATTATTATTATTATTATTATTATTATTATTATTATTATTCGTTGTCATTGTCATCGTTATGGCTCAACTACAGCTGCTGCTGCTCGCCTTGGTTACCCCGGTAATTGCTGCCCTAACAGTGACCGCTTTACCTGTACGCGTCAAAAGTGCACAGCAAAACCACCGAGCACAGATTCTAGCACGAACAGAGCACGAACTACGCCTGCCAGGCTACGACCGACGAACAGAGGAACTGCCTCTGTGTCCAGAGAGAGAGAGAGAGAGAATTCGCGCGCGAGAGAGAGATCGGATGTTGAGTCAAACAACGGAGAACGGACGTCAACAGAGTGCAGTCAACAGGCGGGAATTCGGCGCGCGCACCGCCCGGTTGTCTTTGATTGACTGACCGAGCGAATGACAACTGGGTGCCCGTGAACACAGACACAGACGAACTTCGCACCCCTCGTGCGTCTCATTGTGATGATTGGGGTTGGTGGGTGGGGATGAGTGACTGATTCTGACTGTCTCGATAGATAGATATGGAGATGGATGGAGAGATAGATATGAGTGACTAGCTTGCTGACTCGCGGGCCCAACTGCCGCTGTCTCTGTTGTTTCTGTGTGAATTCATACGTGCCCCTCACCCCTGCACCCCCGCCCCCCCCCCCCCCCCCGTCCGCTCGCTCTGTGTGCGTATCTATCTGCTCATCCATTTGTGTTCGTATGTATGAGGATTTGATGCTGTATGTGTCTGAATGTGTGTATGCATGTATGTATGTTTATTTCTCACCTGAGTGGTGAGCATTGCTCATCATCAACCACTGACGTCTCTACCCGATTCATCTATATGTAGACCACAGTCCACGCGTACGGTCAGCCGTTGTTGCTGGACGCGCCGCTTCCCCCTGCATCTGTAGGATTTCTCAGTCGCTCCCAACAATGACGACGACGAAAACGACGCCGATGGCGCCGATGTGACCACGACCACAACGAGGTGTGAACGAACCGTTGTCGACTCTGTTGAGTTCCTCGGCAAAGCTCACGCTCGCTGGTGTTATGCTGTCGATTTGTTGTTGATGTTGTTGTTGTTGTTGTTGTTGAAGTTGTCGTTGAAGTTGTTGTTGATGTTGTTGTTGTTGAAGTTGTTGTTGTTGTTGTTGAAGTTGTTGTTGTTGTTGTTGAAGTTGTTGTTGTTCTTAATGTGACCGTCGTCAATGTGAATGTCGTTGTGTTGTTGTGCACGCCCTAGGGGCACTTCATATGAACATTATCATCATCACTACAACAACGACGACAACAACGGCGACGACGACAACAACAACACCGGCAACAACAATAGCGACACCCACGAAAAACAAGATGATGATAATGATGAAGATGATGATGGGAGTAAAGGCGACAACTAGAGTCACGGCTGTGGCAACCAACACCTTGAGCTTCGGACGGGCCGGGAAAAATTCTGTCTGCTGCTGCTGCTGCTGTGGCCAGCCGCTCGGTGTCGATCAAAGTCTAGGGTCACCTTCGTATCTATCTATAACAGTGCTGTAACCAAGCGGTTGTTCTGTTCTGTGCGTACGCCTTTGTTGTCCATATACGTGCGTGCTGAATTGTCTGGTCTTGTTGTTGTTGTTGTTGCTGTTGCTGCTGCTGGCGTTCCTATTTTGAGTGTTGCTGTTGTTGATGTTGTCATCATCATCATCATCGTTAGAGGTGGGCAGACATCTGAGTCCGAGCATCTCCGTCACGTTCAACGCTGGCTCTGTATTCATCATGCATCATCTAGCTGTCTCGTTTCTATATATATATATATATATATATATATGTATGTATATATACAACTGTCTGTTGAGCTCCGAATATCTGTCTCTGAAGGCGGGCCACTCGCTCGCTCAGACGACCTCACTGACGACTCACGACGACAGCCGACATCATTATCACTACCACCACCACCACCACCACGATCATCATCATCATCATCATACCGTTGAACTTCACGAAGATTTGACCGCCTCAAACGCGCTTCCTGCGTTAAACTCGAACAGCCGCTCCGAAATCAGACTGCGCCGGGGCACGCCAACGCGCAGGCACGATGATGGCCACGTCATCGCGACCGACACCTCTCGAGTAAGTAGCTACAACAGCAACAACAACGACAACATCAACAACAATGGGAATAACAATGAAACCAACAACAACAACAACGACAGCAACAATGACAATAACAACGACAATAACAACGATAACAACAACGATGACGCCAGGCCGACATACCGACGAACATCCGTCGTCACCATGATTACGGCCGTTGTCATTGTAGAGTACTCTATACAAAGGAGGCCGTCTGTAATCATGCTAGCAATGGTGGCAGACGACGAACAGAGGAACCGGGTGTCGTTGTTCGTAAGTAGACAACAGAAACAACAACGACATACCTTCACACACACAGTTACACATATATATATATATATATATATATATATATATATTTATATATATACATATATATATATATATATATATATATATATATATATATATATATATATATACTCGTATATACATAAATATATATATATATATATATATATAATATATATATATATATATATATATATATATATATATATATATATACATATATATACTCGTATATACATATATATATATATATCGCTTACTTGTTGGAAATAGTAGTCTAGCTATAGCTAAAATACCAGTTAGGCTGGTATAGAACTAATCTTCTTTGGCGAGACGACGGAGCCATACAAAAGTGCAATTCTTTCTCCATAATAATTCATAATTGTAATTAAATCCTTAGGAGATAGCAAAGCAACAACGTCGGGATAACTGAACAAATATCTATAAGAATAACCATATGTGCATATCAAATGTATCTTTAAACTGTATTGAACTCAATCGACGCCATTTATGGAACGGAACGCGACGTGCGTGTGGCCCATGTGGAAGACATTTCGGTGTAGGGAGACGTTGTTTATGTGTTAGCTGTTTGAGCAGTTAAAAGCTAGCCGGCAACCTCGCATTAGTCATATATAGGGACCCTCATTAATGTTATATTGTTTATTATATAAACATTTGATAGAAATACTTACATATACTTCTTTAAAATATTTATGTGTACATACACATACAAAGTATCGATACAATACGTGCTGTTATTGCGTAGAGTATTACAAAGCGCTATATAAGCTAATTACTAGTACGTAAATTGCAACCGCTAATGACAGCTTCTTTTTCATTGCGAAAAAAGAAACTGTACAAAAAATATAAAAACTAAAACATTATCAAGATGAGCCATTGCATAGGCTCGTAAGAGTTACTTGAAAGTGCTGATGGAAGTGTTCCGGTTATTTTCATGAAGACCTTTCTGAACAGATGTCAGCTGTGAACGTTGAAGCGTCTTCGTCTCACGGCGTTAGCAAACTTCATCAGGTTTCAGAGCGGGGCTCGTCCGAACAACGCAAACATTTCAGGCCTCAGAACTTGCTTTCAACTAGTCCGGCCATAATTGCTCGAACATTTTACCGCCTAGTGTCGACACGTTAGGGATAAATGCTGGATACGTTTGGAGTACATGTTCTTTCTAAATGTTTTAGGCGCACAAAGGGTTTAAGAAGGTCACTGACATAATCAGACAAAGGCTATATATATATATATATATATATATATGGACATCAAACCAGTTTTAATATACATATTCAAATTGAAAATAGGCCTAATTGAAAGGGTATTAGAGGGGACGATCCCAAGCAAGATTTTGAACCCAAAAAGTGGGACTCTTAACATGTACAGTTTGCCCACTGGAAGAAGGCTATGTGAAATATAAATGTCACCGACTTAAAAGGTAAGATCGAAATCAGCGGACTCTAATTCGAGCAGTCAAGACGATATGAAGAAAATCAATTAATTTCATTTATTCACCTTTGTAGGTAGCAGTCAAATACTTAGTCAAACAAAATCCATGTACTTATACAAGGGTAACAACACAAGACTAGAGTCATTTCAGGAATAAAAACATTTCAGCCATGTCAGCTTGCCAGGCTTCCCAGCGATTGTACTAGGGGGTAGTTAGCCGCGTGGTATCTATCACAAAAACTCCCACATCTAGAGCATTTACAACTATCGCAAGGGTCATGGAAACCCCGCTCCGCACAGAGCTTGTGGTGAAAACCATGAATGGCAAATCGGGTCACAACATGTCTGTTTAGTCTATGTGTTTCTTTCCACCCACTATTTCTCATTGCCCCCGTGGTGAGGAACTCTACGTCAATGTCCGCTACTTTGTGCTCCCAATCCCTGCGGTTTGCAAGAAAGGCCTTCGTCACGGGTAGATTGAAGCGACGTTGCAGGTCCTCAGAGAGCAGCGGCGTGTCCGCGAGGAGATATACGTAGCGGTTCTGAGCCGTCAGATGTAGACCCAGAGCTCGTTTAAGGAAGGAGGCCTTGACGCGGTTTAATTGTTCGAGGTTCTCTGCCGTGAGGTGGTCCCAGGTGACTCTCACCCCATAGGTCGCGATCGGAGCTATCTTGAGTTCGAACAGTCTGAGTGCCGTCTTCAGCGATAGCCTGTTCGGATATTTGATCGCCCATGTCGCCGCCAGTGCCTTCCTGCACCTCTCAGATATGTGCGCGGAGAAACAAGTACCGGTGACAGAGAAAAACACCCCTAAGTATGGGAAGCTGTTGACATACTTAAGTGGCGTTCTGTTAAGACGTAGCGTGGTCTCGGCTGCTGTCCTTCCCCCTCTTCTGAACTTCATGGCCACGGTTTTGGAAAGGTTAATTGTCAGGCCTAAATCGGTGACCGCTTTGTGAAGACGGGCTAGTGCTTGTTGCACCTGAAACCTACTAGGCCCGTAAAGTACTAGATCGTCCGCGTACAAAATGACCTCGACCAGGTTTCTGGGTCCCTTTATATGACTCGGGAGGTCTTTTAGGAGTACGGAGAATAGGAGTGGGCTTAGGTTATCGCCCTGCGCCAGGCCCGTTGTCTGTATGAAAGGCTGGAGCTCCGCTACCCCGTCGTCGATGGTGATCCTATTCTCCTGGAGAATTTGTACGAGAAGCTTCAGCACCTTCATTAGGACCCCTACCTCAGCCAGTGCGCGCAAAGCCTCCTCTCGAGGGGCCGAGTCAAAGGCCGCCTTGAAATCCACAAATACCGCATACAGCGGGTTACGTGGCTTAGCCAGTGCTGTCTTTATATCTGCCAGCAGAATCGTACACGCTGTTTCTGTAGATCGCTCTCTCCGAAACCCATGTTGCTCCATTGGTATGGCATGAACACTTTCAAGAAAGCTGTCTAGTCTCCTCGTCAGGAGGGCAAAGGGTAGCTTATAACAAACGCTCTTCTTCGCAATGCCTTGCCATGACGAGGGGACTGTCGGGTCGCCCTTGCCTTTGGGGATTACGAGTAGGGTGGCGTCTCTCCATTGAGTTGGAAGAGTCCCAGCGCGCAAGCATTCGTTGAATAGGGCTGTCCAGCACGGTGCCAACACAAAGCCGTTCTTTAGGTGCTCGTTGCAGACATTGTCGGGACCGGCCGCTTTTTTGTTTCGTAAGCTATCCAGGCCCTGCATTAGCTCTCGGACTGTGAACTCCCTCTCAAGAATATCACGACCCCCTTCAGTGTCCTTATCCCACACGGCAGCAAAGTATGGAACCGCGCGAGGTATTGTGTCAGACGACGATATGAAGAAAATACGAATAGTCAAGACAGTTAGAAGCAGCGGCTACATTAAGTGATACGCCTAGACAAAGTTTACGATTTTCAAGCGAGTCGACAATATGTTATCATACGCGGGCCGTTGATCGAATTTGCCACAACTAAGTTGGCTAGGTAATAAAAATCGTATCGAGTCAAGGTGTTAAAACTTCAGAAACATGTATGCGGCTAAGTAAAAAATAATTATCAATATTTATCCATACTTCGCGTAGTAACTCAAAGTTGCTTCCAAGTTGAAGTGACGCCACTGTGGTATTCTGTGATGCTTCCTACTATAAAAATACGATTTTACTCATCGGCAATTCCGTCGGAATCAGCTAGCATGCAACTCAAACCCACAGTGATTGAGGTGGCAGCTTGAGATCATTCCTTCTGCCACAGATGGTATTTATACACCTCGAAAGTTGCGGACTATTGCTGCGGAGTAGATCAAGACGATTCCTATAGAACGGAGTTCTAGCAGAGTGGAGTGAATAGAGACAACGGTGACGATTGCGTAAACGCCAGTAAACCGACACCAGCCTTGGGATTGGGTGACGTTTTTTGCGATGCCGGAGATACCCCCTGCTGACATTTCATCAAAACCGTCGAAGGGCGGATAGGATAAAAGCGACCTTTGATGAGCAACCGCAGCTAAAAAGTTCGTAAAAGCAAAATGATATGTTGTATAATTTGGACGAGAGTATACCTGCCAACTTTAAACACGGAATTTACATCGGTTTTGGTCGAATAGCCTCACCCAAGAGACATCTCAAACATTGTAATTTAAGCAAGACGCTAATACTGGCCTTATCATCGTGTTTCCTACGGGGGGCGCAGAAGTCGCCGAAGACGACCGATTAGGGCGCGTGGCATTGCAGCAAAAGGAACTCTAGCAGGGTAGTGGCTGGCTAACCAGTTACAAAGAGTTCACTGGGAGTCATCTGCCGACTATTCTCCATAGGGATAGATATTGTTGAACTGCGTAAATTGATCTTAACTCTCAGCCCGGACAAGGTCCCGAGGACCAGGGATCTCACAACGACGCCGTAGGTGGGCGATGACGCGAATGCGTGGGGTGCGGGTGGGCCGAGCGCTGCGGGGCCACTCCCCATGCTAACCAAAGCTTTCGTCGAGTCGACAACCCCAATGCCAGTAACGTCGGAAAGTTCAGTGCTGACCTGCTGTAGGAGTGAGCATTCCATATTTACCTTGCGTGTCTCGGTTCGGTACCACGCTTGGAGAGAGCATAAAATAGAGTTCAAAAGGTGGGTGCTGCAGTTACTACATTTTACCGCCGGTTGACAACTTGTAGTTATGTTTCGAAGCAGGTGCTGACAGGCTAGATCGTTTGTTCAAACTGCAGCGATATGACTTAGCCTTCAGAACCTGTAGCACATGCACGAAGCTCGCGCGTACATAACATCCCCATGTATCTTTAATGCTAAGCACTTTAAAAGGTTGCTAATTCTACTGACCTGCAGAGCTGAGACGACACCAACTTCCTGTAACGCAACCCAGATAGCACCTTCGAAGAAGCACCTGTCTAGTATGCCGGTAATTCTGGCGCACTAGCCCGCTAGGTCGTTCTGACGCAGTACGCCGCTAGGTCACGGCATTTGGCAATCACCAGAATATCAAGAAGCGTAGACACGTTCAGCCTTATTTGCATCCTCAGTATTGTTGAACCGGACATGCATGAGCCCGTGTTCGGACCCAGCATGGTCATTTTAACGTCGTCATCGCCATCTTGACGCGGACCGCTAAGGTGCTTCTTAAGTGCTTCGTGTAGTTCCGAACAAATGCACGTTTCTGTCATGCAGCAATGTGAACTAGCCAATCGACGAGGCGACAAAAAGTTTAGTCTTCTTGTCGCCTCGTCGTCCGCGTGCGTGGTACGCACAGACCGTAATGTTGTAATGCACATAAGAAATAAAAAAAATGCACCCTGAATATTTATGAATGGTGTTATATATATCATAGATAGATAGATAGATATACATTAGTACCTTGGCTTATTGATAGCCCAATATATGAGTATGTATATTGAGTTGTCACGAAACAACTTGCGTTTTCTCACCTAGTTTTTACTCTAAGTTGCATAGAATATTCTATTTAAATAAATACTCTCATGCGTCCCTAATGAGGCTCTGCCAGCAGTCAGTTCATTTATTCTTCTTGGTCTCAAAAGCTCTTCACTGTTGAAAACAATCATAGACGCACACCTACAAATATTACACTAAATTTATCACCAAAATCTGAGCGTCACTGTTTTACGCATCGTTATAGGTCTCCATTCTGTTCATGTCATTGGTACATACCAAGTTTCTTGGAACTCCATCCACGCGTCAACGAAATAACTAATTGATATTCATTATATATGCTCTTTGAATAAAATTTCTACGTTAAGGCACGTTTCATACGGTTGGACCAGCGTGTGAATTCCATCCTCATAGTAATCTGCCACCTAATTCGTTAGACGCTCACACGATAATTTGGTTGTCGATGCATAGCATCAAATCTGGTTCGGCGTAGAATTTGGTTATCTTCATTGATTGTTAACTAATTGCTGTATAAACACGATATGGCTTGCTAAAGAATGGAGATGAAGTGATGTCATATTTTTCTACCAGCCAAAACTAGAAAAGATTGGCTTGATTATACCTAAGACACCCCCCCCCCCCCGGGAAGTCGTAAAGAAATGGCCTCTGTCGCGTCGAAGGAGTCACACAGGGCTAGAATCAGCCGGGTGTAAACCCTTTATTCGTAGTAATGTTGGCAAAGAATATACTATGGTTGAGGCAGTTCGATTCCGTCATGCAATGATCGTGTAGGTTTAATAGTGTAGGCAAATCTAACTTACACGCTACATAAAGACAATCTTCGGCGGAGCTGTGTAATAATATATCTTTGGAAACAATTATTTGCTTGGACGCGCTCGTTTTTCACCGTAGACGCCTAAAAACTCCAACTTGTTGTGTGCCCGTCATAGTAGTGAAATTGAATTTTTAAGTTCGAATGTACATAGTCTATTTTTTGTGCAAATATAAGCCTAAGAACAATTCTGGAGGTTTTGAAGCAGTCTTCGAGACATAAACAGTAGCACTACCTTTCCCGCCTTCCGTAAGACACGAAGACAATGTCACGCATACCATTAAAAATGGTCGTCTAACCTCTACGTAGATTCTCGTCATTTTGAGGAACATCTATCTATATGCATGATTGGCCAGAACCAGTGATCTGAAATTAGGCAAATTTAATATTATATTGTATCAATAAGATGATAGCAAAAATAATTACAACAGCATGTTTCATGTATGCTACTCTGCCGTATCACATAGATAATTTTATGCAAGACAGCGTAGCAGCCGACGTGGGGGTTTGTGTTCAGAGCATGCCAGGCAGCGGCGTGTTCTAGGGGACTTGTTCGCTATTCATGCCGGTTCGATCCCTGTTGTTGATCGAATTTTGCTTCGAGCGATGGTCATTGGGGGCAAATGATAAACCATACGGCTGAGTTATATAGGCAATACCCTAGATATCATAGCATGTCCGGCTCTCGGTGCATTGAAAATATGGTTCAACGCGAATCCAAGCCCGTACGAGTCGGAAGAGAAGAACAAAGGAAGTTAAAAACGCCTCTTTAGAAAAATGTTAAAATAATAGCATCCCAGGAAAGGTTTTATACAGCTGTGGAGAAAGCGCTGTTGGAACGTGAACGAAAAGTTCGTGAATACTTGCTGAGTGCGCTGCAGCATGAAAAGTGCCGTCGCTTTAAGTTCAATAGGGTTTAGACATTAACGGAACAGAGCAACGATAATAATATATTTATAATCACTAGTGCCACCACGCTAACGAGAGCCCAGCACTGTGGCGTAGTATGTGCGTTTCTCAACTATTCAGCTGTCTATGATCGAGTATGTCAAGCAAAACAGTGTGGGATGGCACTGAGGACTACTGGTTAAACAGAGATGTTACTCAATTATTGAGTATGCTGTATACCGTTATTAGACTGTATACCAAATGATGAGTGCGGGTGAAATTGCATACAGGCGGAAGGGGGTCTCCGCGAGAGACGCTCGCTTAGTCCTATTCTATCTATTGCTCTATATAAACGTTCTTGAAACCAGATGTCTTGAAATTAGATCTTAGTGTGCGCTTATGAGGGAACATTTAAAGGGTTAACGCGAAAAAAGCGTTTCGATCACTGCTTTATTGCTTGCAGATGCGAACATCGGTTTCACTCGAGGTACAGGGGCAACCAGTAATATAGCTACCTACGAATTCATTATGGAGACAGATCAAAGAGAAGAAAAAGCTAGTAAAGGAGAGAATTCATAGAACCAACATAGTCAACCTATGCGTGGCAAATAGATCGTTGGTGTTCTCGTTATATAAATAATTATAAAAATATAAACGTATAAATGTAAATTTATAGCCTCAAAAAGGACCATTTTGCTAAAACCTAATATCATGAGTTAAACCAAAGTTACCCAAAAGCTAAAACCTCATATCATGAGTTAAACTTATGTGCATGTACAAACTAATGCCAGTCCTTCTAACGTATAAGCCACAGAAGTAGTTTAGAGGTAGCACCGCTCTCCCTGAGAACCCTAGCAAAGAGGCGATAGAATCACTTTAGGGTTCTGCTATAGGAGAGCACAGACACATGTCGTATATTCTGATGCTGAAGCAAGTAGGTCATTCCCGCTCGCCTATGCATTCCAGTCTCGCGTCACAGAGACTGGAATGCATTTGTAGATCGTTGAAGCCTAAGACACCTAAACGATGGACAAAATTATATTGCAGTTTCGACTTCGTTTTACAGAACACCTTATTACTCTTCGGAAGAAGGATATTTACTGACGGCTTGTGGTAGACGGGCTGACGCTAAGACGACTTGTGGCAAATGTTTATTTACGGAATTTAGCAATTGCATTGCTATGCTAAACAAAACAATTTAAATAACAATGAAGGTTACAAATAGCCTTTATTGTTATATGTCTGATCAGTCCAAAAAAAAAATTCAATAGGCAAAACCTCTAAACCTGAATCTTTAAATCGGTATATATCAGGGTTCGCTTCCCAGATGCAACGTCCACTTAATAATAAGTATCTAAACACTTGGTAGACCACCAACTATAGCATCGTCGTAAAACATGCAATGCGACCGCGCAGACGCACAGACTCGCAGAACGCGCTAAACTGGAAAAAGAGAAGTGAGCACGCAAGGATCATATACATACATCATTCCATAACTCTTGCAATGCAAACATTAGGTTCCATAAGCGGAGAACTTTGTGTGCCGGTTAGCTGAGAGAATAAAGACGATTACGCGCGAGAGCAACGCAGCGCGCAGAGAAATATCGCTTTCAGTGTCGACACTGTCGATAAAGTAATATGTAGCATACTGGTAAGGGAGGTGATATAGGTGCTTCAAACTAAGAATGCTCTTTGAAGAACCTGAAAGAATGAAATGCTCTTTAATTATATAGGTTTTGTTCAAGTGCACGTAGTAAACAAGTTGTTTATTCAAAGAGAGTAAGACGAGTTCCTTTTTTATAGACAGGTTGATAATTAGTCCGTTTTGATCTTTCTTTACACAGAGGTGACGATTTGAAGACGATACGGCTTTTCTTTGAACATAGCCAGGATCATAAGTAATACTCGCTCTATCTCTATACAGAAGATGGGCGAACCGCTTTTCACAAAGGCATACGTGTTGAACGACAGTGGACTAAAATTACTAAAAAAAGTGAAAAGTGATAACTGCTTTAGTAAATACAACCACATCTAAAACGAATATGTACGAACGGGCCATACATATTGATTGCCAACACTCTATAGCATATTCGGGTGCTGGTGTTAAGCCTAGTCGTAACCACATTTTTTTACGTTTCCTAAACACGCACAGTAGTTTTCCATTATATGTAACACGTGGAGCCATAAGTACTGCATTATTGAGATAAACAGTGAAAGTATAAGTAAAAGCGATCTGGCTGACAAAAAATAATACGAAGTTTATGACGCAGCGCTACTAATCATTTTTATGTTTATGGGTTACGTTACAGACCCGCGTGTAAAGCAAAACATACATAGCACGGCCTCCGTCAAAACATCCACATTGACAAAGTAGAATATATATGTATATATATACAAGCTAGGAGTACCTATGACTATGGACGTACTGAAGAAGAACGGAGCTTTGGGAAGACTCAGGAGAGCAAGACTTCCGCTTAGTGTGCTAGCAGATCACGTGAGTCTGAATGACGCGGGTTTGCAGGCGTTGGTTCCAGACACGTCGAACTTTGGGGAAACCCGTGAATGACCCCAACCAAATGATCCCAGTGGCACTCGCCACATTTCCTAGTAGCCCATAGGACTGATTTATGGAGATCTGGGCCATCAGAGAGTGGAGCTTAAGGGGGGAGGTGCGTTTAGTGGGTATGGGTCTCAGCGGGCTAACATCCAGTCCCACACTGCTCGAAATGGGAAATGGGAAACTCTTCCCTTTCCCTACTCGCAGCAATAGTACATCCGAGTATTTAACCCTCCTGAATTAAAACAATTATATATATATATATACTTTAATGGGAAGTTCTTTGGTAGAGATATCAGTGATCGGAGGTGTCAACAAGCGGATTTCATTATGCCGATAGAAAAGAGGAAGATATTCCATGCTTGACTTGACTTCACTAGAGGAAGTCTGAGATGGACAGTCATCAACAATTAAAGAAGTAGAGAAAGCCATGCATGCCTGATACAGGTGCTGGGGGCCCTGAAACATAACCAAATTGGTCTCATTTAGACACGATGTATATATATATATATATATATATATATATATATATATATATATATATTTGAATATGTATATTATATATATATATATATATATATATACATATATATATTTTTTTATTTATATATATATATATATACATACACATATGTATTTATACTGTCAAAAAGGTGATGATGAAGATCATTAACGATACGACGCAATAAGAGATGCGGTGGCCAGTTGTTGTCGAGGTATCGGCCCCTAATTAGTGTTACCGACACTACATATTCACCATATATACGGGTAGTTGTATCGTTGCTGTCATCATCTGCCATAACTGCAACAACAACAACAACAACAACAACAACAGCAGCGACGACGACGACAACCACAACAACAGCAGCAATCGCACTAACGATATCGTTGTTGTTTTTGTTGTTGTTGTTGTTGTTGTTGTTGTTGTTGTCGCTATTGTCGTCGCTGTCTCACTTGTTGTTGGAGATCATGGTCAGCCTAGCCAGCAAAACAACAACAGCCGCAGCAGCAGCAGCGAGGGACAACAGAAACGAACGAATCGGCGAAAATTACAGCCGAACAGTCCGGCAATCTGGCTGATTATCAGCATCATCGTTCATCGACGCCCGATCAGGGTGTCAACGCGGAGCGGCGCCGAAAAGCGACGCTTGAGCGGCGTACGATGACTGGCGAGTCACGACTTTGCTATTGAGCCGTATGAGCCCGTCCGCTCGCCCGTCAGTCTGACATCCGCGAGCCGGCGAGATACCCGCGCCAGGCTGCAGCGGTCACCCACCACCGGCAAACAACAACAACAACAATAACAACATCAACAGCAACAACAACAACCACCGGCGGTTATAACGGTTACAGCGCGACCATTTACAATCGCAGCCATCGAGTGACAATAACACTTGCGTCGTCAAGAATAACTACAACAACAACAACAACAACAACAGCAGCCGCAGAAACAGCAACAACAACAGAAATAACAACAGCAACATCTGCAGCAGCAGCAACAACAATAGCAGCAGCAGCAGCAACAACAGCAACTATAATAATAATAATAATAATAGTAATAATAATTGTAATTTTTGCAACAACAGCAACGAAAACAACAACGTATGCAGATGTTTCTATTTGTGCATATATGCTTAGTTCATCTCAGTGTATTGCATATAACAAACAAGATGGACAATTATGACAACAACGGCAACAACGACGATATCAACAAAAATAACAATAAAGCCAAGAGCAGCAATAGCAAAAAGATAACAATATTACGGTAAAAACAACCGCAACAACAAAAGCAACAATAACATCAACAACAACGACAGCGACGACAAATAATAATAATAATAATAATAATAATAATAATAATAATAATAAAATAAGCGGCAACAACAGCTGCAACGACAGCAAAGACAATCTAAACAATAATTACAATCACAACATCATCAGATTTGTCTGACCGCTACAGCAGAGAAGCGTGATTGGAGAAAAGACAAGGTCTATGAGCTCACGTTGGATCGTAGTCTTGGTGGCAAAATTGCGCACAAATCATCAAGTATTCGTTTCTGAACGTTCCTACACATGCTTTTAATATCAACGCTTTGCTACACTAATGTTGTGCATGGCTTTGGAAACAGCTGAACTGTTGACAAAAATGACTTTTGTTAGTCATAATAGTATAACGAGAGATTTGTACGGGACACTAACAGGCGACTGGGCACAGAAATGTTGGTCGTGAAAAAAGCAAATCTTTGAGCTCGTACGCACAGTCGTGCCGAAGTTTAGTGTGGAAACGCCGCAGTGATCACTGTTATATATATATAATGTTACTTAGAAGTTTTACATTCAATAATGAGATTGCAACCATGCATGCATATACTTGTGATATCATTTGTGTATAAACGTATGCATTTATTATACACCTTTAACAGATGATAATAAAACGGTGGAGTAGGAGAAGTAGAGTAATGCCTCGTTCAATTAATGTATGTTACTTCATTATAAGTGGCTGTTACTTTAACATGACAGATGTTTAACTTATATATTGTAAACGTATATATATTCATCTTCACATTTATTGACCAAAAAGGTATATTACATGTCATATGATTTAAAAACAATGGTTAAAAACAATGCTTAATTAGTTACTTTCCCTTGCCAACCGTCGTAGGCTATCGAAGCTCTGGCACCCCTCGAAAGGATATCGGGGGCAATGCTAAAGGCAATGTCTACATATACAGGTTGATTGCGGCTCATGAAAGTCTCTTCGCGAACAAAGCTGGTGATGGAGGCCATGCACAGCGTATCGAGTGATGACATGTCGGAGGTCCTGCAGGGGTTCCTTCCAAGCAGAGGATGTCATGGCTCGAGTTCGGTAGAAATCCGTGGGGATGTCGCGTATCTTCTCTGCGAAGGTAGTCCTGAACGATTGAAGAGCAGATGTGGGTATATATATATATATATATATATATATAGAAAGAGAGAGTGCCATCACGCAAACAAATGCATTGAACATCTTAGTTTATCTTAATCTTTAGGCAAAAAGGTTACCAATATGGCACCGTACGTTTGCTACATGTGTAATAATTGTTATTTATGCCTGCTTTTTATTTATGCCCGATTTCTAGTTTATCCCTTTCTTTCTATCTCCTCTCTCTCTCTCTCCCTCTCTCTATATATATATATATATACATATATATATATATATATATATATATATATATATATATATATATATATATATATATATATATATATATATATATATATATATATATAATTAAATGGGTAACCGGTGCCCTCAATCTGGAAGCTTCTATTGACCGCAATGGGATTTGTAAGCAATAATTATCTCGGGTCGACAACGTTCACGGTTCCATTGTGAGCACAGGCTCCTGGCTCTTACTG
This sequence comes from Dermanyssus gallinae, assembly GCA_003439945.1. Classification (NCBI taxonomy): domain Eukaryota; kingdom Metazoa; phylum Arthropoda; class Arachnida; order Mesostigmata; family Dermanyssidae; genus Dermanyssus; species Dermanyssus gallinae. The sequence goes on along the minus strand of QVRM01000121.1, from coordinate 74,345 downwards.
ACGATCAGTCATTTCGGAGCGGAAGCTAGGGTCGTCACCAGAAACGACCTGGCTGGCCCGTTACCGGTGCAAATCGGCACTAAATGGTTGGTATGTCATTTTGCTGGCAGCGCGATTCCCCTCGGCTGGAACCAGCGTAAGCGTAAACAGCGAATCTGGACACCAGGAAGGTCTTTCAATGCAGTTCTGGGCTGCCCTTGCTGATGGCGCTTAGCAACACCCGCAGTCAGCGTGGCACACGTCAGTGACATAGAAACGGAGCACACAACGCCTCAATGACAATGATTATGACCTAAAAGCAATTATCCGTGTTTGTGACCTCAGCGCCCTCAAGCACATATACGTATATGCCCTATGCACTCTAGAAGGTGACTCGCATTCTTTATCTTCGAAAAAAATGTGCATGCACGACGTAAGGAACCGTGCCCGGCCACCGTTGTTTACAGTTGTTATTTAAATGTATATTTCTCATTGGCCGGCTAGATTTCGCAATTGGCCGTTGACAGTTTGTAATCATGTTTTTTAATGTATTTTCTCATTGGCCGTTTATATGTATTTCTCAATTGACCGTTGACAGTTTGTATGCATATTCTTATCTCTGGAAGCGGGGCGTTTTAGCACTGGACAACGGCACGAATTCTCTGAAGTGCTTCTTAATGTCTGAAGTCAATATTATACGAAACAGAAAAAGCGAATACTTGTCTTGGATATGGTGAACAGCTAACGATGCAACTTTACAAAACGCACGGTTATACATTCAACCGGTTTCGCTTAGCAATAGAGCGACGTTTTTTGCCATTTTGAGTTTTTTTTTTTTTTTTTAACCGGCTTATCCTCTGCTTGAATTGAGCCCGTTCGGTATGATAGACCTTAGATAAGTCCGACATACGCGTGTTCAAGACACAAAAAGTTGGTTCCAACATCAAGCAAAAACGAACCAAAAACAATTATAGACAAACTGTAGTAGGTAAATGTAGGTAGTCATTCGCCGGTGCAAACATTTGTAAACGTTTTTGAACCAAGATTGATTCTGTCAAGCGCCATGTAAACGGAGGTCTGTGCACTGAATGAGTGAATGAGGTGAAAAACTGATCGTGAACAAGAGTCGTAACCAATTACACCAGAGGTTGTACGCAGGGCTGCGACGCCACCAAACATAGGCACGAGCAAATGTATCGCTCTTCTTTCTATCCTTCTCCACTCTGTCTTATCAGAGGTCAGAAACTCTAGCTTAGAATCGTGCGTTGTCATTCCAAGATGTTTAAAGTACCAATAATAATAGCAGAGGCTTAGTGCGCGTCAGTGCAATACAACACGCACGCCACCTATAATGAACAGACCCACGCTGACCTTGCGATAACACTCGGTCAAACACTGCCAGGTATAGGCTCGTAAAGTAACAAAAATTGCCGAGGGCAGCTTGTCAGCTTGTTATATGCCCACTTCATATTAGTGAAATAAATGTGAAGATAGAGACACCATCGGAAACTTAAACGTAACAACTATTGCAGAACTTTAAGACTTTTTTAAATGTAGACTTTAAATCGAAAATATTGCACTTTTAAACTCGACGGAGCGCCACTGAGACACGGATAACGATTTGCACGAGGAACCAGTCGCACACGGCGAGAGGAGTAATGAAGATGTTTACATTCTCTCTGTTTATTAGTAAGTTATCCGTTTTTTGGGCAATCTGACAACAGCTAATCAGTAGTTTCTAATCATATCATCAAGTGCAGCCTAGCAGCAGAAAATGGAGTTAACATCATAAACAGATGAGACATATTATAATGTAATGTCAGGTGAAGAATTCATTTAGTGAATCATCGTACTTGAAATTGCTTAAGCACACTTGAAGAAAACAGCAATCATCAAGTTTGACAAGTGACATATTTTAATTTTAAACTCGGTTTTTCGGCCGGCATCGTCCTCAGCGTCATCCGAGGGCTCGGGCATTTTGAATTAGTGACTTAGTACGGTGCGCGGCCGATCAAGCCGCGACCCCCTACTCTATCTCTCTGCCTTTCTCAGTTTCTTCTCTCGTTCTCTTGCGTTCGCTGATTATTAATGGTGCATCGCAAGATGAATTGCCTCGCTCACATTAATGACACAACTCGCGCCGGTTGGTTGTGCCGTCGAAGCGCTAATGTCAAACGCCGTTGTAGCGACGGCGGCTGCTGCTGCTGCCACAGCGTACAGGCGGAACAACGGATATAGTATGTATTTTAACATGTTAATTATCTTCGAACCGGCCAAAAAAATGAGCTACGACCGCATTTGTTTCAAACAACAAACATGCTCGTAACAAACAAGCAAGTTCTGGCTGATTATCATTGGCTGGGCTGGACAACAACAACCACAACTACAACAACGACAACCAAGATGCGGGACGGGACAAACAGCGACGTAAGTCAGTTTGGGCGAAACCAGAATGAGGGGGAGACAAAAGAAATTAGCTAAACGAAAATAGATATCCAGGAGAAAATAGCAAAGGAGAAAGGAAGTCGCACGAAAAGGTCAACAAAGGCAAATGGGACCGGGCGATGGTAGATATATATGTATATGTGTGTGTGTATATATATGTATATATATATACATATATATATATATATATATATATATATATATATATATATATATATATATATATATATATATATATATATATATATATATATATATACATATATATGTATATATATATATATATCCATGTGTATGTATGCATACATGAGAATCTAGTTGAGTGTTTGCAATTTCTAAGCTAAAATGATATGTGTTTTTATGAAATGTAGCATCTTTATTAGGTTTCGATGCAACTTCGACAAATTTTGTTACAGTTACTAAGGCGATATATTCCTTTCGAATCATATCTTCGAAATTTTCAGAACTCTGGGCTGGCGCGTTGTCGCGGTAATTCTCCTATCGTTTAGAAGACGCTTTAGAGCTTTTCCTGTTAAGCGCAGTGAAAACATATGGTAGGAATTCGCCACGTAGAGACTTGAGAGTGTTTGCATTTACCCGCGTAGTTGAAGGTGTATTAAGCATCGAATTCACTGGCAGATAGCTTCCTCCTTATTGATGGAATTTAGGTAAAACCTTATAATCGATTCTTGTAGAGACAACGGCATCAGAAAATAGCGCAAGGACAAACATGTTGTTGCTGCAATGTTTTGTGGGACATCTTTCAGCGAGTTAAGCGCACAGGGGACAAGGACTGATCATTCTTCTCAAACGTCAACAAAGACGTGTGATCTGCTCGTTGATTCGATTTTTGAGCCACTTTCCGCTACGCAGAAAACTTACAAAACTTTTGTAGGTCAGTACGTTGCCTTGACTACGAATGTCAGTCATAGGTGGACATTGGTTGAGGATTTTTTTTCAGGGGAAGAGCGGGAGAGGTGTATGGGCTATAGGCATACATTGAACCCATTATTCAACATTTTGTTAACTATTTAAAGAATACTTCATATATGTCATCCCTATGTCATCACATTTACTCTTTTTAGCCAGGTAGTGGCATGTGCTTACTGGAACTACATGCATTTTCTCCAGCAGAGGAGTGCAGACACATTAACACCACCACCACCACCAACAACAGAAACGACAAGGAGAAAATTATGAGTGCGTGACGAGCACGCGAGATAGAGAGATATCAACGGTGGCGGTAGCAGAAAGGAGGAAGCCGAGGAAACGAGGAGGACAAACATCTATTGAAGCAAATGACAATCATCCGGATGAAAAATGCACGCTAAACCAAAGCCTCACCTCGACTAACTAGATTGTTAGCTGGATGCATGCATATGTAACGTGCCACGGATTGTCGTACAGTCTTTTCTCTGCCCGACTGACGACTGGTGATGACGTGATCGCGGCTGGAGTGGCGGCTGTCGTGAAATTTTCCCAGGTCCCAAGTTGTCGTATGTTCGTGTCGTGCGATACGTATGGGAAATGTACGGTAAACGCAGTTGTATTAGTAGTCGAAGTAGTAGTAGCACTCGTAACTGTCGAGTCCGGTGGCGTTCGTGCATTTGTTTGAGCCTCGCAACCGGAAGAGGCACATAGGTGCGCGGGTTCGAGCTCCACCGTCGCCCCACATTTGTATTTATGGGGGACCGTATGAGGCATGAGGCAATGCGAAAAACAGTCCCGTGGACGTTAAATCTTGGCTGGGGGTCAGCCCGAAAACTTGACTTTTGTTTTGTAGTTGTCGTAGTAGTAGTGTCGAGCCCAGTGGCGGGGTGGCTTAAGTCTGCGCCTCGCAACCGAATGAGACACCAGATAGGTGCGCGGGTTTGAGTTCTACCATTGCACATTTTTATTTATGGGGGTCCGTCTATGAAGCAATGCGAAAAACAGTTCCGTGGACTTCGTTAAATCTTGGCTGAGAGTCAGCCCGAACATTTTAGTGGTAGTTGTAGTAGCAGTACTCGTAACAGTAATAGTAATAAATAAGCGTGGAATTATCTTGTCTACGCTCATGGGTGTGTCCTCAGGCAAGATGATCGGCATCGTCGTGACACTTCGCTGCGAACAGCAGCGATGGCGGCAGTGGCGGCCGCTGCAGAACCAACAGCAGCAGCAGCAGTCGGAGAGCAGAGGAAAAGGAAAGGAGGCCGACAGTTATGGTTCTCCGGTCGAGCACGAAGACCGGACACAAAGGCGGGGGTAACGGTTGTCACACACTTCGCTCACTGCTAAAACTGCCCCGCTACGCCGGTCCGACTACCCCATCTCTAGTCACTATGACACTATGGAATTGGTATTACCACAAAACAACTCGCACCGAATCACTGCCGATGACTGTTGACACTGTCCACTGTACCACCCGAAGTTCTGATGGTGCTGCTGCTGCTGCTGCTAATGCTGCTGTTGCTGCATTGAACGCTGTCGCCGATACCGAACATTGATTTCATTTCACATCGTTTCCGCCCTTTAGCCATATTTGTCTTCGTTCTCGATTCCCCACCATCATCACCATCATTATCATCATTATCTTCTTCTTCTTCTTCATCATCATCACCATTCTCATCATCATCTTCTTGTTCGCCCTTATCATTACTAATTCATTCATTCATTTACTCACTCACAACATCATTGTTTTCGTTGTCACCGTGGAAATCGGCAGCGGTGGCCTTTTTGTCGTTAACAGCGCGAGGTGTGAAAATTCGCCACGTAATAGCCTGCCGCCGAAGAAAGAAACGAACACCGCGACGTCGGCGGTGGCGGCATCGTTCAGCATCGCTTAGAGATTAATCGCACATGCATTCATCTCTCTGTCTCTCTCTATCCTGAATGCCTTTCCCGTCGACCACCGGCCCGTTTAACCACCTCACGTCCGTTCTCCAACACTCTTCCGTCCCTACCCTAAAGGATAGGCAACAACAGTGGACGAGCCGAACTCTGCCCGCTGGAGACAACGCCCCATCTTGTCTGATGCTCACACAGATATGCTGGTCCCGACCGACGAAAATTGCCTCTGAGGTGTCACCTTCTTAAATATCTCTTAGTGCGGAGGGTTGTTGTTGTTGATGTTGATGCTGTTGATGCTGCTGCTGCTGCCGTTGTTATCATTGCTTTGCTGTTATTATTACACTGCGTTTAGGTCACGTATTAAAAATCATACTCCTATTACAATTAATCATCACCTCCATCATAATCATTAGCATTACCATTATTGTCTCGTCGTCGCCATAGTTATAAAAATTGTCGTTTCTTGTCGTTTTTCTTGGTGCCGCACAAAATAGCCGCACACTGGATAGTTTGTTCGGTTCACAGCACCGAACCGCCCATTGTAATTACTCTACTGCTAACTACTGCCGCTGCTGCTGCTGATGCTGCCATTGGTTTAAGTCAAAATCTCGTTTGATTCACAGGCAACAAATTGCGTCCGGGTCGGTAGAGAACTGCGTTCATTCTACCACACATTCTACACGGCACGGTTTATACGCACCGCTCTCAACGAGTGTAATTTATGTCGACTAAGTAATCAGCAAGAGACGAACGGCTAAAGCGGTAAACGAGCGACAGATGTAACGCATTCGCAATTAGCTAGTGATTTGACAGTGAGGGGTACCGAGGCCGAGGCAACATAACTGACTGCAAATGTGTTTCTTGTACATATATTTACGAGTCATTGCGGCGAGTGGGGTAATGGGGTCACGCTGAACGGTACGCTTAAGCATCCTTACTTCAGCCAACAGTAACTTGGCTGGTAGGGAATTACTTAGCCCGTTGTTGGTTGCGTTGACAGCGACGTGTTCGCTGTTAACGGTAGGCTTGTTGTCGACTCCATAATTAAGTGGCCACTATTGGTGTCTCGTCATACTCTAAGCGTTTCTTCTAATTGTGTTCTACATTTAAAAATTTAGAAGAACAAACAGAGACGAAACGAAAAGACAGCATTGCTATAAGAAACGCAGAGATAGTCAGGGAAACACCAATCAATGTTTGAATACGATTCATGCGACTTTCCAAAGGCCAATTGCGCGCTGGCTGTATCGCATCCGCAGTATGGCAATGAAAGGTTGCCATTGCGAACACCCGACAATACCTGACGAGCCAATTTGGCAGAGATCGTACGAATCGTCATGAGTCGTAAGGCTTGAGAAATTTAGCTGAGAAGCTACTTCTGTGCATGCAAGCGCTCATTTCGTCCTCAGTGTCCGATAAAGGCAACTGCGGGAACGGACGCATCATCGTAGCAATCCCATGTCATAAAAGTAATATTTTAGGTTGTAGATTAACTAGCATTCGGTGGACAATGTTGCTGCCGTATACATACACGTATTTCAACCAAATAGAAATCGGCATTTTTAGAGTCTGCTGCCATATGGACATGCTTGCATCTGCTGTGGCGCACTTGTGCTAAACCATACAACACCGAGCATGTAACCATTTAACCTAGTGGGTAAATTTACATTTATCAAGTCGGGTGATTTTACTGATCAGAACAGTTCACACACAGACAGCTTACCTGGGTACATCGCAACTACTTGTACATATATATAGAATATATTTAGTAATATCGTCATCATCATCTATCTCACTCATCAGGCGATAGGGCCAGAGAGGGGCAGCCATAGGCTTACGACAAAATTGGCAAACTAAATCAGCAACAACAAGAATCATTTGAAAAAATATTGCACTCTTGCCGAGTCACTGGCGCCTAAGGAGGCGACACGGAAGACGGCCGTAATTAATAACGACATTAGCAAAACAGATGCGAGTTCGTTGGGCCTTAACGGCACCTAACTCTTTAGCGCAGGTTGAAAGCCCAAAACGCCCCGCCCTCGTCTCAACTCGGCACCGTGGTGGATTTCTTATGGCGAGCGCGCTGAGAGAGCAGAGGTGCTGCAAGTCATTCGCATATAAACGATGTGGAGAGGTTGTGGGCTCTAATGCTCTACTACACACACTTAGTTGTCTCAAAGGGCTCGGTAGGTTGTACAACCCAACAGTGTGATCCAAAGAGCTCTTAAGACAGCTTGGCTACACCACTAAACACACCCGAACCAAGGGGCTCGGTAACTGTCGGCAATGCAAGACAACCGCCCTGATGGAGTAACCGCCCCATTATGAGCATAAGAGCTTAACGTGAGACGTGAAGGCCTAATGCACGGTGGTCGTATCCTACTTGCATCACAGCTCACTCAAGCCAGCACGATGGCGAAACATGATCAGGCGGATTGCACTAGCTAGCAAATACATTTGCGAACTGTAACTCGCAATTGAGACCCTAAGACCCACCAGTTAGGACACTGACCTGTTCCTTAAAGATGTACAGTCAATTCATTTTACAGCATTTGCAGGGCAATTATTTGCGATTGCAAGATATCTGGTTCGTCTGTTGTCGCCGACAGATGCATGGTACAGAATCTTTGTTAAAGTCGTTTGGCGGGCAAAGCGTCTGGTCTAGGTACAGTTTGAAGATAGCGCACGTTTTTGGCTGGTAAATTGTTCACATACATATTACTAAATATGAGCAAAGTGTAGCAGATCAGTAGTATAACAACCTCTGCCTTTAAATGATGGCAATCTTTCTCACATATTTAGTTTTTTTCTTATTATATATGTATGAATATTTGTTAAAATCTTCTGTCGGGCAGAGCGTCTGGCCTAGGTACAGTTTAAAGATAGCGCAAGTTTTTGGCTGGTAAATTGGTCACATAAATATTACTAAATATGAGCAAAGTGTAGCAGATCAGTAGTATAGCAACTTCTGCCTTTGAATGATGGCAATTTTTTCACATATATAGTTTTAGCTTTTTTTCTCATTATATATATATATATATATATGTTCTACCACGTCAAAGGCGACCTCTCGTAAGCGTCGCGTCGTACCCACGATTAAGGTAACAGGCTCGTCGCATACCAGCGTCCGTTGTTAATGAAAACGTCCTCTCCAACTATTAATTATCACTTGCCACAATATCATACTTATGAGACGCCATAGTTAGACCGGCCTGACTCTGATCCGTCTCCCCATTCAGTGATGAAAAACGATGCACTTGGCGACAACAATCATGCGAACGTAATATCATAGTAACAACAACAACAACCGTAGGCAGCTTCAAACAACGGCAATAACAAGAGGCGAATGCTGAGTAACTCAGCTTACCACGCGGGGGTCATACGCCAGGATGGACGGGCATAAAAGAATCCGCCACTTCTCGAAGAGATGAATCAATAAATGCACCTTCCATATAGTTTTACATAAGCAGCAACAACAACAACAACAACAACAACAACAACAACAACAACAACAACTGCGACCACAGCAACAACAGCTACAACACTAACAACATCAACAACAACAAAAAACGCAGGACATCTAATAAACGTCGTTTCGTGACTCCGTGCTTGGATCGCGCGTCCGCTTGAGTCGGTCCGGCGGTCAATTTGGCCTGTCTCAGCCAGCGCCACCGCTGCTTCTGGTGCCGCCTGAAACTTCACCACTTCGTAGAGCGTCTACCGAGCGAAACCCGTCTTGAAGTCGCGCGCCGGTGCCCATCATCGCCCGTGTCGCCATTAACGTTAGTATCGTCATCTACACGGCGTCCGAGGTGCTTAACGAGGTGCTAAAATATTCCTATGACATTCTGGTATCACGTCGTAATGATAATAATCATAATCGTACTGCAGCGGCGACGGCTGTTGTTGTTGTTGGTGATGTTGTTGTTGTTGATGTTGTTGGTAATCATAGACGTTGGTCAACGAAGCAGAAGTGCTGAGATGCCTGAGAGAACAAGAGATAAGTCGTGAAACGAAAGAATACGAGCAAACCAGAACGAGACAAAAAATGAGTAATGAAATAAATTGAGAGCGAGAGAGAGAGAGAGTAAAAGAGCAAGGAAACCGGCGAAATAACAAAAAAACGTACAGTGCCTCTACCTGAACACTGGTACCGTAAAGACACATTTTTATTATTATAAGTATTCGTATAGCTCACTCGCTTTGGGACTCCTTGAGCGACTTAATGACAACGTGCTAACTACAGTAGAGGCGCTGTTGAACCTCAGCCTCATTGGTAGAAACACGCCAGCAAGCTCTACTCCCCGTTCTTTGGGTAGGTCTAAGGTTGCCTGATGTTATTGCCCTGTCGGGGATGGCCCTGGTAGCTTCGCTCCACAGGTTATGCAACAGGCTAAGACTTTACTTCTCGATTCAGCCGCTCTTACGGACCTAGAAGCTTGACTAGAAGCAAGCCGCCGTAGAGCAGTTGATCTGTGCGGCCACGAGCTCGCCAAAGCTGGTCGCCAGAGAGATTGGTCGGCAACTTTATATGAGCAAAGGGTTGAAAATCTCATTGCGGAAAGCGCTGCGAGAGACGCCGTCCAGCCGGACGGACACCACGGGCTATCCTGTATCGTCAGCGCAGGTAGGCGAGCCAGACACCAAGCCATGAACGAAGTCTTCAGCAGAGCCTTACAATCCAGTGGCCTGCCGTGCGTCCTGGAACCCGTCGGACCGGACAGGGAAGGCGGGAAGAGACCTGACGGTCTGACCCCTTTCAACTCGTTAGCCCCTTCAATGGTCAGTGCTGGCGCGGCCCGGGCTAGGTATGCTTCAGCTCTCGCCGAGGCAGGCAGGTTGAGAAAATGCCAGAACATCGAGTACCCGTACGGGTTTTACCCACTTGCCTTCAAGGCTCTTGGCGGGCCAGGCCCGTCCAATCACGGTTTGCTAAAGAAGGTCGGAGAGCGACTAGTTCTAGTCAGCGGCGGACTGGCGAGCGGACGATTTCTTCAGACGCGCCTGTAGCTGGATGTGTAATGAGGCATCGCGGCCTCGGTCCGAGCAACCCTCCTCGTAGATGGTTGGTCCCTACATTGGACCCTTCGTAAAGGTGCACACGTTCGCAGGAACCCAATTGTCATGTTCTTACCGTTGGTGATTAATTACAATGAATAAACATAAATGTAATTTTCAAAGTTCGTATTAGGCTTATTGTGAGCAACGGATGCAAGACGTCTTTATATATATATATATATATATATATATATATATAGAGAGAGAGAGAGAGAGCGAAGAGATACATGTATTGATTTATATATATATATATATATATATATAGTGTGCTCTAGGACACTATATCATATGTACACTAAACGATTTAATTTCCGTTTATTACATTATGTATACGTTACACGTATCACAAAGGATTCGCTACGCCAAGATGCCTAGCGGGCATGTATTGTGTCTATCCGTATGTGTTCGTCTCGTTTAGGCCAAGCCGGCACCACTTCAGAAGTGTACTCCGAACGGAGGCAGCGCTTCTACAATATATATATATATATATATATATATATATATATATATATATATAAACATAATAAAAGACTACTCGATCACAATCAAAAATCGTTAACGCAATCATTTTGTTCTCCAAAATACTGTTTTCGCCATATTCTTCAGGTATATATATTGTTAACACGTTTTACGCGCGTGACCGTTTCAAATTGAACCACCTCTTTACTACGAAAGGTACGCACGCAAGCATTGCAAAGTTTATATTTTTGGATAGGACATATTTAAGTCCTATCTGGTATAGGATTCACATCCTGCATGGAAAATGTGATGTTCTTTTAAATTCTGAAGTTTGTTAGTTTCACAGTCCCTTTACCACAGTGTCCTCAGGAATAATTTACGCATTGCGGCTAATTGATTATTATTTTTGTATCGTTCTCACTAAACACGTACATAGAGCCAGAACACAAACATTGACATAACTAGATATATAACTAATAGCATGTTATATGCATTAGCATCTATAACCGAAAGGTGATGTAATAATAAATAAAAAAAATTAACATCTATAACGATGATGCTGTGTAAAGACACTACAATTCCTGATGAATTAAGCTAATTGATCAGCATGCTACGGGAAGTCTAGTTTAGGGGAATTCTAAGGTAGTCCGTACCATGCTTAAGAAAAATGCATTTACCCTCGTTAAGATTACGCCGGTTTTTTTACGCTAGAGCACAAATACGTTGACAGCAAGCCGTAGGTTCCTTAGACGAGTATCGTTTTGTTCTAGCGATACCGCGTATGATATTTTCGTGCTTAAAAAACGTATTTTGCTATAAGAATTGTTTACGCCTAGAGTAAATACCGCAAATCAATGAGTGTATAGACAGCGACAAAGCGGGACACCTATGGCATAGGAAAATGTAAGCTATAAATACTATTAAAACTTACTTTACAAGTGGGATCTAAAAACAAAGTTTTAGTGTACTATTAATATATGTGTACTATACTACCAGCTAGCTTACAACTAGGAATGCTGTCCACAAGACAGGGGTATTAACTGCTTTTTAGTGAAGCCTTATATTATTATATATCTCATACCATCTGATAATGGTATGAGATTGCGTATGCATGATCATGAGATTTTATTACGAGGTATGAGACCATGTGATGCTTCCACATGGAGTATAGACACCGTCAAACAGGTCATGGCAACAAAAAAAGCTTCGACAAGAGGTACGGGCACTGCGTCAAATCAACGTAAGTTTCGGGCGACACGAAACAACTATAATGGGCTACAGAGCTCGCGACAAATACTGCTGACGATCGCCGAGTCGTAGGCACCCTTCGCATGACTAAGCATTTGCCGCATTCCAATAATAGTAATGCAAACACGGTCGGTTTTAACAACACTATCTTTGGCAAATGCCTTTCCAGTTACGCCTTGAGGCATGCATTTCTCGATTTTTGAGCATATGCAGCCGAAGCTAATAGCGTTTCCGTGGGAGAATTTGGGTTTTAATGTCCAGACAGGCGTATGGCACGCTGCTACAGAGTCGCCGTACTAGTCATTTATTTTCTGAAATTCTAGCTGCACGTGCTATGTGACCCGGCGACAAACCCGCTCGCAGTGTAATATGTTCTTATTTCTGCTTTTCGCTGAGGATGGCTGGAAAACTTTATGAAATGGTGCCAAGCTGTGCGACGGCCATCCTTCTATTGCATTTTTATTTGCTTGACTCGCCTGTCGCACAACAGGCATTCAAGCACTTGACACAAAGAGAATCCTAGATTTTCGGTTTTCCAATTATGATGATATCCATGCCGAATAAAATATGTAGCCATCGTCCGAAGTCGGATTACCTAACCGTTCCTTTTAAAATTTCCTTTCGGCAGCATCTTAACGTGCACGAGACGTGTCCATACCGTCTGAAATTTTCTTCTAAAAGATATTCTGCGCTTATTACGCGTACGTGATACACGCATGCACGAATGATATTTGCTATTTGTGGCGAAATACGTATTATACAAAAACGATACATTGTCTAGTTGTCAAATTTCAAATGACTTTGGTTGTCAAAGGAAACACAGTGCAATCCTATACTTCGGGCGTGTTTTCAATAACGCAAACCAGTGCACTTGCGTACTATAATGCCATATCTGTATCTTTAGCGTAAATTAGCGTACTGTGTGCTCAAGTGTGGGTCAAATGAGTCACATCGAGACGCAATGGACCTATAAATAGTGTAGCTCTACATAGCTTCCGTGCAGATCTAACGTGTAAACTACGTCTTATAACATTATTTGCAATTAACTGAATCAACGTCAAATCTTTTTATAGCTCTTAAGGCAGTTAGATAACATAGATGAAGAGATAAAGGTTCGTCGTAATAAAAGATCTCACATTAAGGTTAGAGAAATTAGAGAGGCGGATTTAACAACATGAGCAGTGTGGTCATGAAATTTAAGATAACATTTAACACGAAAACGAACTAGCTAACCTAAAATTGAGAAACGCGCCGCACACTTGAGAACAGATACGTTTATGCCGTTGTTAACAGTCAACACCGTCGATTGCATATTGATGCAGCAGGTGACACGCTGCGTCTAATATATATATATATATATATTTGTATCTTTAGATCATCTCTACAAAATATAGTGTATAAGTTAGGCTTTAGTAACGTAATAAGTACCAGCACAAATATCAGCAAAAATTGACCAGAATGAATCGGTGCTACAGCAGACTCTTGCTGGGGTATTTTGGAGGTACACACAATCAACAATGCTGCTGAGCTTGACTTCTGAGGCCAGCGTTGTTTTGCGGAGCAGAAGACCAACTATTCTATCAAGTGCTCGAGAGTAGTCAAAATACGTCAATGTGTTACGCGCACGGGCTGCGTTCTAGGCCTGTATAGCCTCCAGTAATTGTGTGACCAGGTACAGCGACCTTTAGTAAATCCGTACTGATATTGGTTTAAACGGGTCGCTGAATCGATAACACGGTTGTCGAGGTGTGTTGATGATAACCCATTTCCCATGCTCAAACAGACAATGCTGCTGGTTTGCGACGCAACAGAAAGTCGGAACCGAGTTTCCGAAACTTCGGACTCAGCTACATTTCGTTCATAGAGCATGGCCAGAGGGGCGCTGGCCGGCGGGCTTGAGAGCTTTTAAAACAAAAACAATAAACGGGAGGCCAAAGTGTTGTTAGTGGATTAAGTTATCGTCTGAGGTGATCACTTATAAGTAATATGGCGAACTGCTTGAAGACCCGCAACAGTTGCAAGTTGAACCTTTGCGTTGCATGAGTCCTTTTATCGTAACCTCGTGTACGAAAGTTGTTGAATCATCATAGCCATTGCATGTTGCTCTTCGCTCTTGCAAGTTTATCCACAGTGTTTCGGTGTCCGCCGCTAGCTTTTTAGTCCTTTAAGTAAAGGTGTAGGATTTTTGTGAGCATTTACTATTCACTTGTTATTTCAGTGTCGTAAATGAAAATGTTTCCCAAAAACCTGATGAATAGAGCAATGGAGCCCTGTACAACCGGCAAATAGTTCTCTGCTCGGCTTTAGACTCCTTATAAATAGGACTA